>CM060903.1:791431937-792031937 GCA_030737815.1 Allium fistulosum | reverse complement strand
GATTTTTCTATTAAATATAATTTTAATTAAGTTAATTAATATAATCATATTATATCAAGTATATAATAGGAAGAAATTACCTTTTATTTCGAACAAGATTGGTCAACGAGTTAGATATATGTAACAAATTACATAATTGCCCCTAGGGCATACCCCTAACTCTATCAGATACAATATTTTATTCTTCTCCTATGTGATTTAGTATATTTATAGATGTGACATAAATGCTCTTCGTTGTTGTATTAATTTCTATCCTTAAGGAACCATCATCCATGACATTTTTGAAATCCGAGTGCATGTATGCATGGATTATGAGTATCGTAAATAGCGGGCCGTTACAACTATACCTGGCAATTTTATTTCATTACGGGTATTCATAATATTCATACTGAAAACAAGACTATATCCACTTTCGGTCAAACTTGAAAGCGGGCATTACTTCGTAAACAAATTTGGTATATAATAAAAACCAAAACGTATTCATTTTGCATGCATTTATGGTAAACTCCCACTGCTTCAAATGCTATGATAGCATTATCTGCAATGTGAAGCTTCATTGAACCTTTTGCCATGAGCCTTCGACTTTTGAGCTTCTATAACAAATTGTAACCTGAGTTCTAATTCTAGTGTGGAGCTTAATAAATGAACCTTATAGATACAATATTTTAGTGGATGAACTTCAAAATTTTATTCTACACTTAAATGCAAATTTAGTTGAACCTACAAATTGATCGATATGAAAATATTCCAGTGGATGAACCTGAATATTTTAGAAAATCTAAAAGCAATCTTATATAGTTTGGCATAGGAAGGATGTGGAAAATTATTGCAAAGGCTATGTGTTAGTAAACATCCCACGTGTGGCATGGGTAAGACGTGGGAAATTGATTCTCCACACAAGTTTTCCAATGCCCACAACTACGTAAATGCAACGTACGAAATTCCGTTTAGTGTAGGAAAATAAGAAGATCCTTGTTGTATTTGTAACGGAATGATGTTGTACACATCTTACAATTCACCCTTCAGTGCATTCTGTGGTTGACCAATATTTGGCTTCAAATACTACAAAGAAAAAGTGCAATCAACGATGAAAAATATGTATGCTCTTTACTACAATCGCAACGAGTTGCTGATTGTAATGAAGGGCAGACGATAACAGGTCGTCGATCAATATTTACATAATTTTTAGGAACATGTTATGGATAACATTACCCTTTCTTTGTAAAATTTGTTCATTCAAAAAAGAAAAACAAACAATTTGCATATCTATCAATTTGTTGAATACTCATAATTTCATGGTCTCCTTCATCAATGCTTCTTTCCCATCATCCTAGCATAACATGAATTTCAAGCTGCAAATAATGGGTTCCTATGGTAAGATCGATTTAGGCTACAGTATTTATGAATAAAAGGGAGAATCAACTTACATTCCAACTAGATTTCAGCTTGGTTGGCCGTTGAAATTGATTGAAGAATTAGGAAAGTAAAGAAAATTGGCTTTGATAAAAAGTACTACCATGTTTGGAGAAAGGAGAAGAGTCGGTTTATGGTTTTGAAAACTAATAAATTAAGGCTAGTTCTATTCACACCCCTCTTTCCTCCTTTCGCACCCCATTGGATTACAAATAATCATTACACCCACCTTTTCTTTTTCGTCCTCCAATTCATTCCAAAAATGTCATCATGTTTTTTAAACCACGTTCAGCTCTGACGTTGTTTATTTACGAACCACGCTCGGTCCGAACTAGGTTGTTGCACAAACCTCACTCGACTCGAACTAGGTTGTTAATTGTTACACAAACCTCACTCGGTCCGAACTAGTTTGTTACACGAACCTCACTTGGGTCGAGCGAGGTTTTTACATAAACATCGTTCCTTTCAAGCTTTTGAACATAATTACATTTTTTAAATGTAATCTGGTGTGGTTCGAAGATAGAGGCGATTTTGGAAAACTTGAAAATTGATGAAGCGACGGGGTGTAAAAAGAGGAAAACGGGGTGTGAATAGAATCAACCTAAATTAAACGTGGGTATAGGTGGTGTTTGTTGTGCTTGATTGGGCTGAATGACAGATGAAATTCAGTAGATTCAAATAATAGTTAATCCGACTTAACTTATAGTTAGTCTTCAATTCTTGATCCGCCTCTGATTGCCTAACAGTATGATCGATCTAAATTTTCTTGGATTGGACTGGATCAAATATTGGCTATTATCTATGATAAAATATTCCAAATTGGTATATATTTGTAATCCGTTTGTATGAGAATCGTTAATTAATGTTAGATCTTATTTTATAATATGTAATATATATTTTAGGAATTTTCGTTCCTATCGTATAATCTATAATGTTTAATTTTGTTACCTAATCAAATTTCATTGTGGATTCACAACATTATCATAAATGCTTGTTTGCATAAAAAATTTGAAACTGTAAACCAGACTATGTTTTTTAATCAAAAGGATAAATTAGTTATGATGAGAATCTAATTCATTTATAAATTGGATTAGTTCATGTTCAATATTTTTGGATATGATTGGATTTGATCATCGGATAATCGATCCATTACTAAGTGGAGAGGTTATTTAGAGATGTTTAAAGGGGTGCATGTAGCCTTTTGGCGTCTTCTTTATCCCCTCGACATATAAGTTCTAGATTCTCTATTGTTGGATGGTTTAGAGTCCGTTGGTCAACAACTTATTTTGTATCTCCTAAAAATAGTTTTAAATAGCAACTTCGAAGTAGTTTTGAATGACAACTTCTAAAGAAATATGCTTGAATGTAATTTTACTTTTAAGTTAAAATAAGTAAAATTTGATGTTTGACTGTTATTACTTATAACTAACGGATGTATAATAGATTACATAATTGAACCATGAATTTAAAACAATGATAATTTTTTTTAAAAATCTATTGTAAAAATAAGACTATTTTAGTCCTGCTTGGCCAAAATTATTATGAAATTCTATGTAATTCATATGAAACAAGGAGTTGCTTCCCCAAGCTACTTTTAAAGCTTATTGTAAGTAGTTCCCAAAAGTTGCAATTCAAATAAGCTCTTAAAATCCTACCTCCGCTTCTCTATCCATTCATCCGCCGTTTGTTCCTAATCGTGTCTACTACATCCATTCTACTGCTTGACCAATATACGACCCAATATTACCATGAATTCAAGGGTTTTATGCATTAATGTTTATAAACTGCATTTGGTGTCTACTTTCACTATCGATTCTAATTTCTCCTCGGCATTTGTTGTTACTACTTTGTATCTATGGCCATCATTTTACGTGGTATATGCTAAACGTACTATTCTCTATGTAGATCACATGCTTGAAGAAACGTCAAGGCGTTGTACTAGTTTTTATGCTGCTAAGATTATATTTCATTAGTAGATGAATATCAAGTGAATTTCAACTTCACTTCATATGACATTGATAATAAGTGGAAAAATTGTGAAAATTAGCCACAAGGGCCTTTTTAGCAAGTGCAATTAGTTTCTAGGACATACAACTGAAATAATTATTTTAAGGACAAAATACAAAATAATTAGTTTCTAAGGCCTAAAAACCTATAAAATTATGTCCTTAAAAGTAATTGGACTTTTGACTTTGTCCTTAAAAAGTAATTATTCTGTTGACTTGGCATTGAAATTAATCTTTGTGGATGTGTGTTCTAGAAACTAATTGGACTGCAAAGTTTGCTAGTGAAATATCCCTATATATAATTAGTGCCCAAATCTAAATTTAATTAAAATTGTGAGTGTATGCGAACCGGTTTGCATCTTCTTCTTTACCTACTGTAGTTCAACTTGTGCTCATGGTATAAACCATATTTAAACTCTTGGAAATTAGGGACATATCCCTCTTTTCAAAACTTATTTATTTTAAATCCTTTCCTTTTAAAAACAATTTTCTATGTTCTTTGTTTTGAATTCTTTTTTTACTTTTTTTATTTTCAAATTTAAAAGCGGCCGCTCCAACGTATGTTACGGCTGTTATGAGTTATAAACATATGCCCTAAGAGCGCATGTCAATTTTAGTAAAATTATCGAAATATCCCATGAGTTTCACTTTTTCCTTATTCTGGAAATATGGGTGTAATTTATAAAAGAAATTGAAGGGACATGATGTTAATTTTTTATAATCATAAGGATGTACGTCAAAATGAGATTTTTGTATCATATCAGAGTAATGAGAAGAAAATGCAACCATCTTGATAAAATTTTATCTTGGTCAAATCAACTACTATATAAAGATTATCAATGTATTTCAACTTGCATTTTTCTTTGAGGGAATATTTCTTGTTTTCTTACTTTTAACGACTTGTATGATTATATGGCTGTATTATGGTAGTAGTGTGTATAAAATAAGTAGGAAAGGGACCAGCCAAATATCATAGTAATCTACCAGAGTAAGAAACAATAAGTTCAATTTGATATAATTATATGATTGCAGATCACCATCACTATTGTTGTCTGTAATATCAGAACTGACCCACAACTTTTGTTTCATATTTTCTAAGTTACAAAATTATATATACCTTCGTTTAGCACAAATAGACAATGTCAACAGGCAATGTGAATCGAATTAATCATTGCTTTTTGTAAGCTCAAGGCGTCATCAACATACTGTGTTTTTTTTCTTCTTTTCTTTTTGAAGTAGAATCTCTCTTCCTATTTTACTTTGTGATCAGCTTTCACTGGAACAAAGAAGTTAGCTTATATCACTGAGGTATGATTCATATCCTGTATCTTTGTCAACAAATTCATGTTTACGTTAGAATAAATTGTAAAATATGGAATTTTGGTCAATTGCATTAGATTTTCCCCTCAATGTCTTATGATTGCCAATTTTTGATACTAAGATGGATTTCTGATATTGGATTATAGTGCTAAAATAACAATTTGTTACATTGTCCGTGTATGGTGAATCGGTTGTAGTTAACACTTAACAGTAACACAAAATTATTTCTAGTTGGGTGTGCATTAAAAGAAGTTGAATTTACTCTACTTCTGTCGTTTTTTTCATTTTGAACACTGGTTATTGTGTATGCCCACTGGGTCGAACCAAGATCTGTACTCAACGCAAGTAATAATTCCAGAGAAAGCAATTCAATTTTTATTGTTCTAAATTCATCAGATGCCGAACTTCTTAGATCAAACTGATTTAGTAGTTTTCTTGAAGAAGTATCTTCATACTAGACTTTTCTAAATGTATACATATCATTCTCTTCATGCCTACGAATTGACGGTGAATAGTTCTGAACAGTCTCATGCTGCGTGATACTTTCAACTTTTCAGCATGATTACACTGGGAAGCATAATTATCATTAAGTTTTTCCCCTTCATTAAATTTTTTAAGCCTATTTATTAGAGTATTATATATTTATTTTAATTCTAGATGTGTTTTCAACTGATAAGTTTCATTTTGGTGCAGGCATCATAATGATACCTTCATGTTTATGTAATTGTGTGTCTGGAGTACTAGGTTCAGGACTTTGCAATGATGCTATCAAGTATCTATCTGGTTCTTTGTTTACTAGACTTGGTTACCTAGTACATCCTAAAATGAAAGCCGAAAAACTAGAAAAAGCTACTGAGAACTTAAAAACCAAAAGAAATGACATAAAGCGGAAAACAAACGCTGCAGAGAAAAACAGAGAAATAGTAGACGATGAAGTGTCTGCATGGTTAAAGAAAGTCCATGATATAGAGGAGGAAGTTGGTAGCATATCTGAAGAAGTAAAAGATATCAAAACATGCTTCAAGGGATATTGCCCTAACTTGGTAGGGCGCTACAAGATTGGCAAACGCATCTCAAAGAAATCAAATGCAGTTGCGCATCTTCAAATCAGTGGAGTTTTTGATAAAGTATCACAGCCTCCAATTCCATTAGGATTCCAATCAATGCCCATGGGAGATATCATGTGTTTCACATCCACAAAAGAAGCAATGGACCAAGTGTCAGAAGCAATGCAAAATGATATACAGCAGGTGATTGGGATATATGGTATGGGTGGTGTAGGGAAGACAACCATAATGGATGAACTCGGTAGAAAATTCTGTGAAGACAATAAATATGGCACGGTTATTAAGGTAACTGTGTCGCAAAACCCTGATATTGTACAAATACGACGCAACATTGCATCAGATCTTGGCATGATGACATTCTGGGCTGGAGGAGAAAATGCTGCAGGAGAACTTGCCAGTAGGTTGAAAAAAGAAAACAAGATTGTCATAATGATGGATGATATATGGAACCGCCTAGATCTGAGAAGTATAGGTATTCCAATTGGAGAACACAAAGGATGCAAAATTTTGTTTACAACCCGAACCTTGGAGGCATGCCAACAAATGGAATGCCATGCTTCAATCGAGGTTAAAGTTTTGACTGAAGAAGATTCCTGGACGCTGTTTGAAAGCAAAGTGGGAGATGTGTGCAACAAACCTGATATTAAGCCTACTGCAAATAAAGTGGCCAAGGAATGTGGAGGTTTGCCTCTAGCTTTAGTAGTGCTTGGACGTGCAATGAGAGGTCACAAACAGCTTAGTTTTTGGGAAAGTGCGCTTGTACAATTAAAACAATCGAGCTGTGAGGAGTTGCCAGGTGTAGAGGCTCACCTTTACAATTCTCTTAAATTAAGTTACAATTACATTACCAATGTAGAGATGAGGTTGTTGTTCTTATTTTGTTGCTTGTTTCGGGAAGACTATGAGATAAGCGAGGAAGAGTTAACTAGGTATGCAGCAGGGGAAGGCTTTCTTAAAAATACAAATACTTTGGATGGAACAAGGAAGAAAGTTCATTTGCTTATGGAGAATCTGATATCGAGTTGTTTGTTGATAAGAAGTGAGGAAGACAGATGTATCACATGTGTGAAAATGCATGATGTGGTTCGTGATGTGGCTGTTAATATTGCATCTAAAGGGGATGACCATTTTTATGTTAAGGCAGGTCTTGATATGAAAGACTGGCCTGCGGAGAGCGAACCATTTGAGACGTTCAAGAGAATCTCATTGATGACTAACGATATTACGGCACTTACAGATCAGCCAAACTGCTCCAAGTTGGTTACTCTTTTGTTGAACAATAACCCTTCTTTAAGCGTCATTTCTACTGACTTTTTTCATACAATGACATCTCTCACTGTTCTTGATTTAAGTGATACGAATATAGAATTATTGCCTACGTCTTTTGCTAGTTTAACCAATCTCGGGTTGCTCCGTCTTGACCGCTGCAAAAAACTGAGAGAAATTTCTATAATTGGGAAACTGAGTAAACTCAAATTGCTAGGCTTGCAAAAGTGTAAGGTTGAAGTTTTTCCTACAGAAATAGAATGTTTGACTAATTTGAAACTCTTGGATATATCATATGCTTCTTTCCGCTTGATACCTCCAGATTTAATAAGCAAGCTATGTCGGCTTGAAGAACTGTTAATGATAGGTTACGATTCAAAAGCTCTTATTTCTTCAGTTGGTTTTCTTGGAAGACTGGTACATTTACAAATGCTGGTAAGTGACCCCAATTGCTTCTCTCAAGATGTCATAGCTCTTGAAGGATGGATGAACTTGAACAGATTCAAAGTTCTGAACAGTTTTGACAGCTCTGAAGCTTTCATATCAGATAAGTTTCTATCACTAAAAGATGTAACTAAACTGGGAAATTGGACCAAGAGGTTATTCTCTGAAGCTGAGAGCTTGATGTTAGATAGCTGTCTTTGGGAAGCAGCTGACAGTGGCACTCTAGTAAATGTGAAGAAACTGCGGCTAACAAATTGTAGTAATATTGATAGCCTTCTTAACACAGCACTATTTGACATTTCTCCGTCGAACGTCTTTGCAAAGTTGGAAAGCCTAATTATTGGGAACTTGGAAAATATGAGAGAAATATGCCTAGGGGAGGTTCCCTCTGAATCATTCAAGAAACTGAAATGGTTAGAGGTCATTCGATGCAACAAGTTAGATTGCTTAATTCCTTGTAATCTCTTACAAAAAATTCATCACAATTTAACCTTCCTCACTGTGAATGATTGTCATCAACTGAACGAGATATTTAACTCTGAAGGGCTTAGCGAAAATAATGCCCTGTTCCCGATTCTTGAAAAGGTTTCTTTATTTTCCCTGTCAAATCTAACAAGATTGTGGAGTGGAACTGTACCAAAGGGCAGCCTACAGAAACTTTGTAGTTTACGGATACTTGGGAAGCCCAACAAACTTGAAATCTTGTTTTCAAATACATTCCCAGTGGGTACTTTTGCAAATTTAAAAGAGCTTGAAGTTGTGAATTGCCCGCTTTTGAAGCATCTCTTTACACCAAGTTTAGTAAGTGAACTGCAGAATCTAGAAAAAATGATTGTGAAAAGGAATTGGTTGATGGAGGTTATAATAGGCCATGAAGATAATGTTGAAATAAAAGAGAGAATTTTTCAAAGGTTGAAGGTAATGGAGTTTGTGCATCTTCCAGAGCTGAAGAACTTCTATTCAGGAGAATCAAAATCTGAGTACTTCGATTGGCCTCAGTTAGAAGCTCTGAAGTTTGAGTCGTGTAAGAACATGGAGTGGATTCCTTTTGGTGTTAACAGTGCCCCAAAGCTGAAGAAAATCAACGTAGATGATATCAATTGGTTCAATAAATTAAAATGGGAGGATTCAAACATTGCTTCAAGATTTGAAATTTGGTATGTCTTCCTCCTTTTTCAAGCATCTTATTTATTTGTGTACCAATAATTAACAAGACTTTACCTGACATCATCCTGATTCCTTATAGTTATCGATTAATAATACTCATTCAAGACATTTACATATACAGTAAAAGCATTTGAGTCTACCTGAGTAGCCTGGAAAAACAAGAGAAAGGTTTATTTTTGCAATATGGATGGCGAAACTTTTCTGCTTGGCCATTACATAGCTGCAAGGTATGAATTTCATAGTGTCGCTTTCTTTTCACCTGAAGTACGTAGTATTGTCACACACCCAGAGAGTGTGTCAGGGTGTATAGTGTACCCGGTGCACATCAGGCAGACTAATGCAGTAATAGGAAGGCAAAGCAAATTGGAGAGAAGGATTAGCAGACTAGAGCAGTGGAGAAAGAAGACAAATAATTAGAGGCCTGCATGAAATCATTGCATTATAAGGAGCATCTTGGCAAGTGGCCCTAGGAGAAATGTCAAGCTAGCATAAATTAGGTTGTAATTTGTTCTTCTTCTGTACGCTGTAGAATGAAATGCCAATATATACCGTGAATGTAAAGAAGGAAAATATATGAAAAAGGATTCGCTTTTGCATTAATTTTCTTCTTCTTCCTCCTCTTTCTTATTTTGTTATTTTGTGTGTTCCCTTATATTTGCATTCCTCTCCATAAACCATTGCCCTCATCTTCCATCATGGTCAAACCCTTAATGTGTGAATGGGCGCTCACAAGTGGTATCAAATTTGCCAACGGATCCACAACCACTCACACTACACAACTCTGAACCACCAGATCTATCTAAAACAAAAGCAGCCAATAACATCATCTTCGAAGTACAGAAATGAACCAGCTTAAATCACTACAGAACGGAAAGACGAACAAGATGAATACAATGCAAGTATTGTGTTGGAAATTTCAGACATGAATTTAAATATATCACGAATGCAAGACGCATTGAAATATGTGATTACCAAAGCTTGATAAACTGTCCATATCACACCCTATCCACTTCATCAAACTTCCACACACTTGGACTTCAAATCCTCAGTATCAATAGCCATATCAGCCTTTTCTTTGGCCCACTTCCACATCAACACCACCCCAACCAGACCCTAGGAACCCATTAACACCCAAAATTTGTCATCACTGAAATTGGAATATCCCATTTATAATGGTGAATGTAACATACTAAGATGGCTAAGACAAAAGTTGAACAGATTCTTGTTTATCGTGAAGTGCCATTTACTGAGTGTGTTCAGGGTATGTGCTTTTTATTTAAGAGATGAAGCATTACAATGGTTCAACCGACATTTAACAAATGTTGATAATGCATCATTATGGCCAGTCTTTCACTCAGAAATTAGAACAAGATTTGAACCACCAGAGATGATAAGTCCCTTTGAATCACTAGCAAACTTAAAACAAACAACATCTATTAGGGAATATTTTAGCAAGTTTGAACAATTAGTAGGACTTTTAGATAAACTTCAACCAAGCTACTTAGTTGATAAATTCATATGGGGGCTAAAAGAGGAAATCAAGTTTGAAGTCCCAGCTGCTAGACCACAATCTTTTAAAGATGTCGTTACCCTAGCAAAAAAACTTAAAAGAAAACTATTTTCTTCAGGAAACCATGGAAACAGCCTACATATAACCCTACATTTACAAACAACCAAACCCAAAATACTGGCCAATTTAAACCAGATCATAGACCTACCAATACCCGAAACTACAACCCTAGGATATTATGAATACAAGAAACAAAATTTGTGTTATACTAGTGATGATAAGTGGTTTCCTAGGCACAAATGCCCAAGTAGAAAAGTATTCATCTTGGATTGGCCTGTCAAACAGGTTGTGTTGGGTCAAAATGGGTTGGGTCGAGTTTGACCCAACCCATTTATGATCCACCCAACCCACTTAATAAGCGGGTTATCCATTTAACCCATTTAAAAATTTAAATTTAATTTGACTAATAAAAAACAAATAAATATAAAATAATTCTAATTTTTATGTTTGAGTTCCGATAAAAATTTAAAATTCTAATTTTCATCAAAATTCAAATATGGGATGCGGTAGCTTATTATTTTCTAAGTACAACCGTCGGTACCCTTGGAGAACTACAGTGTGCGTTCACACGATAAAGTATCTGAGTATTTCATACTGTCCGTAATTTAGATGGGAGTTAATCGGTCGAAGTCCCGCCTGATTCTGAGTTAGAACGAAGGAGTTATTGCAGTCGGAATAAAAAAAATAGCGGCTTCTGCACTAGGCGGAGTTCAAATATGTGGATGTGGTAGCATGTTATTTTCTAAGTACAACTGTCAGTCCCCTAGGAGAACTACAGTGTGCGTTCACATGATGAAGCATCTGAGTGTTCCATACTGTCTGTAATTTAGGTGGGAGTTAATCGGTCGAAGTCTCGCCTGATTCTGAATTAGAACGAAGGAGTTATTGCAGTCCGAACAAAAAAATAGCGGCTTCTGTACTAGGGGGAGTTCAAATATGGGATGTGGTAGCCTGTTATTTTCTAAGTACAACTGTCAGTCCCCTTGGAGAACTACAGTGTGCGTTCACACGGTGAAGTATCCGAGTGTTCCATACTGTCCGTAATTTATGTGGGAGTTAATCGATCGAAATCCCGTATGATTCCAAGTTAGAACGAAGGAGTTATTACAGTCGGAACAAAGAAAATAGCGGCTTCTGCACTAGGCGGAGTTCAAATATGGAGATGTGGTAGCCTATTATTTTCTAAGTACAACTGTCAGTCCCCTTGAAGAAATACAATGTGTGTTCACACGATGAAGTATCCGAGTGTTCCATACTGTCCATAATTTAGGTGGGAGTTCATCGGTCGAAGTCTCGTCTGATTCTGAGTTAGAACGAAGGAGTTATTGGAGTTCGAACAAAAAAATAGCGGTTTCTGCACTAGGCGGAGTTCAAATATGGGGATGTGGTAGCCTGTTATTTTCTAAGTACAACTGTCAGTCCCCTTGGAGAACTACAGTGTGCGTTCACACGATGAAGTATCCGGGTGTTCCATATTGTCCGTAATTTAGGTGGGAGTTCATCGGTCGAAGTCTCCCCTGATTCCGAGTTAGAACAAAGGAGTTATTGCAGTCTGAACAAAAAAAATAGCATCTTTTGCATTAGGCGGAATTCAAATATGAAGATGCGGTAGTCTGTTATTTTCTAAGTACAACTGTCAGTCTCCATGAAAAACTACTATGTATGTTCAAAATTCTTATTTTTCAAATTTATATTAAAATTTAATGTTTTTAATAAATAGGTAAATAGGTTACCCATTTATAACCCTTTTAAAAATGGATCAACCCAAAGCATAACCCATTTAATAATATTCATAAATGGGTTGACCCGACCCATTTAAAAGTAGGGTAAATGAGTTGGGTTAATGGGTTGAGTCATATTTTGACAGGTTCATGGAAGGGTTCTACTATATTGAAGAAAGCAACGATCTAATTGATGAACCAGAAGAAAAACATGACCCACCTCTTGAACCAACCCCATCAATATCACTTCAAGAAATGTTAGGGTTACCATCTACACACAGTCAGAGTGCAAGGAACCATAATGGGCAACCCAGTTAACATTTTTGTAGGCATTGGTTCCACACATAACTTCATTAATGATAAATATGCACATAGAGTTGGGCTACAAATAACTCGGTCGGATGACTTTCAAGTTTTAGTAGCAAGTGGAGAACAATTATGTAACGATCCGTATTTTATCACTTTGATGGAATATTTGATTAATTTTAAATATTCAAATATAGGTTTATTAAACACAAATAATCCTGCTTTATGTGATAAATAAAAATGGTTATCCTGTTTTGGAAAAATGTTTACAAAAATATATTCTTTAAAAAAATATTGATAAAATGGCCGAAAATCGTTTTATCGATAAACATCTTTTTTAACCATCAAAAGTCACACACGATTTTTTTTACACACACTTATTTCTCCATTTAAGCAAAAATATGTAATAAAATTATTTATTTTATTTTTAGAAATAAAATGGCTTTACGACATCATCAAGGATGCCATTACTTTTATATGTTTTATAGAATTTTAAATTAAGCTTAAATATTCAAATAATTGTTTTAAATGATTATTAATTCATTTTAATTATTATACAATGATAATAATTGATTGATAATGTTTTATAAATATGTTAACTTGTTTTATAATTGAGAGTGAGTACTACGCTATAGGATCGAAATGGCCAATAGTTGTAAACAATGTAAATGCAGTGATAGTGCGATATAAACTAAGTTATCTGCTGATGCGGAATATGAGTATAAAAAGTAAATAGTAAAGTAAATGACACTAGAGATTTTTATACTGGTTCGAACTCACGTTCTACGTCCAGTCCCACACTCCTTTTGGAATTAAACTCTATAAACCCCTCTCTTAACCCGCACTACACCAGAAAGGCGAATTAGGCAGTGCTTAGGGCCGTATCTAATGCCATTAGGCACGGCCGTAAGCCGTATCAATTGAAAGCGTGTTTATTAATTAGATACGGCCATGGGCCGTATCTAATTTGCTAGTTAGATACGGCGCAGGGCCGTATCTAATCGTATACTAAGCACATGAATTAGATACGGCTTTTGACCGTATCTAATTGATGTAATAGATACAACAATAAGCCGTATCTAATTCACAAAGCTCATGACCATAAATTGCAATACCATAGATGCAGTATAATACAATAAAAGCAGTATCTAATTCACACAGCTCATAGTCGTGAATTACAATAGCATAGATGCAGTATTATACAATAGAAGCAGTATTTAAAGCAGTAATAGATACGACAATAGTTGGATTACAATAGAAGCAGTATTATACAAAATATGGTCAATATTATACAAAAGCAGTATTATACAAATACAGTCAATATTATACAAAAGCAGTATTATACAAATACAGTCACTCTGTCCAAACAACTACGGTTAAATATGGTCAATATTATACAATGCAGCAGTTCTGGAACCCAACATTAACACAGAAGAAAAAAATCCATTGTAATAGTGATGCAGCAGTTCTGGAACAGAGAAATGCTGGAACACAAACAACAAATAGGCAAAGGTTAACAAGGAAAGCCAGCCCAGAAGAAGCAATCTTTGAATTTAAAACTACAGGTAATAGTATACAAATGCTGGAACAAATGCAGCAGTTCTGGAATTTAAAACTACAGGTAATAGTATACAAAATACACTCACTTTGTCCAAACAACTATGGTTAAATATGGTCAATATTATACAAATGCAGTAGTTCTGGAACCCAACATTAACACAGAAGAAAAAAATCCCTTGTAATAGTGATGCAACAGTTCTGGAACAGAGAAATGCTGGAACACAAACAACAAATAGGCAAAGGTTAACAAGGAAAGCCAGCCCAGAAGAAGCAATCTTTGAATTTAAAACTACAGGTAATAGTGATGTAATATACAACTATTGGAATATTAAAATTACTTGTTAATAATTTCAATAGACAACTACAAGTAATATCAACCATAACAATGGCTAGTGTAAGTAGAGCACATCAGCTAAGGGAATATAAATTTCTCAAACATAGAATGTATTCTTCATTAGTACTTTATGCTTAAATCCAAATTGTTCCAAAAGGAGAAGAAAAAATTAAATAAGACAAGTTAATTCCAAAATGTCTCTCTTGTAATATACTCTGCTGCATATCAGCTACAACTTGACTAATAAGCTGTGCAGTTAATGCCCCACTATTGCCCCGCTATATCTCGTAGCGGGTTTCTGCCGCTACGATTTTTCCATATAGCCCCACAATATAGCCTTTCCGCTTTAATCCCCGCTATTTCCGCTATATCCCGTTATTTCCGCTATATCCTGTTATTTCCTCTATATTCCGCTATTCCCGCTATATCTTCTTTAATAAAATGAATTGAAAAATTCAATTTATACATTATAAAAATTATGAAACTAATTTATTTGATTTAATTTTTAATATATTTTCAGAAATGAAAATACTCTAATATTCTACTAAATTCCATTATGTTATATAACAGTTTTACGTTTATTTAAAGTATAATTCGCACATGTTTTTATTTAAAAATTATTTATGTATTAGTTACAATTCAATTGAATGATAATTTTTCATTTAATTACCATTTATATATTCGTAAAAACATTAAGTACGAGTTTTATATGCTATTTTAAAGCCATCCGCTATATCCTGCTATATCCTCGCTGTATCCCCGCTATGACTTTTTGCACATCCACCGCTTTGAATCTACTGAGCGCTTTAACTGCACAGCTAATAAGTTAATGTTGAAATAAATTAAATCTATTAGTACGTCGCTGGGTTGGTCGATTGTGCATTAAAATACGTATCAGGAGCTGCAATGTAGCTTTGAGTTGATGTGCATCAGTGCATGCATGGGATGTTAGCCCATTAAAAATGCAAGTTAATTCACCAAATCTCGGTTCTTTTACTAAATTGCAACTTAATATAATTTTTTCTTTTTACTGTTTTCTTGTCTATGAATGGGCAAACAATTTTACAGTGGTTCGATAAAAGATAGGTATAACAGGTGTGACAAAGTAAACTTCATTATAGTAAGGACTACAAAGAACAATGCAATAAAGAACAAGAAGAATAAGAAAACACTTTCTATGCACAATGAGATGAAAATTTTGAACGTACATCTCTCAAAAGGGTAAAAACCAATAGAGACACACAATTGTGAGAGCAAAGAGGTATAACAGGAAAGGAAATGGTCAAGATTTTGCAAAGGATACCACATGATTACAAATAAAAAGGTAAACATGAAAAAAGTCAAACCTGTACTAATAATACACTTCAGAGTTCTCTTAGAAGCATTTCCAACCAGAGATAAAGAGGGGGTTCTTGCTGCCATCTAAAAATATACAGCACCGGAATTATAAATGCAAAACTAGATAAATAATTTTTGGATGAGCTCACATACCTGCTAAAGATATCGAATCATAATCTTCGGATGGCACACATACCCACCCACTCCAACATCAACAAAGGTCTCTACAAATTGATGATTTATTTTGTTGGTTCTCTCATCTGGTAGCAGTATATTGTCCAAAACCAATTTTTCATGTGTGGATGGTACAGGTTTCCCATGGATTTTGGACGATGTAGAATCTTGACATACAGTACCTATTGCAATAAAATTTATTGTCTATATCTATCCAACAAAATAACTGCATCGAAAACAAGTAAGAATAAAAAGCAACTAATAAATACCTGTTGCTATTATGTCTAGATCAGAGTTGAGGATTTCACATTTTTGATTGTTCGCCACATTGGTCGTATCCTGGGATTGAGAAACAACGAATTTAGAAGCATTGAGTTGTGTGTTGCGTTCTCCTTGTTCTATGTTTCCCACCATGTTGATCAGAAGCTCCATTTGCCCAGACAAATTTCCCACTGTACTCTCCAAACTTCCCACCATACCCTCCAAACTTCCCATCCTCATTTTCAACTCAGCATTGTCTCCACAAACATGTTTCAATCGTTTATGTGCAATAGCAAAAGCCTTAATATTAGTCTTTGGTATGACGGTCCCAACACCGCGGCTCCTACCCCTTGTATCCTTTCCCATCACTTGTGATACGATATCTTCATCCACTGTCAATTTTTCTTCATCACTATCGGTGATCTTTTCCTTCAATTTCACAATTTGATCTTGAGATTGCATAATACTTATATGAATAATGAAAATATATGTATGTATACATGTTTTGAAAACTTAAGTTCCAAAACTGTTGCTGGCCATCTGAGGTGAAATGACTCAGTTATAAATGACCCTAGCGTGTATGTGTCTATATGCATATATACGTAAGTTGGTGGTGAGATGACTCAGTTATAAATGACATGGCACCAGTAAGAGAATTTTAACTTGTAGCTGACATGAAATAAAATTTTAAGCTTTTGTGTAAAGATGGTTGAGCCCACAAAACTGAATTGGATTATGTATATTTAAAAGCTTAAGCTTTTCAAAGATTGTGAATTTTTATTGTAGAATTGATGCTTCAAGAATAAACTCACCCCCATGCGGCCATGCGTATGTTGTTATTGCTGTGTGTATTAATATAAGGTTATACTTATGTTAATGCTTATGTTAATGAATACAAGACTGTTAATTCATGTACACACAGAACTGAAATTGTACTTGTATGAATATATACCAGACTGTAGATATTCCTATGCTTATTCCTATATATATACCTGAAATTGTACTTGTGTAAAGATGGTACACACAGAACTAAAATTTTAACTTACAGAGTACGAAGAATTGGCATATGATATGCTACCATCTTTTTTCGTGTGTGTCCTCTCCCATACATGACGACGGTTGATATTTGCAGATGGATTTGCAACGATCTGCAATATATAAAATATGTTAGTTGTGATTTTTACCATTTTTGAAAAAAAATGAATATAACTTACCATTTCGTGTTCTATCCTAGCATGACTTTTACGGCCTGCATGGTGAGCATAACTGAGCAATGATCTATTTTTTTTGCCTAACTCCCTTCTTCCGCTCGCTTCAGGCGTTGCTTTATTTTTTATGAACTCGTTCCAATCTTCTTGAGCAATTGTAGGTGAACAATTTTTCATCCGTTCTTCGTCATTGTAAAAAGTGTCATAAAAACTTGCTCTTAAGTTTTTTTTGTGTCTCCTAAAAGCCTCGGACATTCTTTTTTTAAAAATTTCCTTTGAAAGCGGTTCGAGCGCATACATTTTCTGCAAAAAGTAAAATACATAAACAAAACAGTTTGGAACTGTCTGTATGTAATACATGTTAAGACTTAAGATCGTCACCGTTCATTTGTAAACTGGATTCAAGCAGACTTAATAAAAAGAAAACTAAAGAAGAAATTCTATCAAATAATAGAGCCAACTGCCGACCTAAGCAAGTTAATCAATATACTAATCCCCTGTAACTTATCATGGATGCATTCTTGAATAAGTGTCGGTTACAAGTCACAACAACCATGCATCATAAACCAAGACAACTTGAATATTATCAAAACTGAATCCTCTATGAAATAAAAACATTTTTTTAAGATTAATGATAAATCGTTGCAGCAGCAGTTGTAATTAATCTTTTTGTAACGAGTCATAGACTAGGCCACCTTCTTTATCATGTTTCATGGCTCTGCCTATTGTTGTACACATATGTATATATATGTATAAGTTTGTACCTACTAGAACCAACCAAGAAAAATACTCTAATGAATGGTTGGGAAACCTATGTATCAATTTTGTATTATTTGTATGAAAGCGGCCAAAATTTGATGTTATACACTTGTACAAAATGAATTAATGGCCCTTGCCAGGTCTAATGGTTTCTCCTGAAGTTTGAAAGATTATTACGAAAGAGTAAACTATATCCTTCAAGAAATTAGCACTTTGGTTATCAAGTGAGACTCCAGACTTATAAGGATTGGAGTTCCATAGTTTGAATGTAATTAATAATACAAGTCCCAGCAAAGTAACCTTAGCAAGCAAGAATCGTATATTGTTAAAAAGAAACAATGCTTATTTTTATAAAATAGTTAAGCTAAAAAATAGGTCAAAATGTTCGACTTTGGTGTTTTGATGTGCAAATTGATTGTTTCTCTGATGATGATTGCTTTTGAAACTGGACTGGTTTGAAACTGAAACGTTGTGCATCCTGGCTTCATTTTCCCAAATTAATTTCACCCATTAATTCTTATATATCATCAACAGAACATGTCATCATCGTTGCAATTAAATGTGATTCCAACCATTTATCGTGCAAATTAAAGATAAAAGATTTCAGTAGGCAGCGATCTGAAGTTTGGACATGAGTGAAATGAATCAAAGTAAAAACTTACCACCAATTGGTTCCAAACATCGTCCTTATATGTACCGGGTACTTTGTCCCAACTTATGTATGATATCGGCACATGAGCTCTTACTAGTTTACCCAGCATAGTGGCGATTTTTCAAGCGTTTCCTGAGACTGGAATACCAAGTAAGTTTTGATCAACTATTTGTTCTTCTGAACATGATGAATGTGATGATGTTGGATTTTGTGACATAGTTTCCTGCACACGGTTAAATAACCATTATTGATTTGTAATTGTATCACAGATTACAAAAAGAAAAGAAAAAACAATCCACAAATAAACCCAGTTTATAAAAACTGAGAGCAATGCTCAGTTTGTAAAAGTGTTCAGTTTTATCAAACTAAGAAAATGCTTGTTGAATTGTGATGTGGCGTTTATACTGTGTTTTGTTGCATAAATGCAAACACAGTAGCCATACACATGCAAGACTCGGATGTCTTAAAAGAATATAACAAATTACAACAGAGATGTAACAAATCCTTACGAATGCAACAAATAATCTACGAATATATCAACTCGGCTGTCTTGAAATAAAAATGAAATCAACATCACTGTAAAATTTGTTGTTTAGCCAATAAAAGCGGTCTCATCAACCATCAATTCATGGCAATAACAAAAGTAAAAAAGCAATAACAACAGAAGACCTCATCTATCTCACTCCTGACATTGGTTTTCGATGTTTACCACTAATTTACCATTCATACAATGAATATACACTGTAATATCCATATTTTTTCCTTGTCAAACCGACCGTAGGGAGGTTTGCCTACTTCTACTAGGCAAAATCAATTTTCCTAAAGCCAAAATTACATGCCTCATTCCTCTCTGTTGTTGCTTCCGTGTATTCTTTACCTATTCTTCTTCTCCATTTTCGCCGTGTTCTTCTAAAGATGCCATTACCGCAATTTCCGATAACTCAAAATAAAACCCTAAAAGATCCGATTTTACCAAAATCCAAAAAGCAAATGGCTCGAGCAATTGAAGATTTCAAAATTTCCGTGTATGGAGAAAACCATGATCTGGAAGGAGCAAAATCAAAGGCTAAAAATCAATTCATAAATCTAACCGATACTCCTCTTCATCTTTGATAACCAGCCTCCTTTATTCCTCACGCCGCCAGCATTGTCAAAGAAATCGCACCTTGTAAACCGTCGGTGGCTCGTCAGATACAACTGCCTCCAACATGGACGTCGCAGCTAGATCCATACAGTTTTGCCTCCACTGATTGAAAGGTATTAGCTTTATTCCTATTTCAATACCACTGCTCCAGCTCACCATGCATCGGATGCCTATCTTCGAGGTTTTTGTTGTTGTTTCAAACATTTTTTAGGTTTGTTGATTTATGTAATTTTTTAAGACTACGAATCTAAAATCATTGACTTTGAATTAGGCATCAGAAGGCCCTACTTCCATGTCAGACCTCTTGATGCTTTGGAGCTTGAAAATTGGCATAAATACCTAAATTTCATGGAAAATGAGAAGATTTCAATAAGGTTTATTTGTGATATAATTGCATATTTTCTGATTTACTAATTTATAGTTTAAGTCATATTGACTGCATTATGCTCTAGTTGAGTGGTCGATGAAGCAAATTATTTTATTGGGATTGTGATTTGATGATGCATGGGACATACTGTTTGAATTCTACAAGGCTAAGTAATTTAAAATTGTCATTATGGATTCAAGATATGTGTTTGAAACAAGCTAGAAGCATCAATTGTTCAGAATCCAATCTTAAATCTTATTAGCCGCTTACTTGTGTTGGTGAAACTTGAGACCTGTAGTATAGGAATGTGTTAGTGAACATATTAGGAAGTAATAGAAGAGTTTCAATAAAGATATCGTGTAGATTGAATGCATGTAGATAATATAATACACACATCAAAACAATGCATGTAGATTGAATAGACACTTTTACAAGCGGAAGTGTGGGTTTTCGTGCCATACTTCAGGGCTTCCTCTCTCATAAATGTTTAGAGCGTTAGTCTTCGCATTGCTGTGTGAGTTGAGGCATTTGTAATGTCTAAATTAATTTTGGGTTACTTTTCTTTATATTTTCCTGTAGTTACAGCTTCTATGAATGATTGTGGGGTAGCTAGCGTGTGTGGGTCTATTGTGTCACAGCCCTTATGTGTGTTGTGCTATAATTGTATGAGCGATAGAGTATTTTATGTGCATGAATCTTGAACGTGTTAAGTATATGCATATATATTTACTAGCTTCCGTCCAGGTAAGTATATGCTTATATATTTACTAGCTTCCAGCTTTATATTTTATCATTTTTTTTAATTTTCCTTGTACTTCTTTTTTCTTAAAATGACTTTCTTGCTAAGCTAACCTTTGTTGCCCCTCTACATCATTCATAAGCTGTAATATGCAACTCAATGCTCTGTTCATTTCATCTGCCTTGATTATATTTGTAAGTCTTTGTGTACACTTCTTTTTCTTCTTCGTCATTTGCTCTTGCTGCTACTGGCTTTGCTTTTATTCGGTCTAACTTTGTTGGTTTAATTGTTTTTGGAATAATAATAATAATATACGTATATGAGCTGCATGTGTCCATGTGTGTTATAGTGTGAATGTTAGGTATGTAGGTGATGCACGTCTGTATTAGTATGTACTGTGCACGTGTACTTGAGTGTGCCTGTGTATTTTTACCTTGCATACCATGCTGTTGTCCATGTTTTGAGAATTGGTCTTCTTTTGCCATATATTTTATTGGTTGTGAGCTCAACCTGCTTTTGAGAATTTGGTCTTCTTTTGCCATATATGATACTGTAGAATGTCAAACTGAAACATGGGATAACTTCTGATATATGTTAGGAACTGAGTCATCTTGTCCTGTATGTCATGTTCCACGTCTTTTTAGTTTTGAATTTGAGCCTCATGATACTATTGCTGTTTAGAGGCTTGATAGCTTTGCATATTTTTACATTGCAGCCAGGCACCAGTGACAGCAAGACAAAGATCGTGCTTCTATGATACATAGCACCGTACAACAAGGCCTTAGCGTTGGCATTTATAGGTTGCTTCTTCTTTCTTAACGGACATCTTGTTGCTTGCTTGTATATAACTAGTGGATATTTTATTTCATTGAAACCTTTGTCTGATGTTTTATGATGCTGTTTTCAGTTTTTATGTAGAATTTGATGCAGTTTGGTGCAGATTTTTATTTTGTTACTATCGATTTTGTTTGTTATGTAACAGCTTAGTATGGTGCAGTTTTTATTGCTTATGCAACAGTTTTTTTTAAACGGGTCAGGTCGGGTTAATTCTTTTATTAAATGGGTCGGGTCCGATCAATCCGTATATTAAATGGGTCGAGTACGATCAACCCGTACATTAAATGAGTCGGGTTTGTTTATGCCTTGAGTGGATTGGGTTAAATTTTACCCGATTCATTTATGACCCGATCCGATCCGTTTGACGGGTCTAAATGCATGTCATATTTACAATGGAAATCTATATTTCAACCTTCTGTCTGAGTATTATGGTACATGGACCACTGAATATCATCACATTAGTACTATGGTTCTACTTCTTTTATCTGTTGACCTTTTTAATGTCAAGTAGAGCATTGATTGCACGTGCCATGTGTGCAACCTGATGGATTTAGGAGGTTAGTAAAAACAACTTGAAGCGTGGACGTCAGTGCACAACAAATCTTGAAGGCAACCACTGTTATTATTACTAGCATTTTGCCTGAATGAAAGTCCCTCAAACATATATCTCATCCCCTACGTAAGGTTAATTTGTTCTTTGCGGTTTTTAACTGCTACACTCAATGCCACATTTAGTTAGCCTATATTTCTAAATTTGCAGGACGAAAGAGGATTTCTTTGTTATAGCACGTGTTCAGTTTGAGATTGATTTAGTGGTGCATATGCACAGGATGTGATGACAATCGTCAATTATATACACTATACTAAATCTGATAAGAACGATTTGGCAATTACATATAAATATTTCAACCTTTTGTTACCGTTCCTTTTGTGTTGCTTAGTAGTTAATTACAATTTTCCTACTATATATAATTTACGTCACGACGTTGAATTTTGTGCCGTTTATTTCACTCTGTTTTCGTTAGCATTTGCAATGGAGTCGAATAATGAATCAACTGTCCAGATATGCAAAATTAAGTAAGCCGTTAACCTACTCCTTTAGTTGTTCTTTGAGTTGAACCTTGACATTCGTCATACCATAAGGTGCTCCGTATCTACAGAATTATCACATCCGGACCTATTACCTACGTCAAATTTCCCATGATTATATTTGCGTACTATTCGGTACTTCTACCGGCCATTACACATATTAAACCATTAATTTTGTTTACTCAACATATTTATGCTTAGATTTAAATTACAGAAGTAAAACTGTTAATGTGACTTTATGGGAAGAACTTGCTATGAAAGTCGGTGCTGAGCTGGTACAAATGTTTGATGAATGTCCTATAGTAGCTATTACATATGCCAAAGTTGGAGATTTTCAAGATAAAAATTATTCTATTTTTTTAGTCCTTGCCAAGCCATCATTTTTTTAATATTATTTAATCTTACTGCAGGTTTATCTTTATCCACATTGAGTAAAAGCAATTTATATATAAATCCAAACATACCAGAAGCTAAAAAGCTTAGAAGTTGGTACAATTGTGAAGGCAAAAACACAATAATCTCATCTACCACTTACGATAGATTTATGCTTTCTCATATAATAAATGATCCAACATTGGGTCATGACAAGGTTTGTCCATATCGTTTCGAACTATATTGTACATTAATAATTTCATATTAATTGTTTATTTTTATTCCATTCATAGTCTGCATTCTTCAGCGTGTTTGCTTACATAACTTATATTAAGAGTCAGAAATTGTGGTATCAAGCCTATAAGAGTTGCAAAAAAAAGGTAACTGAATCTGCAGGATCGGGCTACTGGTGTGAAGCATGCCAACAGAATGAAAGCTCTTGTACTTTGAGGTAAAAATTTAAGAGCTGATTATTATTATTATTATTATTTGAAATGGTACTTTATATACAATATATCAATGGGATAATATATCACATGTTAATAAATGTTCGAATCACGCTACGCAAATTTCGAACTTGTGACCCATGGCACCAAAGTTTAGCTAATTATTTATAGTAATCAGTAATATATGTAATAATATGTTCATTTAATGCAGATATATTATGGTAATAAAAATTAATGATCCAACCGTTGAAGCTTGGATTACTGCTTTTAATGAACCAGTAGAGGAAATCATAGGTTGCAATGCTAACGACCTTTATAAGATTAAGAATGATGAAGGTGAAGATATATACGAACAAAAACTAAAGGAGTTGTTATGGATCCCTCGTCTTTTCAGAGTTGGTGTTACCCAAATAGAGTACATAAATGAAAAAAACAAAAAATCAATGTTATGTCTCAATCAGTTATTGATTATGTGGCGAAATCAAGTTTTTTGTTAGAAGAAATATCAACAATGACAGAATCCAAAGTTTAGTTTTTTTTTTCTTTCAGTAATTTTAGTTTATTTCTTGTTTTTTCTTCAGCAGTTTTAGTTTTTCATATAATAATGTTATTTTTAGGTAATTTATTTAAACATTGTAGTTCAATAATATGAGATTTATTTATTAAATCAATTTTTGCATTAGTAGTCTTTTTTAATTAGGTATTGAAAAATATGATGATGTATATTGCAGTGACATTTTTTTTTTAACAAATATGACGATGTATATTGATATAATAGAATTTACACAGTTTCAATTTTTTTTTTAAAAAAAAGCGGTTAATTTTGTATCAGACTAATAATAAAGAAAAAAATTAAACAAAAACATTTTTCTTTGATATCAAATACCATAACGGTCGGTTTACCCACCGTTGTGCGGTTATACTAGTACTATGAAGATGACTACTAATTTACCACTCATTCAAATCATTGGTTTTCGATGTTTTTCAAACGTCTGTTTATTGTTTTTTGAATCTCTCTGACGATTTTATCATCTCTTTCCAATTTTATAGTATTTAAGACACCTCCTTTAAACCATGTATCTACATTGTCTTAAATAAAGTTATAAGATTATTCGTGGTTGTATTTGAAATCTGATGGGTTTTCACCAATTTAATACAATGGATGTTGTGGTGACTGAGTTTGGTCCTAGACCGTACAGCGACTTTTTCTTTAAGAAGTTATCTACCCTCATTACCATTTAATTACACAAAGGGTGCACCGAGTTATAACGAAGTGCCTCGCAAGGTACCGCGGAGTTCAAGAATTTGATCTCTGTGATCAGACGTATTTGCACTAACGAGATTGATCGTAGAATACCTTACTAAACTATAGCGATAAGAGTGGTCTGTAACCTACAGTATGGCAAATCTGACATAATTCAATAATTATCTAGGAGAATAGTAGAGATGAGAGAGGAAGGGAATAAATAAATTTGAAATTATACAGTCAGATGGATTTCTACCTATATTTTAACAACGGATGCGTTGAGCAGATGCATATGTTCGAGAGTAACAACCAAAAATGTAGTTGTTAGAAAATGCAGATATAGGCGCTTCTTGTTAACGTTTTATATAAAATACGCACATAGGTACAGTAAAAAAAATTATAATGCACGCATTAATTATGGTAAACATGTCAGGTTTTATAATGTGAAATAAACATTTGCAGCAACAATGGCTGACCCAGAACAAGAAATGGTTGGGTGCTGGTAGTAGATTAACATGGTTTAAGAACAATCAAATTATATTGAACAAAGCATAAATCATGTAGAAGTAAATTAAAGAATGTATCTTGCGTTCGACAAATGTTTGCATTGAGCTTTGTCTATGTTTGTATACAGTGTTGAAATATGACTCTCATAGCATATGTGCTCGGTTATAGGTGATATTGCTTGCTATTAACAGACATCATTAGTACAGATAATCCAACTAAACCAATTTTGCTGTATGATACATTCGACAAAAAAGGTTTGCATTTGCATTAATTACGGTAATCATGTCAGATTTTATAAACATTTGCAACGACAATGGCTGACCAAGAAGAAGAAATGGTTGGGTACTGGCAGTAGATTAACATGGTTCATAAACAATCAAACTAAATTGAACAAAGAAAAAATCATGTACAAGTAAACAAAAAAACTGTATCTTGCGTACGTTGGGTTCATGGAAAAATCTAACTCAAAAACTTACCATTCATACAATGAATATACACTGTAATATCCATATTATTTTCCTTGTACTATGAAGATGACTATGCACATAACCAAGTGATTTCCACTACCCAGTAAGTATATATCAATGAATATTTAATTAGGAGTAATCAAATTGGCATAGTAATCATAGCAGTATGAAAGATTTAATATACATGATCTTCATGACCTGAATACTACCTAGATTTTTCAGCGGAATGGTAATTTTATGTATATTAAACTTCATTTGTGATAAAAAATGATCTATTGTACAAGTTTAAGTTGTCTTTATAGCAATTGTGTGAAGAGATTATTCTATTCGGTCGTAGGACAACTTTAAAACTTTTGTACTTATTTTCGTTGATATGTACTTGGTTTAAAATGAGATGTCTTGCCACTGAAAACAAAAAAGTTATGTGTGTGTACGATACATTTTCAAACCTATACAAGGATCATTTTCAAATAAAATCTTATTTTTTAAAGGAAGGTAAAAGGACCGCTAAAGGGCAGAACCTCAAACAATCGGGTATTTGATTTAACCGTTGGACTTCCATACTAGATAACACTTGAAACGCGATTGGTAGGTTTTTATTTTGCTCATATGGTTTGATTTTTAGTAGCTCTCCTTTTTGACCGAGATTGATTGCTTGTTTTATTTTGCTCATATGGTTTGATTTTTAGTAGCTCTCCTTTTTGACCGAGATTGATTGCTTGTTTTATTTTGCTCATATGGTTTGATTTTTAGTAGCTCCCCCCTTTTTGGGAATTATACACACACCAATATTACCTTAGAGGCATTCTCTTCTACTTCTGCAAATTGCCTGTCTTGTGTGGAATATACTAAACGCAATTGTTCATTGTTGATTGCTATATAGTTGAAAGCTATTCAACAAGAATGTGAACAATTGTTCAGTGTTGATTGCAGTTTGCTATTGTTTCGCAGAACTATTTGGATTTCAAATTTGACTACAATCAACTAATAAAAATGGTTTAAATTTGTAATTTCGATTCCACGTTTAGTTTTAAAAATAAATCCCCTTTTATCTACAAGTCTATAAAAAACATACTATCATGAAACTTTTCAATATAACAGAAACCAACAACAATATAGACATTTTAAGAAACCTTCTCTTTATGCGAATTTTTGTTTGGTTCAATGATATCTCACACTCCTACTACCCCAAGGACTAGAAATTCAAACGAGAAATGAAGCATTTAACAATTCATCAGTTAACAAATGGTTTTGGTAAGGTCTTCTAATTTTTCATTGTCTTCAAAAGCTGATTGATAGACGGTAGGAAACTCAATGTCATCCACATTTGTAGTCAACCGTTTTGGTGTATGCAAAACTACAGACCAACCGTTATTTTTTAAATCTGTTGAGTAGAACACTTGACTCGCTTCTGATGCAAGAATAAATGGCTCATCATTCACTCTATCTTTGCTCTTCAATTTCCCTAAATTAACCATGATCAAGTTTGAAACTGGATCTATTTTGCAGCCATTGATCTTATCCTCGACCTTTACCCAATCACAATAAAAAACTGTTTGTTTGAAGTCAGTGTAATCCAACTCAAGTATCTGCTGAATGACTCCGTAATACGTTGTTTCTGCTTCCTTATAATTTTTATCTTTACCACTCGCTCTAAATTTTGTAATTGCTTTCATGCATACACCGCTATCTTGTGTTACCATACGATCTTCGTACATTTTCATGGAAAATAAAAAACCATTCACTTGGTACTTAGTATAACTAAGCGCCGTGAACTTCGGCCCATGCACTAGCCGCCAGAGAGTTGGATCAACATCAATACACTTCAACAACTACATAAAATACAATAAGTAAAACAAAACATGATCACGAAGGTGTATTGCCAACTTATAAACACGTGAAATACTTAAGATGCTGTAATACCTCGTTGCGTAACCATAGAGTAAAACTTTGAACGACTTCGACAGTTGTACCTCTGCCTCGTGATTGAAATCTAGTACTTTTCGCATAGGAGTTATACCTCCTACGGAAAACACATATCAAAACGAATACATAAATTGAATTAAAAAATGGAAATTCAAAACAAAGGTGTGAACTTACTTCTTCCATTCATCCAATCCATCATACTTATTAAGGACCCATCTACGCACTTGTTCAAACTGCACTTGGGTTAACGTTATATCTTTACCATTATCTAAAGGTATCTCACCAGCAAACTCATTGTCCTCGTCTAAAAACGCTTCGCGGGTATGTTTATGATTGCCATCACCTCCGTTTGGCATATATTCCATGTAGAAAAGGCTAGCTTCTTGTACGATATATCCTTCTGCAATACAACCTTCAATGTATCTTTTGTTGCGCACATATCCTTTATATGTTTTCATCAACCTGTGAATGTGATCAATTATATATTGTACATAATAGCTATTTCTATCGAATAATAATGTACATAACTGAAATTAGTTATTTATCGTTCAAAGGGATACATCCATCTATATCTGACAGGACCACAAATTAATGCTTCATCGGCTAAATGAACCATAAGATGGATATTGATATCAAAAAATGCAGGTGGAAAATGTTTTTCAAAAACACACATTGTTTCTACCAAACTAGCCTTTGCTTTTATAAGATGTTCCCTATTGATCACCTTTGAGCACAAAATGTTAAAGAATAGACTAATACGATGAATAGCATTTCGCAGATCCTTATGTTGTGGATAAGAATATTGAAGCAATACCGGAAGCAAATGTTGCATTATGACGTGGTAATCATGTGACTTCATATTTCTTAGTTCGGGAGGATTGATGCTCACATTGTTGTGGAAGTTTGAAGAGAATTTGTTGGGCACTTTCAGGTTTTTCAAAATGGTGCAAAACCGTATCTTTTCTTCTTTGCTCAAAGTGAAAGTTGCCTTTGGTATGATTATTTTATTTGTTTCAGGATTTTCCATCACCCACAACTTTTGTTTTATACCCATGATTTTCAAATCCTTGCATGCATTGATGCCATCTTTTGACTTATCTTTATGGTCCCTAGTGGTGCTGATGAGATGCTCTGTGACATTTTTCTCCGTATGCATAACATCAATATTATGGTGAATCATATTTGCTTTCCAATATGGTAAATCAAAAAAGATAGACCTCCTGTACCATGCAGAAACATTGTCAACTTCTTCATTAATTGACTTTTTCTGTTTTCGACCAATTTCTTCTTTGTGTTTACCAACTTTCATTTTGATATTCACTACTTTCTTTTCAACTTCAAAACCAGTCAATGTCCGTTTAGGACGATGAAGTTCTTGTTCGTTGTTGAAATTTGTCTTGTCGTATTGAAACTTGTGTTCTTTAGGAAGAAACATTCGATGTCCCATGTAACACATCTTCTTACTTTCAGGAAGATGATAAGAACAAGTGTTTTCCCCACAAACCGGATATGCAAAATAACTGTGAGTTGTACATCCCGATAAAGTCCCAAGAGCAGGGTGATCATGGATTGCCCACAACACCCTAGCTCTCATTGTGAATTCGGATTTATTTAATGAATCATATGTAACGACTCCTTCCCATATCTGCTTTAACTCGTCTATCAACGGCTGTAAATAAACATCAATATCCTTCCCTGGTTGTTTTGGCCCAGAAATCAACAGTGTTAACATTGAAAACTCTCGTTTCATGCACATAGACGGAGGAAGATTATATGGTACTACAATTACTGGCCAACAACTGTAAGGGTTAAATAGAGAAGCATGTGGACAGAAACCATCTGTTGCTATTCCAAGTGTGACATTTCGTGGATCGACAGCAAACGTTTGGTCAAAATAATCCGCGGCTTTCCATTGAGAAGTGTCACATGGATGACGCATTACGGTTGGATCAGACTTGACACGACCATGCTAGGTCATCGCATCTGCTATCCATGGTACAGTATACAATCTCTTCAATCTAGAAATTAAAGGAAAATGTCTTAATGTCTTTCGAGGTACTTTGATGCCTTTTCTTTCTTCGTTGAATGATGTCATATATCTTGGTTCGTTGCAATTTGTACACGAAACTCTATTCGCATCATCTTTCCAGTATAATATGCAATCATTGATGCATGCATCATAAGTTTTGTAATTCATCCCAACTTGCTTAATTAACTTCTTCACGTCGGAGTACTTTGTCGGCAGCGTGTTACCTTCGGGGAGTAACTCCTTTATTAGTTCGAGGAGTGCAGTCACACCATTATCTAAAAAGCCGTATTGGGTCTTCAAGCTATTCAGTTTCACAATGGCATACAGCTTCGTCAACCCTTTTGAACATGAAGGATACAGTGGCTCTTTTGCGCTACCAAAAAGTGATTTATACTTCTTACTTTCATTGGCCTGCCAATTGCCATCAACCGTAGACGGCTCTCCAACATTAGCATGATCAGACAATGGATTTTCAGGTTGAAAATGATGAAATCTATCCGCATCATTGACTAGATCTTCCATCATAATATGTTCAGACTCGTCGGTACTTGTGGCATGACTAACTAGTTGTTGTTTTTCCTTCTCTGCCCTTTTTTCCCCATGAAAATACCATACGGTATATGATTGGATAAAACCCCATCTAAGCAAATGAAAATGAATGTCATCTAATTTGATCGTCTTCATATTTTTGCACCGAGTGCAAGGGCATAAATACACTCCTTTCTTACCACCGTTTTCATCAACAAAACTAATAAACTTCTTCACCCCGTCTATATAGTATGTAGATCTTTGATCAGATTCATTTATCCACTTTTTGTCTATACTGAAAGACATATTGCCCTCTTATATCATATATATTAGAACATTAGACGTAAATATAATATATTTGCGATGTAATCAACTTAAATATAAACGAAAACCAACGAATTTTGTTTTGGTAAGTTATTTCTGTCTAACATTATCTTAATTAATCATATAATCAAAAATTTGTATACAACACCTCACTTCTGTCTAAAACAAATTAAAGCCATTTTGGGACTAAATGCTTTAATTTCGACAGCACTTCACTTCTTTCTCTTCTACGCATAACTTTGCATCCAAAGGGTATGTTGTTGTATTTTCTAAAATAAATTAAAGCCTTTTGGGACAACAATAATAAAAGGATGAACATAAACGCTAGCAGTTATTAACATCATATATTAGCCTTTTTGGTCACAACAAATCTATGGGACCAAATACTGTAACCTACAGCACTGAAAGAAACTCATGCAAGAAGACTTGTCATCTCTGTTGGTTTCTTGATAGTGAGTTTGATCCTGAATTGGATCATCGTTGTACATGGTGGTACTGAAACGATCACAAATTTCTACCACAATATAACTATCATGTGTATAAGTTCAAGTCCGGTTCAGTATAGAAAACAACACCGTATTATAATATGAAGGACTAAATTAACTTAAAATACATACAAAAACAAAAATAGGCAAAGATATAAAAAATATAAAATTAAGAAAATTCATTAACTCAGTTAACAATTTGTAACTAATGAACGGTAGGGAAAATTATTGGCAATTTGTCTAACCGTTGAGTGCAACAGCTAAACCAGATTGTTGTAACAAATAAATTGATGAATCTGATAACTGAAGCAAAAGTTGTTACCTGAAGAGAAATCATGCTATCAGCGGTTGCCAATGATAATGAACCAGTGTTAGTTTAGTCCAGTTGCAAGTTTTAGACCTATAACCTCTGCGACTTAGGAAACATATCGGTGCTGTGAGCAATCCTTAATTAGAAGAAGAATTTTTTTGGATGGAGAATGACCAATAAGAGTATTATGATGGATATTTGATGCAAAATCATGGAGAAAATGAAATTCGATTATGAGGAATTAGAATATTATCTACTAACTATGTAAATGTGAATACAGCAATAAGAAAAATGAAATTAAACTCACCATATAACCATCTGATCATTCCAGCAATGAGGATATAGGCTCTAATATTAACCTTGTAACACAGAAAACAAAATAATATTAGTACTTAGGGATTAAGATAAAAAGATATTGCTATTAAGATAGTTAAAGATAGGAAACCACTAAAACAAGTTTATAGAAACAAAATCCAAAATGACTAACACATGGGAATTGTATTGAAATATTAACAGTTTAAATATATCAATGAACATTGCCTAAATTATATGTCTATGCAGCTTTTGTTTATAATCAATACATGTGGTGTACATAAATATCAGCATGGCCATCATTTGCAAGTGCTTCTGAACTAACAGATCAACACGAGTCGATATTTTTGTACCCTTTTTCAGCAATTTTTACTCAATTTAAGTACTTAGCAGACAAAAATGATCTGTTAGGCATAATCAATTCAGATTTGAGTATTTTCTCAAGGTTGTGACATTCTTCCACATGAAAACAAATTATTAAAAAAAGCTATGGAGAAGCATAAGTAAATCTTTCTAAAGTTCTATTATTAAACATATATATGCAATCCAATTTACAATGAGAACTACAGAACTAGGTCAGGGAGAAGCCATCATGCAATCCAAGAGATTTAAAGGCTAATCTTGTTCAAAAGAGAAACCCTATTCATAACAAAATGCAGAACCACTCTGTTTCCAATGTCAGCAAAATCTAAACGGAAGGTTACTTGAGACATGTTAACAGCTAAGCAAACAAATTTGCAGAAAACATAATAAATACGAAGAGAATAAATTCTTCTTTATCATCTAATTTCTCCAAAATTTTCAGTTTCAAAACAAAAGTTAAAGGGATGGTTTGATTTCTGTAAAGATTTAATCCCAATGGATTACAACAATCATCTTTGTATCATTATTTCGAGTTTGAAGTATGGGTTTCACTTGTAATCATGGAGGATCGCTTACTCACACAATCACACCATTCCCATCATCATCCGCTTATCCTCATTTGGTCCAACAGTCACATTTGCTCTGCAATATGTTCAGGACCAAATTGGTTACATGCTTGTCTATTTACAGGTGTAATATAGAACTGTTAATTCAAAATATCTGGGATTAAGGGAAACAAAGTAGTTGAGATGTTATTAGTGTGAAGCCCTGAGAGAGAAGGGACTTGCACTTTATTAAAAAGATAAGCCTTCCCATGCTTGCAATAAAATGTCTAGCAAATGAATGCAATAATAGAATTAGTTGTTGCAGTTTGTGGCACACATAAAGGAAGAAAAGAAAAGATTCAGGAGTTTCATGTAGAAATTTGAGTGTCTACACTATATGTGAGATCATCAATTTGAGAGGGAGAAATTGGGTATTTGTTGTGCTGGAGTAAAACTTTCTTATATGTTTGATAAACAATGATTACTTTTCTGTTAACCTCTTCATGATACATATGTACATAATCCTATAAAAATGGAACTTTTACTACTTGCAATTTCAGGGCTATTAAATAGCATGTTTTACTACTACTTCTAGTTAGCATGATATCAAAGCCTACAACTCAGTGACTCGGGTATTTTAAAAAGCAAATAAGGCACTAGCTATGGTGGGAATATGGGCAATATAGATCTCAAGAAAGAAATGCTTTATGATTGAAAGCATTATTGTATAAATAATACAATGCATATTTTTATTCTTAATCTATTTATTTCGCGGATTGCATCAAGAGCAGTATTGCCTTCCTTCATTTTCACAGAAATTCAACGGATGTAACTTATAATTGTAGAAATTAGAGTTATACTTCAGACTTAATTGATAAATGCTTTTAAAGATACGTCGTCGGTTAAATTTATCATTGTTACTTTTAATAAGAATGGAATAATTTTCAAAAATCCCAAAATATAATGCATAATATTTTGCAAAGAAACTTTCTAACCAGTACTCATTCTGAGGTCTAAGGTACATGCGACATACAGAATCTATGTTTTTGAACTTTCCAATCAAACCCTAAATGATTTTTACCCAATAATGAAAATCCAAGTAAGACTTTTCACAATCAAACCCTAAATAAACCAATCTCATCATCGGCAATTGGGATAAATCGAACATGAACAAAAATCCAGATATAATCAGAGAATAATATTTTTACCCAATAATCCACAGCAAAAGAGTTCGACAGTGGGAGCAAGCGCAACCTTCAATCGCCAGCAAATAGATCTGAACCGAGGTACAGCAAAGTGATTTAGAGTGTGGTCGTGAGATAAGGGAAGAGCAAAGTGATTTAGAGATTTGGGATGCAACGGACGTGAATTTAGGGGAAAGAGAACGACATTTATGTTTTGGAGGGAGAACGAAAAAAAACGAGGGAAGGAATGAATTTGGGGGAGATCGTGCTTTCCAGGGTGTATGATTTTCCAGCCAAAATAGGCACGAATTTGATACGGCTCAAAGCCGTATCAAATTTAATACGGCTAAAAACCGTATCTAAACGTTTAGATACGGTTTTTAGCCGTATCAAATTTGATACAGCTTTGACCCGTATCAAATAAGGCGGATAGGGGTGTGGCTAAAACAACTTTGTGGTGTAGTGTCGGAGGAATCGGTATACAACACCTGAGCAGCCGAACATGATTTTTCCACCTCAAACAGCCGAAGAGGACTTTTACCGCCTGAAACAGAACAAGACTTGACCGCCTGAGCAACAGAACATGACTTGACCGCCTGAGCCACCGAACAGGACTTTGATTACAAAGTAGATTGTCTTGACCTTATGTGTTCTAATAACACGGATTTGTCACTTGTAGTACACCCTTCCTATAATCTTTTCCTCAAGTATGATGTGTATAGTTGTGTGTATATGAAGATTAGGAAGTTTCAAATTGCTTTAGAAATATAGAATTGTGATTGTAAGCAATAAATGTATGAATTCAAGAGAGTAGTTGATTCAGAAAATATGATTCAAGTATAAGCAAGTAAGTGAAGTAATTTGATCTTGAAATTCATGCATATATATAGTAGTTAAGGAGTTGCAACTACTGGTGAAGAGTTTTCAACGAATAGCAATGGCTGCAACTCTTCGCAAGGAAGAAGGCTATTCAAAAAGGAAGTGTCTTTTCAAAAAAATAGCAGTTGGAACCAGGTCACTCGACTTGTCTATAAACTTCAGTCGACTGAATTTGAAAATATAAACGTGTATGCATATGTGCACAAGTTCAATAGGCTGTTTATAGATATTCAGTCGACTGAATGACTTTGTTCAGTCGACTTAATTCTGTTGATTATCAAAAATCACCATAGCTCATTTGGTTAAAGCACTTGCCTTCTAAACTAGTGACTTGGGTTCGAGCCCCGCTCTATGCATTTTTTGAAAACTTGATTTTGATTAAAATATGCATGCAAGTTTATTTGAATGTGAATGATGATTCTTGAGGAGAGATTTTAACAAAGCACTAAACTAGACTCTATATACATATTTGATGACTCTTGTTAAAATATATAACTATATGAACCATACTTTGAGTCGTTGAGTCCGGATGTTTTAGTTGTAGATTCGTGAATTGCTGTTTCTTATCAGCAATCAAAACCTATGATCTAACATTCTCCCCCCTTTTGATGATGACAACTCCATTTGCTACGGACGAATCTTCGACAAGCTTTGTTGACTTATCTCTCCCCCTGAATATATTCCTGTAATTGTGCTATAGATTTCTCCCCCTGAATCTATGCTATATATTCCTGTAAATAATTAATCTTTTCTCCCCCTTAATCTGTGCTTGCATCGTTTATTTCTGCAAATAGTGTTAGAGCAATATCTTTCTCCCCTTTGTCATCGACAAAAAAGAGAGTTTATATGATGACATAAATTATATTCTACATAAGTGTTAACATAGAACAATATAAAACAAAATAACTACTACTTATAATGTAAGGTATCAAAAAAAAAATTTAACATTTAAAGCATGCGATACCCAAGGTTCTTATAATTTCCTAATTTTTAGGAAATCATACCCATTTGGGTGTGGTTGAACCTTTAAAAATATAATTTTCATTATTAACTACCATATCAAAATAATCATTAATGTATTTTTCTCTATTTTTCCAATTAACAGGAACTCAAATACTTAGATAATTTTTATTCATATTTCCTGTCAATGATTTTGTACTTTTAGAGAAATTATAAACATTATTGGTCATAACAGTATTTTGAATTTCTATAAAAATTGGATTTAGACTTTACTCAAAATTTAGTACTAGCACTAACATTTTTACTATACATGAAAGCGTATCTAGTGCTATTTCTACGATTAGTTTTATTATATCCTAAACCACTTTTATCATGTAAAGGTCTAGAACTAGATAAAATCATGTTTAAATCGTTTTGACCTTTATTAAATTTTGTGACTTCAGTGTTAAGTTTATCAAATTTAGCTTTAAAATCACAATTATTATTTTCAAAAGAAATATTACTTGTATTCAAAATATCAATTTTCTCATTTAATTCAGAATTCTCATTTTTTAACGTACAATTCTCATTTTTGAGAAGGAAATTTTGAGATTCTGAATTATCTAAAGAGGATTGTAAAAAATCATTTTGTCTTTTCAAATCAAAAGTTTCTTTTGAAAATTTTTCTCTCTCCTTTTCAAATATGGTGTTTTGTTCATCTAGAAAATCTTTAACGGTTATAAAATTATTCTTTAAAACACCAAGTTGATTTTCTAAATTTAACTTCTCGTTTTTCAATTTCTCATTTTCAAGTTCAACAGATTTCATCTTTTCTAAAATATTAAAATTAAGCTTTGAAATCTTTGCTTATACTAACTAATTCATTATTATCTTTTACTGAAATTTGTAAATTAGAAAGTACCTTTTTGTAGTCCTCACTGGTGGCTTTGATAGGGATTTTGCCTGTTGAATTTCGATTGGATCTTTTTCTGACCATTATTCTATGATGTTGTCACGATCGATAGAATTCCAGGCTCCGATACCAAATGAAAGTGCTCTGAAACCAAGTGAAAGTGAGTACTACGCTATAGGATCGAAATGGCCAATAGTTGTAAACAATGTAAATGCAGTGGTAGTGCGATATAAACTAAGTTATCTGCTGATGCGGAATACGAGTATAAGAAGTAAATAGTAAAGTAAATGACACTAGGGATTTTTATACTAGTTCGAACTCCCATTCTACGTTCAGTCCCAGACTCCTTCTGGAATTAAACTCTATAAACCCCTCTTTTAACCCGGAGGAATAGGTATACAACACCTGAGCAGCTGAACAAGATTTTTCCACCTCAAACAGCCGAAGATGACTTTTACCGCCTAAAACAGAACAAGACTTGACCGCCTGAGCAACAGAACAGGACTTGACCGCCTGAGCAACCGAACAGGACTTTGATTACAAAGTAGATTGTCTTGACCTTGTGTGTTCTAATAACACAGATTTGTCACTTGAAGTAAATCCTTCCTATAATCTTTTCCTCAAGTATGATGTGTATAATTGTGTGTATATGAAGATTAGGAAGTTTCAAATTGCTTTAGAAATATAGAATTGTGATTGTAAGCAATAAATGTATGAATTCAAGAGAGTAGTTGTTTCAAAAAATATGATTCAAGTATAAGCAAGTAAGTGAAGTAATTTGATCTTGAAATTCATGCATATATATAGTAGTTAAGGAGTTGCAACTGCTGGTGAAGAGTTCTCAACGAATAGCAATGGCCGCAATTCTTCGCGAGGAAGAAGGCTATTCAAAAAGGATGCGTCTTTTCAAAAAAATAGCAGTTGGAACCAGGTCAGTCGACTGGTCTATGAACTTCAGTCGACTGAATTTGAAAATATAAACGTGTATACATATGTGCACAAGTTCAATAGGCTGTTTATAGATATTCAGTCAACTGAATGACTTTGTTCAGTCGACTGAATTCTATTGATAATCAAAAATCGCCATAGCTCATTTGGTTAGAGCATTTGCCTTCTAAACTAGTGACCCGGGTTCGAGCCCTGCTCCATGCATTTTTTGAAAACTTGATTTTGATTAAAATATGTATGCAAGTTTATTTGAATGTGAATGATGATTCTTGAGGAAAGATTTTAACAAAGCACTAAACTAGACTCTATATACTTATTTAATGACTCTTGTTAAAATATATAACTGTATGAACCATATTTTGAGTCATTGAGTCCGGATGTTGTCATAGTCGTAGATTCGTTAATTGTTGTGTCTTGTCAGCAATCAAACCTATGATCCAACAATAATGATATACAAATTTCATCGCACTTGGGCAATTCGACGGCGTAATTTTCCAGCACTTGTTCAGTATTGGTTTATATGGTTTTATAGTTCAAATGAGATCGTTTTAATTATTTAAAAATGATAGTAAATCAATTTTCGTGATTTGTTTACCAATATACATAGTTTAACTAAAATGTAAAAATACGACCGGAAAATGGATTTCGGATTTTCACCGGTTTATCAAATGTTGTAATCGAATGTTGCACCATGGTTTGTCAAATAAGACACATATGTGCATATATACATGCACATGATGTGCACATACACATAGGAAGTTTTTTTTGAAATGGTACTTTATATACAACATGTCACTGGAACAACATATCACATATCAATAAACGTTCGAATCATGCTACACAAGTTTCGAACTTGTGACCTCTCGCACCAAAGCCGAATCACTTAACCACTTGGACAATGGTGCTTGTCTACATATAGGAAGTTACCATGTGCATTTACTAATTACATAAGGTAAGGAATTAGAAAATATCATGATATTTTCAAAGCAAAGTCAATGCACATGCATGATTTGATGGTGGTGATGGAAGAGCGTGTGGGCTGAGCACATGAAGGGTAGGGAGGTGGAAAGGTGACGTGAAGTATAACGATGTTTCTTAGGATGTTTTCTCAAATTTTACCTATAAATACACATGTCATCCTCCACAATTTTACACACCATTTCTCTTCTTTTTCCTCCTCTTCTTGAAGCTCTTTAATGGCTTCTCAATGACCTCTCTTCTCCAAAAAAAAGTATAGCAAGAAAGTTATGCAAAATTAATTCATATGCAAACAATGAAGATCCACCTCCAAAACAAGTCCAAACACCTCCCCACTTTCTCATGTACCCACGCCACCACCATGGTCACCCTTTGGCCAAGCTAGACCCTCATCCAAGCATGGGTCGAGCACTCCAAAGAAGGAGGAGCAAGTTCGAGAAGCAAACGGGGTAAAGCAAAGAGAAGAAAGTGCTGCCAGAGTACTGCCAGATTTATTTCAAGAAGCTTCATAAAAAGATTGGCAGACTGGAAACCGATAGTGAGTACTTGAGTTTAGTTTTGTTTATTTAAAACTTAAAATAATGATATGCATTTTTAATTAATAAATTAATATGCTTGGTTGAATATTGGATGAATACTTGGTTGATTAATATTTGGTTGATAACTTGGTTGCTAATGATAGGAAAATAATATTCATCAAAAATAGAAATGGTTAATTCATTAAAAATAGTTAATTCATGAAAAATAAATCTATATTAATATGTGTATGGAGTTTATTAAGCCTCTTTATGGTTTTGAATATTAAAAGGTTGAAAAATGAATATTATAATAATATAATATTTTAATATAGAATAAAGTGGAAAATGAGTTTTTAATATAGTAAAAATAGTTTGAAATGATTTAAAATGGTTCATTATGGTTTTTAAAAAAATTTAACAAGTTTCGGCAAAGTTTAATGAAGTTTGAAAAATAAAGCTAAATCAAGCTCGTCGCGTCGCGGCAGTTTGTCATTTTCCGACCTGAAAAGTTAAATCATTGTGTATGATTCATTATAAGTTGGAATTTTTTAAAATAAGAATTTTCTAGATGTGGTTATAGTTTTCAAGAAAAGAAGAAAATCGAGATTTCATTTAGTAGAGTTTGAAATAGGTCCAAATCAAGATTTCAAAAACATCGCAGTTTGACAGTTCAGAAACCAAAGTGATAAATTCTTTAAAAATAGATATTTTTAAATTATTAAAAATATGAAATAAATTCCATAAACATGTTAAAATATTTTTGAAGGGATTTGAGTTATAAATAAATAGACTTATATGAAATAGAATTAGTGTTTTGATTAAAGAAGCTTTAAAATGCTATTCACGGCGGTTTTTCCAACGGTTTTCGGTAACTTTTGCAAATCATGGTTTTAAATTAATTATTATTCCTTGATATTTTTAGTAGTATTTTCAAATGAATAATTAAGTATTTTGAAGACGATTTAGAAGTTTTATAATTATTTGAAGGAGTTTAAAAGAAATTGTTAAAAGAAAATTGTTTTAAACAATATTTGCGATAGTGTTAAGTAAATAAAAATCATCTTTAAAAGATAACATAAAGGGATTTAGAGTCGATCAAATAACTTGACTGCCTTATGATGACAAAAAGATGGTCCCTCGACCTGAGCTTGGACAACCGATGTTTGGATTCCACACTGGCCCGACGGAGGGGATAGTTAATTTGATCTACTCAGACCGTATTTTCTTAAGTTAAAAGAAAAGAGATTGGTGTTTTTCAAAAGTTAAACAAGAATATAAAATATGATTTTATAGTATAAATAATACCCTAGTTAAACTTTGTATTAAATTCTGAGGAGGAAACTCGTACTATTCATGTGAATTTAAAAGGTGAATTCACCGTTATTGGACGAATAGTACATGTGGAATACGAAAATTGGTGTTGAGTATGACTAATCAAATCTCTATGGATCCTTTGCTATTCAATACTAACTGATTTGAGTTTACAATAAATGATGTCTTAAATAACATCGTTTTTGATCCATTTGAAAGTTATGATTTGGAAATAAGAAATCTTTGTTAAGATTTAAATAAATGATTTGAAAATGTTTTCCTAAGTAAAAGGTGAAATGATTTGGAATCATTCCAAGATTAAAGAGGTTTAATCAACAAGAGAATTTGATAAATAAGGCTTAATGATTCCATATACTCATAAAAGGTAAAAGAATAGTTTAAAAGAATATATCTTCGAAAGATATTTGATCTTATAAAAAGACAAATTGATTTGATGTTGTTTGATACACCTATATACTAGACATCTTTTTATCGATGATTGGTTCAAAGAAATCGGGGTCGGATTTGGGTAATTCCTATCCGAAAACCACTTTGAATCAATATACATATTCGAAAGTGAAGACAATGATTTGAAGGCGGAGATCTTTATGATATAGGGTTGCTTGCCACTAACCTCTAGGTTAATTCCCATACATACATACATATATTATATGTATGGTGGCGGTAGCACCTTCGTTCTGAAAATCTTCGATTTGCAAAGACTACTCACTACTAATCCTAAGAGTGATTTCTAAATAAGAAGTAGTAGGAGGAGTGCCTTTGGTTTGTCGTTCACCTGGATAACTTGTATGGATAAGTATTTGACATTGCATTTCTAAAATCACATACACCGATCTCTACAAATGTACATCTATTTGGTGGTGTAGGAGATAACCCCTCCTATACTTAACACCCTTCCTTGACACGTATAAGCTCAGAGATTGTACTTTTATGGAAATCAATAGTGTTTTGTTAGAAATGGCAATGTGGCATTCTAAGTAGAATTTACTTTGTGAAAAGCAATGTAACGACCCGGAATTTTCGAACCCGAAAATTCCAGATAGTTAGGAGAAAAAGAAAAGAGATAGAAGAAAGAAACAGAAAGAAGAAAGAAAAACAGAAAACACAACATCTCACATTCGCAGCGGATAAAATATAATATCAAATAATAATATCAGTTATACAAAGAAAACTGTATTTGTTAATTTACATTCAATACATCAGAGTTACAACCATTTACAAATAGACTAGACAGTTATCCACCTGTCCCAGACTACTATCAATAAGCTCTCAAATACACAGCGGAATACACTCCATACGTTCCTGCCATCCAGCTCGCCTCCTGAGCTCTAGAACGTCCTAACCTGAAAAGCTGTAATACTCGGTCTGACCCGAGCATTACATTAAAGTAACACCCGGGTCAGGCTGGAAACCAGCGTGAGTAAACTCATCTAACAAGAAATTCCAATCCATAGAACTTATTTAAAACCCGGGGTAACTCGTACATTATTACAAGTAAACAACTTATATAGTCAACACTTATTTTCACAATAACTAAGTACCGTTACTTAGTTTAAATAGTCATGTTACTTGATTTATTCCATTCAAGCCTATTTATTTACAAATCAAATCTATAAGAAATTATAGATTACTAATCGAAGTGGTTTCGGATATTGCTAATATCCGACTCCGGTCTCTTCGAATCCAATACCATCTTTAATCCAAATTGTTTAAGTGAAAAACAATTCAATTCTTAGTTACAAGATGTCAATTTACACAACAATTTATAAGTGACCCACATTATCATAGTTCATCCCATACATAACATAGCACATCTCAATCGCCCATTATAAACATTAACAATTCAAGTCATCCGATATCATTTAACCATCCATAAGCCAGGTTTATTAGATATATAATTTCTAATTAATTTAATAAATCTTCAACTAAATTAATTAGCAACTTTAATCACTTGGATTACTTTAATCCTGCTTACTTAACATTAATTAATTACACCCTAATTTATTTATCATTTGTTAATCATCCATCTTAATTAATCATCCTTGATTAATTATCTTTTAATTACATTAAGTAATTAACCTATAATTACCACAAAGATTAATTAGCCTTAACCATTCGCATTAACTAACTTTTAATTAATCTCCTTAATTAATTTATTACATTAATTAATGATCCTCTAATCACTTCCAGTAATTAATTATTCTATTAAGTAATCTTTAATTAATTACATTCATTATTTTATCCTTAGTTAATCTCATCAAGTAATTAATCCTCCTTAATTACTTACATCAACTAATAATCATTTATTACTAAAGATCTTAATTGATTTAAAAGGTAAACCATTTATCTTTATAATCACTTTAATTATTCTAAATAAATTTTAACGTAATTTATCTTAAACCTTATTTATACTAAACTAAATCATCATTTAATACTTCAAAAGAAATGGGTTGAGAGATTTGTTTTAAAAATTTGTCTAAAATTAAATTTTTAACCAGTATTTTAGTTTTAGTTCAAAACTGGATATCATCACCAAAACCCGAGCCACATTACAAAATTCTCGAGCAAACACCCGAGTCTCGAACAATACCAGTTACTTCGAGTCACCCTCAAACTTTCACGAGATCAAAACCGAGCCAAACTCCTCCTTCTTCACCATCACTACTACAGACACACGCATCTCCACTGTGCACGTGCACGATCGCCTAGCGTCGCTCCGATCACCGTTGCTACCCTCCGCAAGTCGATGCCGACCTTCTCGTCTCGAATGAACACTCAGAACCACGAGTCTCCCCGTAATTCAAAATCGAGCCTTCTCGTCTACGTTCGAAAATCACCATGGCCAGGAAACTCCTCGCAATCGTTCCACCGATCACCAGAAAACCCAATCTCCAGTCTTGAGCTTCGCCGACGTCTAACTCTTCTATTCCATTCACCCTCACTAAGACCGATTCACTCAGGTCATCGCGATGAACCCAAAAACAACGACAACCCACCCAGCCTCTTAAACCCTAATTCGACCCACCACCATCGCCATGGTGATCAATCCTCCCTCCAGACATTTTTTCTGACATCCCCGATCACTACTCTAGCTTCGACAAAAACCTCGACCACCAAAAGTTCATCGATCACCAGAAAAAGGTTAAAACCCATTTCCTGATCATCTTTGAAATGCACATTTAAAACTCAACTAAAAATTGTGATTTTTATCTTTAAAATCCTAGTTTTTAAAGATACATCAGATTATACACATGAATCTATAATTTATCCAATTTGAAATTTTGATAAAAACAAATTCTTACTGTAATAAATAAAGCCTGATTAATACTGTCTTAATTTCCTGTTTTAAATGTTTTTAAAATTTAAATCTTGCTGTTATAAACAAGTTTTGTTCAAATATTATAACATAAATCTGATCAAAGATAATTCAATTGATCATTTAAAAATATTATTTGCATCCAGAAATTTTAAAAACAGAGCACAACCTTGAGTACAGACATGCACACTGAGATATCCACAACATATATACACATACTCATTAAATCCAACATGCAAACAATTTCATATTATAACTTCAATGGTTCTCTCATATATCAGATTAACAAACAATTTAAGTTTTTAAAATCAAAGTTTACTCACCTGTATTGAAAACAGAGAGCAGAGCCGATTTTTTTTAGATCTGGAACTATTTGTTGTTTTGAACTGCAACTTTTTAACTGGAAAGCTTGCTTTAATTATAAACTGGAAATCTTGATCCTTGCAACTGAACTTGAATCTACTTGCTAAGATGATCCAGACTTTGATTTTTAGTTGGAAGCTTGCTCAGTAATTTGCTTTGATTTAATTTCTGTTTTGCTAACCTTTTGTTTACAGGTTTTTGATTTTGGTTTTCTTTAGTTTTGTTTTACAGATTTTCGTTTTCATTGTTTTGAAAGATGAAGGTAGAAAAAGAATGGAGAAGAGAAGATATTGATATATACATAGACTTAATTTTATGATTATTAAAAATAAAAGAAATAAAATAACATGGTGACACTTGTTAACATTTGTCATTAGCATGTATTCATTGATTTACATTTGTCAAACTATATATATACTTAACTTACAAGTGTAATTTCCTTGAAAATAAAATAAAATTTAGAAATGATTTTTTTTTTTTTTTAAACTTATATATATATATATATATTATTAAGTTAATACATTATCTTATTCTATAAAATCTTTTAAAGAAAATAATATAAAACAAATATTATTCTAAATAAAATCTTTTAAAATATAATTTAAATTCAAAATATATTTAAGATATTTATCCTTTGAATTCTAATTCAAATTTAATTTAATTTAAAATCCAATATAAAATCAACTCATATAAATATATTTACTTAAACAATCACAAATTCATTTTGTTTGAAAAATAATAATAATATTTTTATTTAAAATCTTCTTATATCTATCTATATATATATAACACAATTACAAATATAAATATTTATTTGATCAGATTCATTTGTTTAAATTTATAATTCAGTATTTTTTAAAAATTAAATCAGATAACTATCCAATTATCTGATGCCCGAAAATCCGGGATATCACAAGCAAAGCGTGGCTTTGTGGAAAGAAGAGCGTAGCTTCATGAGCCTCACATCCCAGGAATGATAAAGAGATACTATGTGCCTGTATTAACCCAAAAAATGGATCAACACCTTGATGTGAGTGTGAAAGCACCATCCCTGCTCTTATAGAGCAATAATACAGATAATAGATATAGAGAAAAGCAGAAAGAGAATGAAGACAAGAAGGTTTTTATAGTAGTTCGGCTATTAACGAAGCCTACATCCACCTTATAGTTTTTATTATAGACTGATTGCTATTGCAAGAAGTGTTTGATTACAAAGCTCTTGATTATTCTTAGCTAGATTGAATCTCCAAAGTTGGAATCTCCTGGAGAATCACAATGAACTCCTTTGAAGATTATTGTGAGGAAGGTGAAGAGTGAAGAAAACTTCCAGCAGAGTTTCAGCAACCAGTTCAGAGGATCCCCTTTATGTTGCAATTAGGTGAGTATTTATAGAGGTTGGAGAGCTATTAGGCTAGGCTTCTTGCTAGAAGCTTGCAAATCACTATAGGAAGACGCACTGCAAAAAGCATCACGACCCGAGCTAACTTGATGGATCGCTAGCGATCCGTAGCTTTGGCTCGCTAGCGATCCATTTGCTTGAGACGCTTCTCATCATCCTTTTCCCTTGAAGATTGTGGCAGCCTGGTAAGAAGGTATGGATTGCTAGCGATTCATGGTGCATGGATCGCTACCGATCCATATACTTGGTGAATTTCTAGACCTTGTCCTCTGGAGTTTATGGCGATTTGCTGAAAAGGTATGGATCACTAGCGATCCATAGTGCATGGTGAACTAAAAAATATTCAAGCAAAGATCATGGATCGCTGGCGTTCCATAGTGCATGGTGAACTAAAAAATCTTTAAGGTATTCCGACTCGACGAAACAGTTCCGGCTTCCTTTGAATTCTGTTGGATTTAAAACTCGGATAACAGTCTGCAGGACATATATTTTAGACTGTCGGTTATATTAATGATGGAGGAGTCCAGTAGTTTCTAGACCCTCAATGTTTTAAATGACCAGGTATTGGAGGCTCGACTAAGATAGAGCAAAGCTACCGAACTACGATGTTCCATAGTAGTGTAATAATGTAGTACAAAGGATGCTTGAGAAAAGTGAATAATCACCGAAGATTAGGATTGTTATGCATGGATTTTGCATCGGAAGAAATGGCTACTAGTTCCCTATCATGTTGGAAATCTAATTTCAATACGAGCTTTACAGTTTTGATTGTACTTCCAAAATAGCTGCAATGCTTTACAAACATTTCAGCCACCTCTTTGGCATCATATACACTGTTTGACATTATCCGGGTATTGATACCTACTTTGTTTATATATTTATTTGAAAAGCATTTACAAACCAATGTCATTAATGATAATATCAAATTTATTTTGACATAAATTATTTTGGTAATCGTAAGGTATAAACCCATCCGTGTTTATGTGCAGTGTGGTCTTACGAGATACCCTTCTTTTCAAAGGTATTGATTAACATCAATTTGATCTATGACACTGTCATATACATTTATAATTCGAGTTTGTTACGCTGGTTTACCAAGCCTGATCTTAGTATTTTTAATACTTGGGTCTGATCCGAGTAGTTTTAGGTCTAGTTGAAGATGTTTGGAGTTTCCAAAGGAGAGCTGAAGATCTTCATCAACGTGCGGACGTAGATTATATTCCCGCCGCATTTGTTTCATTGTTTGGTTTTTCAGCAATTGTAAGGACAGAGATTTATAGCTGTCCAGACTGAGCTTCGGTTAGACTCTAATATGTGTATTTTAAATTTTCCACCGTAAAGATTATTGATATTATAAACTATTCCATTCATGTGAAATTTGGTTCTGTCTTTGTTTTCTTTTACCCTTAACAATAGGTTTTTCCAGCACTTGAATGCTCAACACCATACAGTGGACATATTAGTGTCGATTTTCGAGGGTCGAAAATTCCATTCTTTACATTTGGTATCAGAGCTTAGGTTGAGTGGACACCTGAGCCTAACAAGGTCAAAGTCTCATCAGAGATAGGGTTAGTGATATCCTATGATAAGTAACTCATTGGAGATAGGATAAGAGGCTTCCTAGAATTAGTTGAGAGTATATATATGAGCGCGTATTTGTTTGTGATTATAAATTGTTTTGTGTTGATTTATTTGTTAAGTGGTTTATGGATTTTGTTCGATGCGCCTGATCATTGTTATTTATGGATTCCTAAACATTTAAATAAGGCAAACCGGCACACTAATTTTGAAAAAAACCAAGTAAATGAAATAATTTTACCTAAGATCATATTTTATACATAAAGAAATAACTTTAGAAAATTGGTATTGTTATTTATAATGTATTAGTCTATGGCTAAGGGAATGCTAATATTCAATTATTATCATTTGTTGATTGAACGAACACCTTGTGGATTAAGTTTCACGATTTAACTCTAAGGTGTTTGATAATAATGTTAGGTTAAGATTAATGAATTTTTATAAAATAATAAATGAGCATTTTACATTAATAAAATGATTTTGTAAAAGATAGATACGGAAGGTATGCTATATAAATTTTGAGAATTTAAATTCTGGTATTTTGGAAAAGAATTGTGAAAATTTAAATATGATTAAAAGGAAATTGGTTAATATAAGATGGTTTTATAAAAGGGATTTATAAAATGGGTTTTATAAATAAAATAATCTCTAAAGGATTTTTGAAAAGAAATAACAATAGTATTATTTCAAATAAGAAATTTGAAAAAAGGAAGTCTCTTATAATAACTAGGTCGAGTGGTTCGAAAATAACTAAAAATGGGCAAGAGATCTATTCGGATAGTAAACACTTCTCTTAGGTATTATCCTTCCGGTTAAGGGAATTTGTGATACTATTAGTAGAACCCAGTTCCTTGGTATTATTTTTGATTTACTCGATCTATATAATTTTCCTTAAGTTAAAAGGAATATACTATAATAAGAGAAGTTTATTATAATTTTAGAAATAAAAAATAATTTAGCTTTTGAATTGAAATAGTTTCTTTAGAAAGAAGATAATTTATCAATTTAAGGAATTGTTTTGATAGCGGGTTTTCAGAAAATATTATGAAATGTTTATAGAAAAGAAATTGTTTACAAATAGATTTTGAAAACATTTGTAAAAGAAATGTTTTATGATGTTTATTATAATGGAAACAATATTTAACTTTTGAAATAAAATGTTTTCCTTAAGAAAAAATATTTAGATATAAATATTTAAAGTGATATATCTTTATAAAAATAAAAGATAAAATTTTATGAAATATCTCATGAATTTTTTTGAAAGGTTAATAAGCACGTATGACGTACGTAGATCCTTTCGTCACATGATTATGATCTAAGATTCTAATACAGAACTTTGAGTTGTTTACACCGGTCCGAAAAAGGATCTATCACTCAATTCTTAACGATGGACATTAATGAGGGTTTATGGTTGAGTACTTGCGTTTTCTATCATAGTTGAGAACTATGCAAGGAAAACTAAAGTTCTGATCAAAAAGCCTAATTAGAGTCCGCACTAGAGAATCGAGGGATTGATACTAGTTTGGAAGTAAAGTTGTCTATTCGAATAGAAGATCGATTCAGATAATGCATATGGATTATCTGTGTAGATCATACATAATTGAGTTTAAAAACAAATGTTTTGGGTTGTAATTTCAAGGATGAAATTCTTTTAAGGGAGGAAAAATGTAACGACCCGTAACTTTATCACTTTGATTTGTAATATTTAATTAATTTCAAATATTCAAATATTGGTTTATTAAACATAAATAATCATGTTTATTGTGATAAATAATTATGGTGATCTTGATTTGGAAAATTGTTTACAAAAATATATTCTTTGGAAAAATATCGATAAAACGACCGAAAATCGTTTTATCGATAAACAACTTTTTAACCTTCAAAAGTCATGTATAATTTTTTCAATACACTTATTTCTCAGTTTAAGCAAAAATATGTAATAAAATCATTTATTTTATTTTAAGAAACAAAATGCCTTTATGACATCATCAAGGATGTCATCACTTTTATATGTTTTTTGGAATTTTAAATTAAGTTTAAATATTCAAATAATTGTTTTAAATGATTAGTAATTCATTTAATTATTATATAATTATAATAATTGATTTATAATTGTTTGAAATATATTAACTTGTTTTATAAAGATATACTAATTTCGTCACACTTTGGTGGTTCGACGGCGTAATTTTGCAATACTTTTTCGGTATTGGTTTATATGATTTTATTGTTCAAATGAGATCGATTTAATTATTTAAAAATGATAATCTATAAATTTTCCTTATTTGTTTACAAATATATATAGTTTAACTAAGAAGTAAAAATATGACCGGAAATCCGATTTTGGATTTTCAACGGTTTATCAAACGGAAGTTGTAATCGAATGTTGCACCATGGTTTGTCAAATAAGACATATATGAGGATATATACATGCACATGACATGTACATACATATAGGAAGTTACCATGTTCATTTACTAATTACAAAAGGTAAGAAATTAGAAAACATCATGATATTTTCAAAGCAAAGTCAAAGCACATATATGATGTGATGGTGGTGATGGAGAGGATGTGGGCCGAGCACATGAAGGGTAGGGAGGTGGAATGGTGATGTGAAGTATAATGATGTTGTATAGAATATTTTCTCAAATTTTACACACCATTATTCTTCTTCTTCTTCCTCTTCTTGAAGCTCTTTAATGGCTTCCTAATGGCCTCCCTTCTCTAGGAAAAACTATAGCAAGAAAGTTATGCAAAAATAATTCCATATGTAAACAATGAAGATTCGCCTCCAAAACAAGTCCAAGCACCTCCCTACCTTCTTATGTACCCACAGACACCACCATTATGATCCTTTGGCCAAGCTAGCACCCTCATCCTAGCATAGGCCGAGCACTTAAAAGAAGGAGGAGCAAGTTCGAGAAGCTCTGTAGCAAAGAAAAGAGAAGGAAGTGCTATCGGAGTACCGCCGAATTTATTTCAAGAAGCTTTGGAAAAAGATTGGCAGAGTGGAAACCGATAGTGAATACTTGAGTTTAGTTTTGTTTATTTAAAACTTAAAATGATGATATGAAAGTTTAATTAGTAAACTAATATGCTTGGTTGAATATTGGATGAATATTTGGTTGATTAATATTTGGTTGATAACTTGGTTGCTAATGATAGGAAAATAATATTCATTAGAATAGAAATAGTTAATTAATTAACCATAGCTAATTCATGAAAAATAAATCCATATTAATATGTGTATGGAGTTTATTAAGCCTCTTTATGGTTTCGAATATAAAAAGGATGAAAAATGAATATTCTAATAATATAATATTTTAATATGGAATAAAGTGAAAAATGATTTTTAATGTAGCAAAAATAGTTTCAAATTATTTAAAATTATGGTATTTTAAACTTTTTAACAAGTTTCGGCAAAATTTAATGAAGTTTTAAAAATAGAGCCAAATCGAGCTCGTCGCATAGCAGCAGTTCGTCATTTTTCGACCTTAAAAGTTAAATCAAGGTGTAGGATTCAATATAGCTTGGAATTCTTTGAAATAAGAATATTTTGGACCAATGTGGGTATAGTTTCAAACAACATGAATAAAATCAAGATTTTGTTTTGTAGAATTTGAAATATGTCCAAATCAAGTTTTCAAAAACATCACGATTTGGCAGTCCGTAAATCAAAGTTGTAAATTGTTTAAAAATAGATATTTTTAAATAATTTAAAATATGAAATAAGTTCCATAAATATGTTAAAATATTTTAAAAGGGATTTTATTTATAAAAATAGACTTATATGAAATGGAATTAGTGCTTTGATCAAAGAAGCTTTAAAACACCATTCACAGCGGTTTTTGGAACGGTTTTCGGTAACTTTTACAAATCATGGTTTTAACTTAATTATTCTTCCCCAATCACTTTTGGTTATCTTTTCGAATGAATAAATAAGTATTTTGAAGATGATTTGGAAGTATTATAATTATTTTAAAGGAGTTTAAAAGAAATGGATAAAGAAAAAAAATTTAAACAATATTTCGAATGGTGTTAAGTAAATAAAAATCATATCTAAAAGATATTATAAAGAATTAGAGTTGATCAAATAACTTGATCTGCTAGGGGACAGAAAGATAGTCTCTAGGCCAAAGCTTGGACAACCAGTGTCTGGGTTCCACGCTAGCTATCCGGATTGGCCCGACGGAAGGGATAGTTAATTTGATCTACTCGAACCACATTTCTTAAGTTAAAGAAAAAGAGATTTGGAGTTTTTCAAAATTTAAACAAGATTTTAAAATATGATTTTGGTGGTATAAAGAATACCCTAGTTAAATTCTATATTAAATTCCAAGGAGGGAACTTGTACATCCGTGTGAATTCAAAAGGTGATTTCACCATTATTCGACGAACAGTACACTTTGAATACATAAATTGGTATTGAGTATAATTAGTCTAATCTCTATAGATCCTTTTCTACTCAACGCTAATTGATTTGGGTTTACAGTAAATGGTGTCTTAAATAACATCATTTTTGATCCATTTCGAAGGTATGACATGGAAATAGAAATCTTTGTTAAAGTTTAAATAAATGATTTGGAAATGTTTTCCTAAGTAAAAGGTGAAATAATTTGGAATTATTCCAAAATTAAAGAGGTTTATGAAAGGGAGTGCGGATTAAGGATCTTAAGGCTAATTTAACACTAGAGGGGGGATGAATAGTGTTTAATGGATTCTAAGACTTATATGGACTAATTTAAAAATTATGATATAAAAAAATGCAGAACTTAATCACAAAACAATCACAGAATCAAACACAGATGCAAAAAGTAAATAAAAAGCAGTAAAAGGAAAGAACACACAGGATTTTATACTGGTTCGGAGTTACCCTACGTCTAGTCCTGCACCAAGGCAAACACCTCGTACAGATTTTTATTATACCAATGTCAAGATTACAATCCTCAATTTCTAAAGGCCTTGAGGTACCCTCCTATCTTCGAGTCCGGGGCAAACTCTCTTGATTTACGAGACACAAGATCACCCAATTGATTTCTAGGCACAACCACACCTTATAGAGAGACTCGATAAACTTTTGATTACAAATTGATCCTATAACTCTGAATAACACTTTGATCTTCGAGAGAGGGCAGAGAATCAAACAAGAATGAGATTCTAATTTGGTTCGCTTGAGAATTCGGCAGAATTTCAGCACGATCTTGAAAATATGAAAATTTTAGAATATGGTTTTGTGGAGAAGAAGGAGTGAAGAAAATAGTTAGTTAAAAAATTTGTTTGTGAAGGCTATTTATAGACTAGTAACGGTCATAACCATTCGTGAAGAGATTTAAACGAATAGACACTTCTTTTGAAAATTGAAACTTTTGAATTTAACGGCCACCATGTCGATATGGGGTATCCCATGATGTCGACATCCCTTAGTTAAAAACAATGTAAAATTTGTTTTGAAACTGGTATTGAAAGGAAAACAAGATGAAATGATTCTGGAGTGAAATAAACTAATTTTCCTATAATTTAAAATAAAGAAGAGTAGAAAAATATATTTTTAGAATGTATATATAAATTTGATTTTAAATCTCAAGTATATATACTATAAAAGAATTTTTTAAAATCAGAGGATAGTTTAAAAACAAACGAAGTTTAAAACAAGAGTTTATTTTAAAAAAAACAAAGAATATTTTAAGGCTAAAACATCTCTTTGAAAATCATTTGAAAAGATATTTTTTAAGGCTAAAAAATTTTGAAAAGCAGTTTTGAAAATCATTTTGAAAAACCATTTTGAAGTAGTTTTGCAAGCTTCTTCCTGCAGAATATCTCACCACATCAGGACTCGAGAACTTGTACAAAACCAGGATGTTCGTGGGTTTGTAAGCCACTTGTCGAAGGTTTGTAAGCTACTTGTCATGGGTTTGTAAGCCACTAAGAAGGTAGAAACGGGTTCCATCCCAAATGAAATTTGGAATGATGATTTCCATGCTATTATGAAGTTTTAACAAAACTAGACACTTATCTTGAAATCTTGATCTTGATACTCATGAGTCTTTAAACTTGATTTCTTCATTCTTGATCTTTATACTGTACAGTCTTCAATAATCAGTACCTGCCTTATATATATCCTGCATAATAACATTCATATATATCTAGACAATAGTGTTAGTACATAAGTTATAATAAAATAAGTTACAAAGATTGTTGTCATCAAAACCACTATCTCCAGTTCCTAACAATCTCCCCCTTTTTGATGATGACAACCTTATAAAATATACTTGCCACTTCGATCATATACCATAACTCCCCCTTACACCAACAACTCCCCCTTACTCCAAGCCTACTATTTTATATAACTTCTCCCCCTTTGTCATCAACAAAAATAACCTATAAACCTTGAACTTAATAGAAAATGAGATAAACAAACATATGACATAAGAATAATAACTAAGAATGAGTGAAATATAGCATCCTAAGTTAAATGGAATTCAAGATTTTATACACCAAAGATTGTTTTTAGAAGAACATTAATTAAGATGACACTTATATACAAATTAACAAACCAATATACAATCAAGAAAGAGAAAAATGAAAAACGCTTAACGAGGACCCTTAACTATTGGTGATTTATGGACCGAACAATTTGGATAGTGGAGACAAAAGTTTCCACGTTGTTCGACCAAGTTACCATTAGCGTCAAAAAGGACCTCTCCAACGCAAATCACGCCATCGTCTTCGTCCATATGAACATCCGGATTCGGCAGGGGATGTTCTTCTTCTTGATCCTCTTGTGGTTCTTCTAGAGGCTCTTCTTCTTCAGAATCCATGGCTTGTGATGATTCTTCAATGACAATGGGATTGGCATGGTTATCAATAAGGAATTTTTTTAAATTCCTAAGGATTCTTCCTTGCCTATCTTGTTCTCTAGCCATTCGCAGTTGACTCACTTGAAATTCCATCATCATTTGAGGCAAATATTTCATCTTCTCTTGTAATTTGATGACTCGTACGTGTGTGGAACGTTGAAAAGGGCCAGAATGAGGAGAATTGGGTGAAGAAGGTTCATTATTAGAAGAGGAATCCATTAATTTACTGTTTTAGAAGTTTATTACAAAGAATTGAACAGAGAAAAGGAGTAAAAGTCGAAATATATAAATATATAACCAAATAACTAATTTTAGAGGGAAATTTAAAATTGAAAATCTCGGCCTGTATATCGACATAGGGGGATGGGTCATGCGACATGCCCAGTTCAATTTTTGAGAAATTTTTATCTATATTAATTATTAACTATACTTGTATTATTTATAATTTATATTTTAGTTAATGAACATATACCTAATTCTGTTCTAAATTTAGTAAAGTTTTGTTCATTTAATGGTTTGGTTAATATATCAGCAATTTGTTTTTCAGTATTAATATATTCAAGAGTTATGACTTCTTTACTTATATTATCTCTAAGAAAATGATGTCTAATATCAATATGTTTTGTTCTAGCATGACGAGTTGGATTTTTAGATAGGTTTATTGCACTAGTATTATCAAAATAAATTAGTGATTTAGTTATAGTTAATCCAAAATCTTCTAAAGTTTGTTGCATATATATAACTTGAGAACAAGCCAAAGTAGCATATATATATTCTGCTTCAGTTGTTGACAAGGATACAGTGTTTTGCTTCTTACTAAACCAGAAAACCAGAGAATGTCCTAGAAAGTGACAAATTCCACTTGTACTTTTTCGGTCTGATTTACAACCAGCGTAATCAGCATCACAATATGAAATTAAATCAAATACATCATTTTTAGGGTAAAATAAACCATAATCTAAAGTATGTTTTACATATCTTAAAATTCTTTTAACAACTTTTAAGTGAGTTTCTTTAGGTTGAGATCGGTATCTTGCACAGAGACAGACACTATGCATGATGGCAGGACGACTTGCTGTTATATAAAGCAGTGAACCAATCATTCCCCTATATAATTTTTGATCAACATCTTTTGATTTATCTTCTTTACTTAAATCTACATTAGTTATCATTGGAGTTGGTTTCCCACTAGAAGTGGTCAATCCAAATTTATTAATTAAATCCTTAGCATATTTTTCTTGACTAATGAAAATTCCTTTCTCTAATTGTTTGATTTGAAGTCCTAAGAAGAAACTTAGTTCTCCCATATGACTCATTTCAAATTCTTTAGTCATTATATCTGTGAATTCTTTATTCATTATGTTATTAGTTGACCCAAACATTATATCATCTACATATATTTGTACTAATTGAATATATATTTTTGTTTCTTTTAATAAAAAGAGTTGTATCTATTTTACCAATTTCAAAACCAGATTGTAGTAAATAAGATTTTAGTCTTTCATACCAGGCTCTAGAAGCTTGTTTCAGACCATATAAAGCTTTCTTTAATTTATATATATGATTTGAAAATTTATTATCTTCAAAAGGTGGAGGTTGTTCAACATAAACATCTTCTTTTACAAAACCATTTAGAAAAGCACTTTTAACATCCATTTGATATAACTTGAAATTATTGTAGTTTGCGAAAGCAAGTAGAATCCTTATAGCTTCTAGTCTTGCTACAGGTGCAAAGGTTTCATCATAATCAATTCCTTCTTCTTGACAATAACCTTGCGCGACTAAACGAGCTTTATTTCTCACGAACTCACCAAGTTCATTAATTTTATTTTTATAAACCCATTTTGCTCCAATTATACTTTTATCCTCAGGTCTAGGAACAAGTTCCCAAACATCATTTCTGGTGAACTGATTCAATTCTTCTTGCATAGCAAGAATCCATGAATCATCAGATGATGCTTCCTTTGGATTTTTAGGTTCAATAGTTGATATAAAAGCTATATCACTCATACTATTTAGTTGATTTCTTGTTTTAACTATAGATTCAATATTTCCTAGTATATTTTCTACAGGATGATCTTTTAATAGCCAAATTCTTTTATTAGGTTGAATGATTTCACAATTAGTTTCATTTGGTTTATTATTTAAAGCTACAAAATCTTCTTCATCTTTTATTTGTACAGTATCTTTAAAATTTTCATCAAAAGATACATGCATTGTTTCTTCAATAATGTTAGTTCTTAAATTATTAACTCTAAATGCTTTACTTCTATTAGAATATCCGATAAAGATACCTTTGTCGGATTTAGGTTCAAATTTATCTAAATTATCTTTTGTATTAAGAATAAAACACTTACTACCAAAAACTTTAAAATAAGCTACTATGGGTTTCTTATTGTAAAGTAATTCATATGGTGTTTTATTAGTTAATGGTCTAATTAAAATCCTATTTAACATATAACAAGCTGTAGCGACTGCTTCAGCCCAAAAGTTTTTAGGTAAGCTACTATCAGAAAGCATTGTTCTAGCACACTCTTGAATCGTTCTATTCTTACGTTCTACCACTCCGTATTGTTATGGAGTTCTTGGAAAAGAGAAATTATGAGTAATTCCTTTTTGATTACAGAAATTCTCAAAATTTTCATTTTCAAATTCTCCACCGTGATCACTACGAATAGTTTTTATTTTTAAAGAAAGTTGATTTTGAATTCTTTTAGCAAAATTCTTAAATAATTCAAAAGCATCACTTTTAAGTTTAAGAAAAATTGTCCAAGTATATCTAGAATAATCATCTACAATTACAAAAACATATTTATTGTGATTAATTGATTGAACTTGAGATGGAACAAATAAATCTTAATGAAGTAATTCTAGAGGTTTAGAAGTAGAAATCATATTTTTTAATTTAAATGAACTTTTCTTAAGTTTTCCTAATTGGCAAGCATCACATATACTATCTACTTTAAAGTTTAACTTGGGAAGACCTCTAACTAAGTCAAGTTTTGATAACCTAGATAACAGTTTGAAATTTAAATGACCAAATCTTTTATGCCAAATCCAAGGTTCACTTGTATTAGCCAAAAGACATAAGTTATCATTTGAAACTTTCATACTAAGGATGTAAATGTTTTTCTTCCTAATTCCTTCAAAGATAATATTTGACTTATTATCTTCGATGTGACACTTATCATTTTCAAATTTAATTTTAAATCCTTATCACATATTTGACTTATACTAAGCAAATTATGTTTTAAATTCCTAACTAGCAAAACATCAGAAATAAGAGGAGTTTTAGAATTACCGACATTGCCGATGTCAATCACATATCCTTTTGAGTTATCTCCAAAGTTGACCAATCCACCATCTTGATATATAATGTCATTGAGTATCTCGGGATTTCCAGTCATATGCCTTGAACAGCCACTATCAAGTATCCATTTATCTTTCTCAATTTGCACAGTTTGTCCACTGGTTGTTGATTCTTCAAAAGCCATGTAACATGTCTGTTCCTGCATAACACACCAATTCGGTAGATAACTTGATTTTTCAAAAACTATATGCACCAATTCGGTAGATAACTTGATTCTTCAAAAACTATATGCAGACTTATGATACTTTAATGAATTTCATAAATTCAAACTAGTATTAACAAAATTTCCTAAAAATGCCATTTTTAACTTTTCAAGTTTCAGATTATGAAAACTATGAAAACCTATGCTCTGATACCAATTGAAAGGGAGTGCGGATTAAGGATCTTAAGGCTAATTTAACACTAGAGGGAGGGTGAATAGTGTTTAATGGATTCTAAGACTTATAGGGACTAATTTAAAAATTATGATATAAACAAATGCAGAACTTAATCATAGAACAATCACAGAATCAAACACAGATGCAGAAAGTAAACAAAAAGTAGTAAAAGGAAAGAACACACCGGATTTTATACTGGTTTGAAGTTATCCTGCGTCCAGTCCTGCACCAAGGAAAACACCTCGTACAGATTTTTATTATACCAATGTCGAGATTACAATCCTCAATTTCTAAAGGCCTTGAGGTACCCTGCTGTCTTCGAGTCCGGGGCAAACTCTCTTGATTTATGGGACACAAGATCACCCAATTGATTTCCAGGCACAACCACACCTTATAGAGAGACTCGATAAACTTTTGATTACAAATTAATCCTATAACTCTGAATAGCACTTTGATCTTCGAGAGAGGGCAGAGAATCAAACAAGAATGAGATTCTAATTTGATTCACTTGAGAATTCGGTACAATTTCAGCACAATCTTAAAAATATGAAAATTTTAGAATATGGTTTTGTGGAGAAGAAGGAGTGAAGAAAATAAGAAAATAGTTAGTTCAAAAATTCGTCTATGAAGGCTATTTATAGACCAGTAACGGTCATAACCATTCGTTAAGAGATTTAAACGAATAAACACTTATTTTGAAAATTGAAACTTTTGAATTTAACAGCCACCATGTCGACATGGGGTATCCCATGATGTCGACATCCCTTAGTTAAAAACAATGTAAAATTTGTTTTGAAAATGGTATTGAAAGGAAAACAAGATGAAATGATTCTGGAGTAAAATAAACTAATTTTCCTATGATTTAAAATAAAGAAGAGTAGGAAAATATATTTTTAGAATGTATATATATATTTGATTTTAAATCTCAAGTATATATATACTATAAAAGAATTTTAAAAATCAGATGATAGTTTAAAAAAAAACGAAGTTTAAAACAAGAGTTTATTTAAAAACAAAAACAAAGAATATTTTAATGCTAAAACATCTCTTTGAAAATCATTTGAAAAGATAATTTTTAAGGCTAAAACATTTTGAAAAGCAGTTTTGAAAATCATTTTGAAAAACCATTTTGAAGTAGTTTTACAACCTTCTTCCTACAGAATATCTCATCACATCAGTACTCGAGAACTTGTACAAAACCAGGATGTTCATGGGTTTGTAAGCCACTTGTCGTAGGTTTGTAAGCTACTTGTTGTGGGTTTGTAAGCCACTAAGAAGGTAGAAATGGGTTCCATCCCAAATGAAATTTAGAATGAAGATTTCCAGGCTATTATGAAGTTTTAACAAAACTAGACACTTATCTTGAAATCTTAATCTTGATACTCATGAGTCTTCAAACTTGATTTCTTCATTCTTGATCTTTATACTGTACAGTCTTCAATAATCAGTACCCGCCTTATATATCCTGCATAATAACATTCATATATATCTAGACAATAGTGTTAGTATATAAGTTATAATAAAATAAGTTACAAAGGTTGTTGTCATCAAAACCACCATCTCCAGTTCCTAACAGTTTAATCAACAAGAGAATTTGATAAATGAGGCTTAATGATTCCATATACTCTTAAAAGATAAAGGAATAGTTTAAAAGAATATATCTCCAAAAGATATTTGATTTGATAGAAGATAAATTGATTGGATGTTGTTTGATATTCAACTATGTAACGACCCGTAAATTTTAACTGTTTTAATATCATAATTAGTTGAAATTTTGTGAAATTTTAAATGATAAAATTTTGAAATATAAATTTGATATTTGGAATGCGTCTAGTTAAACATAGCAACTAGTAAATTTTTGTTCGAAAATATGAAAGTTTATTTCGCGCGTAAATTTACTTCAATTTAATCAGTTAAAAAGCGATGAAAATAAAATGTTTTCGAAACCTAAATATTTTTACATAGAAAAATTCTAAACCATCTTCTGAACAAGACGTCAGTTTGTCGTTTTCCCAAATTCGGACATCTTTGGCTCCGTCGATCTTATTTTTCAGCGTTTTTCTTGCATTTTCCACTATTCAAAAATTCGAATTTTTATAATTCAATCATACCACTGATATCCATATACCGTTTTGATCGACTCGTCATGCTGATCTCAACGGTATATTCAAATTCTTTCTTTCGAACCACAGTACGTCGTGAAATCGTTAAAACGGTTGACCGTTGCGGTTCGTTATTTGTGCCTTTTGGTTTTGTGACCTTCAATATCCTCACCATGTATGGGACAACGGTCATTTGAGTTTTTTGAAATTCGAATCATGTCCCTACGTTGTAATGCTACATACCCATTTAATATGGGTGCATTGGTTCTATCATTTCACTTCTTTTCAAACCACTCCCATTCCTCCCACCCCTGTCCACGTTCTCTCTGCCACATATTTCACTACCCTTTCTCTTCCTCATTTCTCTTCCTCGCTCTCACTTTTATTTTCTTTCTTTTCATTTGCAAAGCTGCTTACCGTTACCCTAATACCCTCTCTCTCCACCGATCCAAAAACCCTCATTCTCCCCTCAGTCACCACGACCCGATCCACTGACCCTCTCCGCATGCAACCGGCCAACCCCAGTTCGACCAACCTCACACACATGAGCACGCTCACCGCATCACTACCCTTCCTTTGTCCTTCCCCGTTGCCACATAACCCACGTGCAAGGCTCACCTCGCCACCTCCGCATGATGCTCCTCCAAGTCCACCACATCAACCTCAAATCTCGGCTGAGCTTTGCAGCAGCGGCCATCGGCACTCCTTCCCATCATCAGACTTCGACCATCCCTCTTTCCCTGGGCCGAAGCGATCTCCTACTGTTTTTTTCTAAGAATGACCACTGCCCCTCTTGTAGCCCACTACCGCCTCTCGTCTCCGCTGAGCATTTTCCCGCCGAGAATCGCCACCTCCTTGACTTTCCCTAACCACGTGTGTCACCCGCAGTGTTCGGCCTTCAACCACTCTCTTACTCCCCTTCTTGTAGCCATACACTCTCTTCTATACTTTATTAAAAGGTAAACAAGTTTGTTTATATAAACAGTATATAAGTAGAAAGGTTTTGCTATATATGTATTTATTGACATCCATTCGTATAACACAGTTTAGATATATTATTTGTAATGATTTTTTTTTAGCCATGAGTTATAGGTAGTGACAGAGCTTGGCTAGAAGATATAAATATACAGTAGTTTATATTTGTTATTTACAAGATTGTACATATATCGCATAAGGTTTGTTTTATAATATCTGTTGTTTAATTTTTGTTTCAAAGTATATTTACATCTTGAATATCTTTCTGTACGTGCTTTTATTGAAATGAATACATTTATCTAGAATACGTTTGAAATTTATGGGCTAAATTGATTTTTAATAGAATGTAAACTAGATTATATTAACGACAATTAGATACTTTGATGCTAAATATTTATTTGCAGAACTTTTAAAAATGCGAACTTTATAAAAAAAAAGAAGTTGATTTGTAAATAGTTGTTCATGGAAAAAAAATATGTTTATATATGCATATTAAAAATTAAGTTACATATACCTAGTAGTATTATATGCGTGTCCGTGTATATTTTATAGCAGCTATATTTTTGGGTCAGTGTGTATATATGTTGTCAAACACATAAAGGCGTTATGGTCAGTAAGCTCATTGGTATAAAGGTATATCCTTGTTGATAACATGCATTATATAAGTAGATATATATATAAAGTATACTTTTCTTCCTAGTTCAATTTATATGTTTAACTATGTGTTTATTTAAAACTATGATTTTGGAATACATACATTTAATTTAATATGTGTTGAAAAAAATGATGATGATTTTTTTATTTATTTATTTATTATTTATATATATAGCTATATATATGAGTTCACTTATATCTATTATCTTCGTCTACCCAGTCTTATTTACTTCGTCGATTCCTTATCCATCAGCTTTGTTCGTCAAAATCATGTCCATCTAGCATCGCTTTGGAACTCGTAGCTCATGTCCTTGTCTAATCTATCTAGCCTCGAAAGGTGAGCAATCACTCACGATTAACGTTCTTTTATTTATTAAATTTGATTTCAATTGAAACGACAATTGAAATATGCTGCTTTTAGTTAATTACACAGTTATATATGCTACCACCTGTATCAGTTCACCTGTGACATCTGGCACCATTATTTGTTATTTATACAATGATAATCCAGTTTGGTTGATAAATGATTGTTTGTTTGATGTTGACATTTGACGTTAAATTGTTAATGTTGTAAGTGATAAATAATATGAAATTGAAATTGACGTAGGATAGTTAGATTTGATATATGTGAATAAATTTGATTTGATGACATCTACATAATGTGACCCCTTGAATGTTTAATTACTTGACACGTAGTAATATGGTTAATTACACCTTTAACCATTTAAATGTATGTTGTTTAAATCGATGTAGTTTGAAATTGAACAATTGATATCAAATGAAGAACCGTATTAATATTATTGTAATAATCTTTAATCTACATGAAATGATAGTGTAGATTCTAGAAATAATTATATTAATTTGCACAAACAACAATGTAAATTAATATGATTATTCCGGGATTATTTGAATTAATTATTTGATAGTTATCACACTGCAAGTTCCCTTTGCTATGCTTTGATTTTGAATTGAATTGGAATCGGGTTGAAATGATAAATACCCAAATTGAACTTTGACCTAGGATAGAGAATTAAATAAAAACCTGATTGGTCAATAATTTGATTTAAAAATAAAATGAAGATTTTATTTGAATAAATAATATGGTTTTGAAACAAAGTTGGAAATTGAATTTTAATGAAATTTAAATGTGAATATTTAATAATCTGAAATAAAATATTAATAAAGAAATGAATGAAAGAATGTTGTTTAATTTAAGAAATGATTGAATTAAGTTTTGAAATTATTTAATAATTTAATGAGATTGAATTATTTAATAATTAAATTAAATTGAATCCTTTGATAATTAAAATTGAACTTTTAATTAGTGAAATTTAGTTCTTATTGAATTGAGCTTTGAAATTGTAACTAAGTAAATGAATATGTGAAATTGAATTTCTTTATCAAGAAATGCAAATGTGATTTTTGAAATTAATGTAAGACTTGTAATTTAAAGGGTTGATTTGTCTAAGGTAATTTAATTAAATTTGAAGTTTTGATATAATGAAGTTGAAGTTAAGTAATTGATTTAATGAATTGGAAATTAAATATAAATTGTTTTGAACGACAAATTTACTTAACGAATATTTAATGAAATTGATCAATGAAGTTAAATTGATTTGGATGTTAAATTAAAATTAATTTAAATGATCTCGGAATGAAACTTATATACGAACTTGAATCAATATTTGAATTGTTTTAAATAGAAATTGAAATTTAATTATAAGATTTTGAAATTATGAATGTGGAAGTTTTGAAATGTAAATTATGGAAATTGATGTAGAAAGACAAATGAAATGTTGATTTACAAACTCTGATTGAAATTGTAATTGATTTGGTTTTTTTGAAATATATAAATGACCAATCGGTGTAATAATTACGAAAGTTATTAAAGAGACCAGAATCGGTTAGGGACATACTCTCTGTCTAAACCGAAAACCACTTTAATAACTATACGCGGAGTGTGATCCAAAATGAAGTGGTTGGAATGATGTACGTGATGACTGAAGAAGGAGAACGATAATGGATAGCCTTGACACTTGTGTCAAATTGGAAATGACTAAAACAGGAGCCGTGTCGGGCCAAATGGGGGCTAGCTACCTCGAGCGAACACACTTCTTCGAAAACTACTCATTACTTGTTGTCGATTGGTGCACCCTTGATTTTGGGAGTGTTGTTTCGCGGTTTTGCGATCGCTGCGGCGATGCGTTTTCACCAGTCCGGATCAGGCAAACGGTAGTTTCACTACCTTGGGTATTGCCTCATGTGCCTTGTCATACTTGTATCCCTTTATACGCGACCACTACGATTTGTTTTGCGTTATACCTATGGAGTACTCCCTGATATCCCACTAGTTTACGGTGGAGTTTACAGTGCTGTATAGACTATAACGCTTATATAAAATGTGTTAAGGGGGATAATGGTAACGCCTTAACACTATTTTGATATCTTATATTACTGATAGGCATTATCTACTTATCGTACACTACTATATAGTAGATAGTTTAACGGATCCTTAAAGGATGGTTATTCCAAACATCCTATGAGTTACTTGTATACCAATTGCTATTTCACTTGAGTTGGATTTATTGATATAAGAATGTTAATCCTGACTCGAGTGTTTTGTGTATTGCTTTACGCTCGGGTCAGACTGAGTGTACCAGTATTCGAGACTCACCTTTGGAGTTGGAGCTCTGCTTGAAGATCCAGCCATCTATTCTGCTTTCAGTATTCGATGATTCCAGTGATGTATTCTGATTTGTATCTGATGTATCGTGTTACTCTTCCGTTGTATCTGGTTTAACTCTGATGTAACTTATATATTTATATAGTAGCTTCATGAACTACTATCTCTTTTATTTCCGCTGCATTTATTACTCTATGTCTGTGATCTGTGATTATTTATTTACTGTATATGTTCAGTTTTCCCAAATTTAAATTAACAACGCGGTATTTTGAATTATTCAAGTTCGACATGTGCGGATGCGAATGGTCCAAAATAGTGGGTCGTTACAGTTGGTATCAGAGATTTGGTAGCTCTAGGCAAAACTTAGCATATAGGGTAAATGTATTTACAGAAACACTTTCATTCGAGTTTGAATCTCTTCCTTTTGACTCGATTCCTTTGAATTTTTGGAACATTCCCTGCGGTTCCAAAATTCATTCGTGTTCCTCACTATTCGTCTTCTTTCAGTTCTGGGGCATCCCATAACTCCACTACGAATGACCCTTATAATGAATCGGCGGTCTCGCCAAACTTCGAATGATTTGTAAAGGGGTGAAACTCCTTTACAATAAGCATTGATTTACCGAAGCTTTCTGTATCCTCGGTTTGCAATGCTATCTATCTCCTGCTATGCCTAAATTCTATCCCTTGAGATTTGATGCCGATTTTGCCTCGGAATTCTGCATCGATTTCATTCTGGAAGTCACGGTCGACCCGGTTAAGGTTGCCCGCGATTTATATAAACTTATCAATCTTCCTACTTTGTTATTTAATCATCATATCTTTATTTCGAACTTATCTTCGTATCAAAATTTTCTTTGATTTGAGTCCATTAAATTTGAATCTCGATCCTTGCCTTGAAATCCATTATTGTATCGTCGAGCGAGGAAGTGTATTTGTAAATTAATATTTAAAATGTTTTAAAATATATTGTGTTGTTTGAGTTGTTGATGTTGATTTGGGTTTTCGATCGATTCGTCTGATCAACGCTATCGATAGGATTTCCAAAACACTTGAACAGAGCAAACTGACACAATATTGATTTCAAATTTGGTAAATGAAATAATTTTGTATGATTATATTATAAATATATAAGTAAAATTTTCTGGGAAAAAGGGGGTTAATTAATTGGTTGTTTGAAATGATAATATTTGATTATCATTTATTGTTATAAATGAGTTTATAAACATGGTATAAATTGATTTGGAATTTAAATAAATTTAAATCAGCAACTTGAGAATTTAATTTCCGATGATTCCAAACTCTGATTTTAAATTTTTAAATGTATATTATATAAAGTATTTTCGAATATAAATGATTTTCAAAGAATTTTTAAATGTTGAAACCAGTGCTCTTCTCTTTGTCGCTGGAAAATAATTTCGTTGATGGCGGCCGCATCATCGACATTCATTTTCGAGTTTCGAAGTGGAGAGACTATTCTGTAGCTTTGGTATGGATTTATTTTGAAAAAAATATATTTTGATTTGAATTTCTTCAGTATAATTTGATATATATATAGGTATCTTATTTTAAAAATTTAATTGGATTTGATATAAATATATAGATATATCTCTAAATTGTTTGAAGTAAATCGGAGATTTAAATTCTTAAATTTTAGGTTAAAGATGATTTCAATTATAAACTGAAGTCAAAATTCTTGGATAAATATTTAACTTGAAATAACTGGATTGTAAAATTTATTTGTATAATACTCAATTTCATTTCAATATAACTTACCTAAATTATTTAGAAGTTAAAATGTAATTGGATAATGTACAATAAAAAAAATGTCTTTATAAATAAAATTTGAGTGTTTATAATAAATGTTATGCACTTAGATTTTAATTATAAAAAAATGCTAATAAAGATGATAGAATAATAAGTTAATTGAATGAGGTAAATAAAGTAGATTTTGTTCTGAAAGAATTAACAAATTGAATTGAATCAGCTTAATGAAATACCTTGAATTAAGATCAATTATTGAATATTAATTGATTTAAAATGAAATTTATATGATTAGAATTAACAGTTGAACTAACAAATTTAAATCGAATGACTATTTATTTATTTAATATAAATGGATTTAACCAAATTGAAAATAATAATAATTTAAATTGAAATTTATATGGTTTAAACTAATTTATATGGTTTAAATATATGTTATAAGATATATTAAGTGAAATAAACTTAATAATAATGTGAAATAAAGAAGAATTAAATTTGTTGAATAAATATGATTTTTTTTAAAAGACTATTCTAATTTATGATTTTAGAAATTGTTAATTAAACATAATTGGATAATAAGATAATAAATTTAGAAATAGTTGAGATTGATTTTAGTGAAATCAAATGGATTAAATCAATTATTGAATATCAATTAATTTAAATTTGAATTTATATGGTTTAAATTAACAGGAAATTATTATCAAGGACAAAAATTTTCAGCGTTTTTGCCTCAAGGACAGGCCTTCAATATTTTATCCTGAAGGACAACTTTCTTTAGGTATCAGTTTTTAGTTATTGATAGCAATTTTTAGGTATCAGTTTGTAGTTATCGGTAGCAGTTTTTAGGTATCAGTTTTAGCTTGGTAGCAGTTTTGTTGTCCTTATGAATAATTTTGAAAAATATTTGTCCTTATGAATAATTTTTAGAAGAATGTTTGTCCTTATGGTAAAAATATTGAGGTTGTGTCCTTGAGGCAAAAAATATACAAATCTTTGTCCTTTAAATTAATTCCCCCTTAAATTAATTATTATTTTGTATTTCAAATCTATTTTTTCTTTCTGGTTGTTTCTATTCTCCTACCTCGTTCCTTTTCGGGGACGAAAAGTTTTGAGTGGGTAATAGTGTAACGACCCGTAAATTTTAACTGTTTTAATATCGTAATTAGTTGAAATTTTGTGAAATTTTAAACGATAAAATTTTGAAATATAAATTTGATATTTGGAATGCGTCTAGTTAAACATAGCAACTGGTAAATTTTCGTCCGAAAATATGAAAGTTTATTTCGCGCGTAAATTTACTTCAATTTAATCAGTTAAAAAGCGATAAAAATAAAATGTTTTCGAAACCTAAATAATTTTACATAGAAAAATTCTAAACCATCTTCTAAGCAAGACGTCAGTTTGTCGTTTTTCCAAATTCGGACATCTTTGGCTCCGTCGATCTTATTTTTCAGCGTTTTTCTTGCATTTTCCACTATTAGAAAATTCGAATTTTTATAATTCAATCATACCACTGATATCCATTTACCGTTTTGATCATCTCGTCGTGCTGATCTCAACGGTATATTCAAATTCTTTCTTTCGAACCACAGTATGTCGTGAAATCGTTAAAACGGTTGACCGTTGCGGTTCGTTATTTGTGCCTTTTGGTTTTGTGACCTTCAATATCCTCACCATGTATGGGACAACGGTCATTTGAGTTTTTTGAAATTCGAATCGTGCCCCTACGTTGTAATGCTACATACCCATTTAATATGGGTGCATTGGTTCTATCATTTCACTTCTTTTCAAACCACTCCCATTCCTCCCACCCTTGTCCACGTTCTCTCTGCCACATATTTCACTACCCTTTCTCTTCCTCATTTCTCTTCCTCGCTCTCACTTTTATTTTCTTTCTTTTCATTTGCAAAGCTGCTTACCGTCACCCTAATACCCTCTCTCTCCACGGATCCAAAAACCCTCATTCTCCCCTCAGTCACCACGACCCGATCCACTGACCCTCTCCGCATGCAACCGGCAACCCCAGTTCGACCAACCTCACACACATGAGAATGCTCACCGCATCACTACCCTTCCTTTGTCCTTCCCCGTTGCCACATAACCCACGTGCAAGGCTCACCTCGCCACCTCCGCATGATGCTCCTCCAAGTCCACCACATCAACCTCAAATCTCGGCTGAGCTTTGCAGCAGCGGCCATCGGCACTCCTTCCCATCATCAGACTTCGAACATCTCTCTTTCCCTGGGCCGAAGCGATCTCCTACTGTTTTTTTCTAAGAATGACCACTGCCCCTCTTGTAGCCTGTAACGATACGGATTTTTCGCGTTCGAAAATCGACATCCATACTTTACATCGTATTCGAATGCCGTAGGTTCGACCGTTCAAATCCGAGTCGCCGGAGCTTATAACACAGTTAAGTAAATAACACAGCGGAATAAAAAGAATATAGATATACAACATCTGATACAATATCCAGATACAATGAATATCTATATACAATCAGAGATATGATACAACAAATAGCAGCGGAAAGAAAAATAGATCACATCAGCAGCGGATAATCTTCATCTTCAGAATGCCAATCCAGAAATAGCTGGAACTCTCAATAACGATGCACAAAGATAAGCAAGTGCAGTCCATATCCAAAGACTGAACTAGCTCCAGATAAATCTACAAATCTGACTATCTGAAAAACCAAACTCTAGACTGCTCGTGTAGAAAAATTTTTGAGCATCCAGAGTTTAGAAAAGAAACAATAAACTCCGGATCAGTCATGGGACTGGTGTGAGCAACAAAAACAGTTTATCTTTAAAACAAACAACAAAGAGTTTTAAAGTCAATTCGCAATGCTTTTGGAAAATGAAACTACCATAAGGCCTCCCGCCACACACACAATGCAAACGCAGACTTGGAGGAGATTTCTCCTTATGATAGTCAAAGATGCTTACTACGCAAAATCAAATCATTTTTGATATTATTATTAGTGCATAGTGTAGAAACATTTCGAAAGTAGAATATAAATCTTAGCCAGCATAGACATTTCGAACTATGCCTACTATAGCTACCATCCAAACAGTGGGGCGCCACCATAAGTGAATGGCAGGTTCTACAACTAATACCGTACAAGGCTCGTATTGTTTCTTTGGATTTCCAACAAATGGTCAGGCAAAGGAACTTCCTATCCACGATGGGTACGTCCCTGGAATAGACGACCCGAGAACCTAACCGGATCTCTGCCAACACAAGGCCGGGTTACCTCTGCAAAAATAGGTAACTACTGACACGCGTATGCCATCCCCCGATCGTCACCGATCTTCCCGAGGATCCTCGATTTCCAACAACCACATAATAATAATAATGCAGTAACCATAGAGGTTAAGTATCTGGGCTCCATACCATGATACCACCTTTATCCAGAAGGAATGACATACACTAAGGGGCGCTACTCCCTAGAACCTTGCCGCATCCTTCCTGTTTTGACCATTTCCGGGGTGTGAGGCTCGACGAAGTCTCGTCCACAAAGCTACGCTTTATCACAAAGCCATGCTTCGGGTCAAACAAATGATCAACCTATGATCACAAAGATATAAGATCAAATAAATGATCATATCGCAAATGATCAAACACTGATCATCACACAGCAACACTCAGCATGTCACATTACCAAATTGTGATATATCGCTGATAAATTTCAACTACATAACCTCTGAGCTCGTACGTCTCAGAGAAGGGTGTTAAGCTAAGAGAATAAATTCTCCGCCACCAACAGAAATGTATTTGAAAGAAATCAGCTTTATATCTCAAAGTGTAATGTCAGACATGTATCCATACAAGTCTGTTCCGGGATCGAACAGAACCGAAGGCACTTCTTACGAAGCCCTTGCAATTCCGGGTAATTTCCAATCACGTCCGGACTTCCCGTCACAAAAGAGTGATATAAATCTCTATACCGGAGCAACTCAGTGCAGAGACATTCGACAGGTTGTCCTTTCATTTTCGAAAAATATCCGGTCTTCACCACCGGTCTTCAAATGCCATCCATATACGACGTATCACTATTCGGAATGGGTTATACGACACAAATGTCTTTTCCCGGCTAACCCGAATAGTGAGCGCAATATTTAAAAACATACGGATATTGGGATTTCAATTAAGTCACAACTTATTACCCAAAAATCTTTCTTCAAATGGTTTAACCAATTATCATTTTAATCTTTTAAACAAAAAGATTCAATTCACAAAGTTCACTTAATTTCACAAAGATTCATTCATAGATTTTCCAAATCAATTTCCATTTCAGTTTAACTCGTTAAATCTTTGAATCAAAGATTTAACTGATAGCTTTCAAAACAATTCCATTTCAAATGGTTTAAACAAACATCATTTTAAATCTGTTAAGATAACAGATTTAATTCATAGCTTTCAAAATAATTCATTGATAACTTGGAAAATCCATTTTCAATTCATTCTTGAAATTCCTTTAATTAAACTGGAATTTCAGTTCTTATCTAAAAGTGTTTATCATTTGAAAACAACAGTTTTCATTTTGGAAATCTGATTCATTCATACGAGTTTAAAATCTTTGGTTTAAATTCAAATTCCCAACTTATACTTTTAAAATGGTTTAATTCATACAAACACATTTATATCATCTTTAGTCCCTAGTTTCAAATCATAGGATTCAATTTCAAACTTGAATTCAAATTTAAATTCAATTATTTAAATTTTCAAAACTCGATTTAAGTTATTCAAAATAACTTTTATCTTTGAAATTCTATTTCAAAAGCTTTTCACTTTTAAACCCAAATTCCTAATTTCAAAATTGAAATTGAAATTAAAACTTCAATTTCAAAAACATCAAATTTAAATTATCTGTGACTTAACCGATTTCCACGTGAAATCCATTTGTGTGTGTAACTGTGTAGTCCAGGGGTTTCACAATAGTGCAACACGATGAATCATCACAGATCAACTTACAGGATATAGTTGATAAGCGGTATAAACTATCACGCTTATCGTTCATGCACAGATCACAGATATATATAAAAATCACAGATAATAAATTACATCACAGATAATTTATCACAGATCACAACATAAATCAGGGTGTATCACAAAGCATCATATATCAGGGATATCAAACAATTCAATCATTCAGTTAAGTCCAAACATTCACTAATGGATTTATTAATCAATTGATTTATTTTAAATTGGATGTATTAATTATTAATCCGGGTTAATTATCAAAAGTTGATTACAATTTATTTGAAATAAATCTTCCTTTCAAATTTATTAGTTAACCCTTAATTCATAACAAATCAATTTTAAATCAATGAATCAATTAACCTTTAATTATTGAATAAATCTTAATTATTAAATCAGTCTTAATTAATCACATTTATTTATTAATCCTTAATTAATCATTCTTAATAAATTACTATCTGATTTATTATCCTTAATTTAATTATGATAAGTAATTATCCTTTATTACTTAATTAATCAATTATTAATTTGTAATTAATTTCTTAAATGGTAAATCCTTAATCATGAATTGACTTTAAGGTAAACTCATTCTTACGAATGATTTAAATATCATTTATCACTATGTTTGAAAACTTTCATTTTCAAACTTATCCTTTTAAATTTTCATTTTTTTCAAGATTTAAAATGAACCCTCATTTACCTTTAATAAAGTTTTAAAACTAATTTGAAAATCCTTTAAATTACTTGTTAAAGTAATATTTTATAAAGAAATATTAAAAAAAAAAAATTCAAACAAACACATTTATACTTTGGTTTAAAACTTAATTCAATTCTGCTTTAAAATGTACAATTTAGATTTAAAATTTAAATTCCTAAGTTCCAAACAAAACAGATTTAAAACCTGTACCTCTACACATACTACTCGAGTCACACCACAACATTCCCGAGATCCACTCCGGGTCTTCCCTCCTGTCTCCTTTCTTCGAGTTTCCTCACGTTTTCTTCGAGAAAATCACGTTTGTCTTCCAACTATGACCCGAGTACTATGCCTCTTCCTCCCAAACATCTTGATCGGCCAGGCACAAAAGTGCACGCGTGCACTTGCACAGTTGCTCGTCGACGATCTGACCACCAGCGAGACCCCCAGCACCTCGTCGCCGACCACCCCACGTCAGGCAAACACCCAGATACTCAAAATTCGAAGCGAATCGCAATATCAATATTTGATCGAAAAACTGGAAGCACTTAACCCATCCCAAACCTATCAACGTCACGAACTCATCGTCTCGACCACCGGAGTGCCAGCGGCTTCAGGCTCGTCATCGACAACCCCAAAGCTTCCATTCCCCAAACGTACGTGCAACTCGATGCACTGAGGAAGTCGAACCAAAACAAAACCCAACTCAAATAAAAACTAGGGTTCTAAACTTAATCTAACTATCTTCGTCGCCACAGCGATCGTGAACCAGCTCCACCATTTTTCCCAGATTCCCTGACCTTCGAACGAACTTCAGCCTTGATCCCCATATTTCTAGACTACGCGATCATCGGCATTAGCCCAAAATGTCGTTTCCATTCATTTTAAAAATTCTCGACATCTAATTGCTTAAAAATCACGAGACCTGAATCTAAATTCACTTATTCGTAATACAAACTTGATTTTATAGTTAGATTTTAAAATCAAGATGTTTGAATTTCTCTGATATATCATGAGCTTGCTGTAAACTACCTTTTTCACAAAATTTATTTAATACATCTGCTTGAAATTATTTTTAAAAATAAGTTTACATTCATATCATCATTTTATCTTCAATGATCTTGCTCAAATATTGATCATATCAGGAGCAATTTGAATTTTGTTTTAGTGGCCTTACTCCTGTACTTAAACAGAGAGATGAATCTGTCCTTTTATAGCTATGCACACAACAATTTATTTATCTGTATAAATAGATATACAGATATATTTAAACTTAGACGAATATCATTCATAACATACACAGATATTAATCACCAATATTAACCGAATCAAGTCAAATAGGGTAGTCTACTCACCATAACTTCAAGAAACCAAAACAAGTTAGGCTATTAGAAATAGGAGTTGCTCACCTTAGTCTGAGAAGAAGAACAGAGGATGTTGTTTTGATTGGGTCCGAGCTTTGATTTTTTCCAGATTCAAAACTTGATCAGGTTGAAGTTGCTATTTAAATTGAACTTTTGTTTAAGTTAAAAGGTGATGTTTTACTCACATTTTTCTCAGCCTAAAATAAACGAACTGATATGAGAAGAATTGATATGTATACAAGAAATATCACATAGATTTGTCTTTGTACAGGTAAAAATCTTGTTGTACAGGTTATTAATATTTGTTTGTACAAATACCAGACTTTTTCTTTTGCTTGGAGGCTGAAAGAAGTTTTTATGCCAATTCGAACAGATTTGTTGGCTGTAAGGATTGAAGGCATTTAATGTTGTGTACTTTATGTTTTTTTTTATTCATACTTATCTCATATTTTCACTTGCCTAGCTTCAATAACAAGCTACCAGCAAATACTAGATACAAATGTATTTATATTTTACTTTTCTTTGATCTTCTTCTTTGTTGGTCGAGACAATATGTTTTTGGTGGCTTCCTTTGCTTGTTCTACATAACTGCCTACAGGCCTTACTCTTTTATTCTTTTATTTTTATTTTACACAAACCTGGTGCTTTCATTTGTCTTTAGGTTTTTAAATAATTGTGTTTACTTTATATGTTTGTTTCATTTAATTTTGTACAAATATAAATGAATTAAATGTTGTTTTAGTTGTTATCAAACTTAACTTAGGTATTGTAAATAAGTTTCTATTTTAAATGTTGTTTTACATATTATATTCGAATGAAAGATGTTTTTAGTTTGAAGTTTGTTTTCAATTTTAGATGGTGCTCATTTTCATTTTTCATAGCTTGAAGAAACGAACTGACAATGAAGAGTTGATATGTATAAAAAAGGAGTTTACATGTACAGGTTGATGATGATATTTGTACAAGGGTATTAAATTTCCCTTTGTACCATAGTCAGTGATAAAAATTTTCTTTGTTGGCTGGTGCCTTTCGAATTGACCTTGGTTTGCTGCTAGCATTAAATGGATGGGTACTTCATGTCTTCATGCTTATATTTTATTTGTACAAAGATATTTACTGTCTTGTTTATACTTATCCATTTGCTGTTTCCTTTTGTAAGAGCTCATACTTATCTTTTATATACTTAGAAATCTTTTAATATGTTGTTATATATATTTTTTCTTTGTTGTTCTTTACCATACTTACTTCGGCTGATAGGTATCATATTGTGTACTTTGTTTTGTTTTGGTTTCACATTTATATGTATTTTATTTACCTTGTTCATTTGCAAAAAGATATTGGTGACTTGCATTTATGACTTGTACAAAAAGATATATTTTGTTTTCTTTCTTTTGCAAGCTTTAATACTTCGGCTGAGATGATGGTGTTTGGTACATAGATATGTTTATTTTTATTACTTTGCCATGTTATACATTGTTTTGTTGTCTTGTATTATTTTATAAACTCAATTATTTAACTTACTTTAATATTTAATGTCTTTTATTAAATTTATAAATTCAAATCATTATCATTATTATTAGCCATTATTTACAATTTAAATTCAAGTCAAATATATATCTATATATATTTATATTTTTCAAACTCACTCATATATGCCCAAATACATATATACACATATATACAATATTTTAATCTCAAATGATTTATACAGAATATACTTGGATATCGGGGAAACTCGCTCCATTTAATCAACTTAATTTCACAATTTTTATTCAAAAATTTATTTAATCATAAATTTAACTCAAAATTTCATTTAATTATTAATTTAAATAAATTTAAATTTCGGGGTCGTTACAGACTTCCCCCCTTAAAAGAATTTCGTCCTCGAAATTACCAAGGAGACAAAAAGATAGATGAAACAGGATTTATCAAATCAACTGAACATCTGTTCTGCATTTTGCTTACCAAATTAGAACATCAATAAGAGATTCAAGAACGAATTTGTTTTAACACTTTACAAGATACTCGGGTTATCCAGATCTACGAAATATGCAGTGACATCGGTCAGTTCGAAGAGATAACTAACCATTCGTAGGATATACTGGGACCCAAAGAATAAATGGATGTATGGATACAATTTCAAAACTTTTAGTTCAGAACTAAGTATCTATCAACCATAGCAACCAAAACAAACAAGGCAACCAATACATCCAAACAACAATTTTGGTCCTTCCGGAGTTTATGTCCCATATCAAATATAGCAAATCTTCTTCCTGGATCTACCAGAAACTATCGAAGAATTGAGAAGAGATGTTGAAACAAAGAGATTGATAGAGAAAATTTGTTTCCACTATTGTTACAGAGTATTGACCATTTCTAGTCGTATTCCCTCTGTCCCCTATCTCATCCTCTTCTTGCACTCATACTTACTATCTGTGGATAGCAAGAGAATTTACTGAGGCGTACGGACAGATATCTTAAGGATTACTCATTCTAGAGTTTACTTCACTCTATCTCTAATGAGCTACTTAACGTGTTACACTCCTGAGCTAAAGTTCAACCTTAGCTCTGATACCAAATGTAACGATACGGATTTTTCGCGTTCGAAAATCGACATCCATACTTTACATCGTATTCGAATGCCGTAGGTTCGACCGTTCAAATCCGAGTCGCCGGAGCTTATAACACAGTTAAGTAAATAACACAGCGGAATAAAAAGAATATAGATATACAACATCTGATACAATATCCAGATACAATGATGATACAATGAATATCTATATACAATCAGAGATATGATACAACAAATAGCAGCGGAAAGAAAAATAGATCACATCAGCAGCGGATAATCTTCATCTTCAGAATGCCAATCCAGAAATAGCTGGAACTCTCAATAACGATGCACAAAGATAAGCAAGTGCAGTCCATATCCAAAGACTGAACTAGCTCCAGATAAATCTACAAATCTGACTATCTGAAAAACCAAACTCTAGACTGCTCGTGTAGAAAAATTTTTGAGCATCCAGAGTTTAGAAAAGAAACAATAAACTCCGGATCAGTCATGGGACTGGTGTGAGCAACAAAAACAGTTTATCTTTAAAACAAACAACAAAGAGTTTTAAAGTCAATTCGCAATGCTTTTGGAAAATGAAACTACCATAAGGCCTCCCGCCACACACACAATGCAAACGCAGACTTGGAGGAGATTTCTCCTTATGATAGTCAAAGATGCTTACTACGCAAAATCAAATCATTTTTGATATTATTATTAGTGCATAGTGTAGAAACATTTCGAAAGTAGAATATAAATCTTAGCCAGCATAGACATTTCGAACTATGCCTACTATAGCTACCATCCAAACAGTGGGGCGCCACCATAAGTGAATGGCAGGTTCTACAACTAATACCGTACAAGGCTCGTATTGTTTCTTTGGATTTCCAACAAATGGTCAGGCAAAGGAACTTCCTATCCACGATGGGTACGTCCCTGGAATAGACGACCCGAGAACCTAACCGGATCTCTGCCAACACAAGGCCGGGTTACCTCTGCAAAAATAGGTAACTACTGACACGCGTATGCCATCCCCCGATCGTCACCGATCTTCCCGAGGATCCTCGATTTCCAACAACCACATAATAATAATAATGCAGTAACCACAGAGGTTAAGTATCTGGGCTCCATACCATGATACCACCTTTATCCAGAAGGAATGACATACACTAAGGGGCGCTACTCCCTAGAACCTTGCCGCATCCTTCCTGTTTTGACCATTTCCGGGGTGTGAGGCTCGACGAAGTCTCGTCCACAAAGCTACGCTTTATCACAAAGCCATGCTTCGGGTCAAACAAATGATCAACCTATGATCACAAAGATATAAGATCAAATAAATGATCATATCGCAAATGATCAAACACTGATCATCACACAGCAACACTCAGCATGTCACATTACCAAATTGTGATATATCGCTGATAAATTTCAACTACATAACCTCTGAGCTCGTACGTCTCAGAGAAGGGTGTTAAGCTAAGAGAATAAATTCTCCGCCACCAACAGAAATGTATTTGAAAGAAATCAGCTTTATATCTCAAAGTGTAATGTCAGACATGTATCCATACAAGTCTGTTCCGGGATCGAACAGAACCGAAGGCACTTCTTACGAAGCCCTTGCAATTCCGGGTAATTTCCAATCACGTCCGGACTTCCCGTCACAAAAGAGTGATATAAATCTCTATACCGGAGCAACTCAGTGCAGAGACATTCGACAGGTTGTCCTTTCATTTTCGAAAAATATCCGGTCTTCACCACCGGTCTTCAAATGCCATCCATATACGACGTATCACTATTCGGAATGGGTTATACGACACAAATGTCTTTTCCCGGCTAACCCGAATAGTGAGCGCAATATTTAAAAACATACGGATATTGGGATTTCAATTAAGTCACAACTTATTACCCAAAAATCTTTCTTCAAATGGTTTAACCAATTATCATTTTAATCTTTTAAACAAAAAGATTCAATTCACAAAGTTCACTTAATTTCACAAAGATTCATTCATAGATTTTCCAAATCAATTTCCATTTCAGTTTAACTCGTTAAATCTTTGAATCAAAGATTTAACTGATAGCTTTCAAAACAATTCCATTTCAAATGGTTTAAACAAACATCATTTTAAATCTGTTAAGATAACAGATTTAATTCATAGCTTTCAAAATAATTCATTGATAACTTGGAAAATCCATTTTCAATTCATTCTTGAAATTCCTTTAATTAAACTGGAATTTCAGTTCTTATCTAAAAGTGTTTATCATTTGAAAACAACAGTTTTCATTTTGGAAATCTGATTCATTCATACGAGTTTAAAATCTTTGGTTTAAATTCAAATTCCCAACTTATACTTTTAAAATGGTTTAATTCATACAAACACATTTATATCATCTTTAGTCCCTAGTTTCAAATCATAGGATTCAATTTCAAACTTGAATTCAAATTTAAATTCAATTATTTAAATTTTCAAAACTCGATTTAAGTTATTCAAAATAACTTTTATCTTTGAAATTCTATTTCAAAAGCTTTTCACTTTTAAACCCAAATTCCTAATTTCAAAATTGAAATTGAAATTAAAACTTCAATTTCAAAAACATCAAATTTAAATTATCTGCGACTTAACCGATTTCCACGTGAAATTCATTTGTGTGTGTAACTGTGTAGTCCAGGGGTTTCACAATAGTGCAACACGATGAATCATCACAGATCAACTTACAGGATATAGTTGATAAGCGGTATAAACTATCACGCTTATCGTTCATGCACAGATCACAGATATATATAAAAATCACAGATAATAAATTACATCACAGATAATTTATCACAGATCACAACATAAATCAGGGTGTATCACAAAGCATCATATATCAGGGATATCAAACAATTCAATCATTCAGTTAAGTCCAAACATTCACTAATGGATTTATTAATCAATTGATTTATTTTAAATTGGATGTATTAATTATTAATCCGGGTTAATTATCAAAAGTTGATTACAATTTATTTGAAATAAATCTTCCTTTCAAATTTATTAGTTAACCCTTAATTCATAACAAATAAATTTTAAATCAATGAATCAATTAACCTTTAATTATTGAATAAATCTTAATTATTAAATCAGTCTTAATTAATCACATTTATTTATTAATCCTTAATTAATCATTCTTAATAAATTACTATCTGATTTATTATCCTTAATTTAATTATGATAAGTAATTATCCTTTATTACTTAATTAATCAATTATTAATTTGTAATTAATTTCTTAAATGGTAAATCCTTAATCATGAATTGACTTTAAGGTAAACTCATTCTTACGAATGATTTAAATATCATTTATCACTATGTTTGAAAACTTTCATTTTCAAACTTATCCTTTTAAATTTTCATTTTTTTCAAGATTTAAAATGAACCCTCATTTACCTTTAATAAAGTTTTAAAACTAATTTGAAAATCCTTTAAATTACTTGTTAAAGTAATATTTTATAAAGAAATATTAAAAAAAAAAAATTCAAACAAACACATTTATACTTTGGTTTAAAACTTAATTCAATTCTGCTTTAAAATGTACAATTTAGATTTAAAATTTAAATTCCTAAGTTCCAAACAAAACAGATTTAAAACCTGTACCTCTACACATACTACTCGAGTCACACCACAACATTCCCGAGATCCACTCCGGGTCTTCCCTCCTGTCTCCTTTCTTCGAGTTTCCTCACGTTTTCTTCGAGAAAATCACGTTTGTCTTCCAACTATGACCCGAGTACTATGCCTCTTCCTCCCAAACATCTTGATCGGCCAGGCACAAAAGTGCACGCGTGCACTTGCACAGTTGCTCGTCGACGATCTGACCACCAGCGAGACCCCCAGCACCTCGTCGCCGACCACCCCACGTCAGGCAAACACCCAGATACTCAAAATTCGAAGCGAATCGCAATATCAATATTTGATCGAAAAACTGGAAGCACTTAACCCATCCCAAACCTATCAACGTCACGAACTCATCGTCTCGACCACCGGAGTGCCAGCGGCTTCAGGCTCGTCATCGACAACCCCAAAGCTTCCATTCCCCAAACGTACGTGCAACTCGATGCACTGAGGAAGTCGAACCAAAACAAAACCCAACTCAAATAAAAACTAGGGTTCTAAACTTAATCTAACTATCTTCGTCGCCACAGCGATCGTGAACCAGCTCCACCATTTTTCCCAGATTCCCTGACCTTCGAACGAACTTCAGCCTTGATCCCCATATTTCTAGACTACGCGATCATCGGCATTAGCCCAAAATGTCGTTTCCATTCATTTTAAAAATTCTCGACATCTAATTGCTTAAAAATCACGAGACCTGAATCTAAATTCACTTATTCGTAATACAAACTTGATTTTATAGTTAGATTTTAAAATCAAGATGTTTGAATTTCTCTGATATATCATGAGCTTGCTGTAAACTACCTTTTTCACAAAATTTATTTAATACATCTGCTTGAAATTATTTTTAAAAATAAGTTTACATTCATATCATCATTTTATCTTCAATGATCTTGCTCAAATATTGATCATATCAGGAGCAATTTGAATTTTGTTTTAGTGGCCTTACTCCTGTACTTAAACAGAGAGATGAATCTGTCCTTTTATAGCTATGCACACAACAATTTATTTATCTGTATAAATAGATATACAGATATATTTAAACTTAGACGAATATCATTCATAACATACACAGATATTAATCACCAATATTAACCGAATCAAGTCAAATAGGGTAGTCTACTCACCATAACTTCAAGAAACCAAAACAAGTTAGGCTATTAGAAATAGGAGTTGCTCACCTTAGTCTGAGAAGAAGAACAGAGGATGTTGTTTTGATTGGGTCCGAGCTTTGATTTTTTCCAGATTCAAAACTTGATCAGGTTGAAGTTGCTATTTAAATTGAACTTTTGTTTAAGTTAAAAGGTGATGTTTTACTCACATTTTTCTCAGCCTAAAATAAACGAACTGATATGAGAAGAATTGATATGTATACAAGAAATATCACATAGATTTGTCTTTGTACAGGTAAAAATCTTGTTGTACAGGTTATTAATATTTGTTTGTACAAATACCAGACTTTTTCTTTTGCTTGGAGGCTGAAAGAAGTTTTTATGCCAATTCGAACAGATTTGTTGGCTGCAAGGATTGAAGGCATTTAATGTTGTGTACTTTATGTTTTTTTTTATTCATACTTATCTCATATTTTCACTTGCCTAGCTTCAATAACAAGCTACCAGCAAATACTAGATACAAATGTATTTATATTTTACTTTTCTTTGATCTTCTTCTTTGTTGGTCGAGACAATATGTTTTTGGTGGCTTCCTTTGCTTGTTCTACATAACTGCCTACAGGCCTTACTCTTTTATTCTTTTATTTTTATTTTACACAAACCTGGTGCTTTCATTTGTCTTTAGGTTTTTAAATAATTGTGTTTACTTTATATGTTTGTTTCATTTAATTTTGTACAAATATAAATGAATTAAATGTTGTTTTAGTTGTTATCAAACTTAACTTAGGTATTGTAAATAAGTTTCTATTTTAAATGTTGTTTTACATATTATATTCGAATGAAAGATGTTTTTAGTTTGAAGTTTGTTTTCAATTTTAGATGGTGCTCATTTTCATTTTTCATAGCTTGAAGAAACGAACTGACAATGAAGAGTTGATATGTATAAAAAAGGAGTTTACATGTACAGGTTGATGATGATATTTGTACAAGGGTATTAAATTTCCCTTTGTACCATAGTCAGTGATAAAAATTTTCTTTGTTGGCTGGTGCCTTTCGAATTGACCTTGGTTTGCTGCTAGCATTAAATGGATGGGTACTTCATGTCTTCATGCTTATATTTTATTTGTACAAAGATATTTACTGTCTTGTTTATACTTATCCATTTGCTGTTTCCTTTTGTAAGAGCTCATACTTATCTTTTATATACTTAGAAATCTTTTAATATGTTGTTATATATATTTTTTCTTTGTTGTTCTTTACCATACTTACTTCGGCTGATAGGTATCATATTGTGTACTTTGTTTTGTTTTGGTTTCACATTTATATGTATTTTATTTACCTTGTTCATTTGCAAAAAGATATTGGTGACTTGCATTTATGACTTGTACAAAAAGATATATTTTGTTTTCTTTCTTTTGCAAGCTTTAATACTTCGGCTGAGATGATGGTGTTTGGTACATAGATATGTTTATTTTTATTACTTTGCCATGTTATACATTGTTTTGTTGTCTTGTATTATTTTATAAACTCAATTATTTAACTTACTTTAATATTTAATGTCTTTTATTAAATTTATAAATTCAAATCATTATCATTATTATTAGCCATTATTTACAATTTAAATTCAAGTCAAATATATATCTATATATATTTATATTTTTCAAACTCACTCATATATGCCCAAATACATATATACACATATATACAATATTTTAATCTCAAATGATTTATACAGAATATACTTGGATATCGGGGAAACTCGCTCCATTTAATCAACTTAATTTCACAATTTTTATTCAAAAATTTATTTAATCATAAATTTAACTCAAAATTTCATTTAATTATTAATTTAAATAAATTTAAATTTCGGGGTCGTTACATAGCCCACTACCGCCTCTCGTCTCCGCTGAGCATTTTCCCGCCGAGAATCGCCACCTCCTTGACTTTCCCTAACCGCGTGAGTCACCCGCAGTGTTCGGCCTTCAACCACTCTCTTACTCCCCTTCCTGTAGCCGTACACTCTCTTCTATACTTTATTAAAAGGTAAACAAGTTTGTTTATATAAACAGTATATAAGTAGAAAGGTTTTGCTATATATGTATTTATTGACATCCATTCGTATAACACAGTTTAGATATATTATTTGTAATGATTTTTTTTAGCCATGAGTTATAGGTAGTGACAGAGCTTGGCTAGAAGATATGAATATACAATAGTTTATATTTGTTATTTACAAGATTGTACATATATCGCATAAGCTTTGTTTTATAATATCTGTTGTTTAATTTTTGTTTCAAAGTATATTTATATCTTGAATATCTTTCTGTACGTGCTTTTATTGAAATGAATACATTTATCTAGAATACGTTTGAAATTTATGGGCTAAATTGATTTTTAATAGAATGTAAACTAGATTATATTAACGATAGTTAGATACTTTGATGCTAAATATTTATTTGCAGAACTTTTAAAACTGCGGACTTTATATAAAAAAAAGAAGTTGATTTGTAAATAGTTGTTCATGGAAAAAAAAAATATGTTTATATATGCATATTATAAATTAAGTTACATATACCTAGTAGTATTATATGCGTGTCCGTGTATATTTTATAGTAGCTATATTTTTGGGTCAGTGTGTATATATGTTGTCAGACACATAAAGGCGTTATGGTCAGTAAGCTCATTGGTATAAAGGTATATCCTTGTTGATAACATGCATTATATAAGTAGATATATATATATAAAGTATATTTTTCTTCCTAGTTCAATTTATATGTTTAACTATATGTTTATTTAAAACTATGATTTTGGAATACATACATTTAATTTAATATGTGTTGAAAAAAATGATGATGATTTTATTTATTTATTTATTTATTTATGATTTATATATATAGCCATATATATGAGTTCACTTATATCTATTATCTTCGTCTACCCAGTCTTATTTACTTCGTCGATTCCTTATCCATCAGCTTTGTTCATCAAAATCATGTCCATCTAGCATCGCTTTGGAACTCGTAGCTCATGTCCTTGTCAAATCTATCTAGCCTCGAAAGGTGAGCAATCACTCACGATTAACGTTCTTCTATTTATTAAATTTGATTTCAATTGAAATGACAATTGAAATATGCTGCTATTAGTTAATTACACTGTTATATATGCTACCACCTGTATCAGTTCACCTGTGACATCTAACACCATTATTTGTTATTTATACAATGATAATCCAGTTTGGTTGATAAATGATTGTTTGTTTGATGTTGACATTTGACGTTAAATTGTTAATGTTGTAAGTGATAAATAATATGAAATTGAAATTGACGTAGGATAGTTAGATTTGATATATGTGAATAAATTTGATTTGATGACATCTGCATAATATGACCCCTTGAATGTTTAATTACTTGACACGTAGTAATATGGTTAATTACACCTTGAACCATTTAAATGTATGTTGTTTAAATCGATGTAGTTTAAAATTGAACAATTGATATCAAATGAAGAACCGTATTAATATTATTGTAATAATCTTTAATCTACATGAAATGATAGTGTAGATTCTAGAAATAATTATATTAATTTGCACAAACAACAAAGTAAATTAATATGTTTATTTCGGGATTATTTGAATTAATTATTTGATTGTTGTTATTGATTGTTGTTATTGCTTATTTATTTACTTTGACACCATCCCAGTTATCACACTGCAAGTTCCCTTTGCTATGCTTTGATTTTGAATTGAATTGGAATCGGGTTGAAATGATAAATACCCAAATTGAACTTTGACCTAGGATAGAGAATTAAATAAAAACCTGATTGGTCAATAATTTGATTTAAAAATAAAATGAAGATTTTATTTGAATAAATAATATGGTTTTGAAACAAAGTTGGAAATTGAATTTTAATGAAATTTAAATGTGAATATTTAATAATCTGAAATAAAATATTAATAAAGAAATGAATGAAAGAATGTTGTTTAATTTAAGAAATGATTGAATTAAGTTTTGAAATTATTTAATAATTTAATGAGATTGAATTATTTAATAATTAAATTAAATTGAATCCTTTGATAATTAAAATTGAACTTTTAATTAGTGAAATTTAGTTCTTATTGAATTGAGCTTTGAAATTGTAACTAAGTAAATGAATATGTGAAATTGAATTTCTTTATCAAGAAATGCAAATGTGATTTTTGAAATTAATGTAAGACTTGTAATTTAAAGGGTTGATTTGTCTAAGGTAATTTAATTAAATTTGAAGTTTTGATATAATGAAGTTGAAGTTAAGTAATTGATTTAATGAATTGGAAATTAAATATAAATTGTTTTGAACGACAAATTTACTTAACGAATATTTAATGAAATTGATCAATGAAGTTAAATTGATTTGGATGTTAAATTAAAATTAATTTAAATGATCTCGGAATGAAACTTATATACGAACTTGAATCAATATTTGAATTGTTTTAAATAGAAATTGAAATTTAATTATAAGATTTTGAAATTATGAATGTGGAAGTTTTGAAACGTAAATTATGGAAATTGATGTAGAAAGACAAATGAAATGTTGATTTACAAACTCTGATTGAAATTGTAATTGATTTGGTTTTTTTGAAATATATAAATGACCAATCGGTGTAATAATTACGAAAGTTATTAAAGAGACCGGAATCGGTTAGGGACATACTCTCTGTCTAAACCGAAAACCACTTTAATAACTATACGCGGAGTGTGATCCAAAATGAAGTGGTTGGAATGATGTACGTGATGACTGAAGAAGGAGAACGATAATGGATAGCCTTGACACTTGTGTCAAATTGGAAATGACTAAAACAGGAGCCGTGCCGGGCCAAATGGGGGCTAGCTACCTCGAGCGAACACACTTCTTCGAAAACTACTCATTACTTGTTGTCGATTGGTGCACCCTTGATTTTGGGAGTGTTGTTTCGCGGTGTTGCGATCGCTGCGGCGATGCGTTTTCACCAGTCCGGATCAGACAAACGGTAGTTTCGCTACCTTGGGTATTGCCTCATGTGCCTTGTCATACTTGTATCCCTTTATACGCGACCACTACGATTTGTTTTGTGTTATACCTATGGAGTACTCCCTGATATCCCACTAGTTTACGGTGGAGTTTACAGTGCTGTATAGACTATAACGCTTATATAAAATGTGTTAAGGGGGATAATGGTAACGCCTTAACACTATTTTGATATCTTATATTACGGATAGGCATTATCTACTTATCGTACACTACTATATAGTAGATAGTTTAACGGATCCTTAAAGGATGGTTATTCCAAACATCCTATGAGTTACTTGTATATCAATTGCTATTTCACTTGAGTTGGATTTGTTGATATAAGAATGTTAATCCTGACTCGAGTGTTTTGTGTTTTGCTTTACGCTCGGGTCAGACTGAGTGTACCAGTATTCGAGACTCACCTTTGGAGTTGGAGCTCTGCTTGAAGATCCAGCCATCTATTCTGCTTTCAGTATTCGATGATTCCAGTGATGTATTCTGATTTGTATCTGATGTATCGTGTTACTCTTCCGTTGTATCTGGTTTAACTCTGATGTAACTTATATATTTATATAGTAGCTTCATGAACTACTATCTCTTTTATTTCCGCTGCATTTATTACTCTATGTCTGTGATCTGTGATTATTTATTTACTGTATATGTTCAGTTTTCCCAAATTTAAATTAACAACGCGGTATTTTGAATTATTCAAGTTCGACATGTGCGGATGCGAATGGTCCAAAATAGTGGGTCGTTACAGTTGGTATCAGAGATTTGGTAGCTCTAGGCAAAACTTAGCATATAGGGTAAATGTATTTACAGAAACACTTTCATTCGAGTTTGAATCTCTTCCTTTTGACTCGATTCCTTTGAATTTTTGGAACATTCCCTGCGGTTCCAAAATTCATTCGTGTTCCTCACTATTCGTCTTCTTTCAGTTCTGGGGCATCCCATAACTCCACTACGAATGACCCTTATAATGAATCGGCGGTCTCGCCAAACTTCGAATGATTTGTAAAGGGGTGAAACTCCTTTACAATAAGCATTGATTTACCGAAGCTTTCTGTATCCTCGGTTTGCAATGCTATCTATCTCCTGCTATGCCTAAATTCTATCCCTTGAGATTTGATGCCGATTTTGCCTCGGAATTCTGCATCGATTTCATTCTGGAAGTCACGGTCGACCCGGTTAAGGTTGCCCGCGATTTATATAAACTTATCAATCTTCCTACTTTGTTATTTAATCATCATATCTTTGTTTCGAACTTATCTTCGTATCAAAATTTTCTTTGATTTGAGTCCATTAAATTTGAATCTCGATCCTTGCCTTGAAATCCATTATTGTATCGTCGAGCGAGGAAGTGTATTTGTAAATTAATATTTAAAATGTTTTAAAATATATTGTGTTGTTTGAGTTGTTGATGTTGATTTGGGTTTTCGATCGATTCGTCTGATCAACGCTATCGATAGGATTTCCAAAACACTTGAACAGAGCAAACTGACACAATATTGATTTCAAATTTGGTAAATGAAATAATTTTGTATGATTATATTATAAATATATAAGTAAAATTTTCTGGGAAAAAGGGGGTTAATTAATTGGTTGTTTGAAATGATAATATTTGATTATCATTTATTGTTATAAATGAGTTTATAAACATGGTATAAATTGATTTGGAATTTAAATAAATTTAAATCAGCAACTTGAGAATTTAATTTCCGATGATTCCAAACTCTGATTTTAAATTTTTAAATGTATATTATATAAAGTATTTTCGAATATAAATGATTTTCAAAGAATTTTTAAATGTTGAAACCAGTGCTCTTCTCTTTGTCGCTGGAAAATAATTTCGTTGATGGCGGCCGCATCATCGACATTCATTTTCGAGTTTCGAAGTGGAGAGACTATTCTGTAGCTTTGGTATGGATTTATTTTGAAAAAAATATATTTTGATTTGAATTTCTTCAGTATAATTTGATATATATATAGGTATCTTATTTTAAAAATTTAATTGGATTTGATATAAATATATAGATATATCTCTAAATTGTTTGAAGTAAATCGGAGATTTAAATTCTTAAATTTTAGGTTAAAGATGATTTCAATTATAAACTGAAGTCAAAATTCTTGGATAAATATTTAACTTGAAATAACTGGATTGTAAAATTTATTTGTATAATACTCAATTTCATTTCAATATAACTTACCTAAATTATTTAGAAGTTAAAATGTAATTGGATAATGTACAATAAAAAAAATGTCTTTATAAATAAAATTTGAGTGTTTATAATAAATGTTATGCACTTAGATTTTAATTATAAAAAATGCTAATAAAGATGATAGAATAATAAGTTAATTGAATGAGGTAAATAAAGTAGATTTTGTTCTGAAAGAATTAACAAATTGAATTGAATCAGCTTAATGAAATACCTTGAATTAAGATCAATTATTGAATATTAATTGATTTAAAATGAAATTTATATGATTAGAATTAACAGTTGAACTAACAAATTTAAATCGAATGACTATTTATTTATTTAATATAAATGGATTTAACCAAATTGAAAATAATAATAATTTAAATTGAAATTTATATGGTTTAAACTAATTTATATGGTTTAAATATATGTTATAAGATATATTAAGTGAAATAAACTTAATAATAATGTGAAATAAAGAAGAATTAAATTTGTTGAATAAATATGATTTTTTTTTAAAAGACTATTCTAATTTATGATTTTAGAAATTGTTAATTAAACATAATTGGATAATAAGATAATGAATTTAGAAATAGTTGAGATTGATTTTAGTGAAATCAAATGGATTAAATCAATTATTGAATATCAATTAATTTAAATTTGAATTTATATGGTTTAAATTAACAGGAAATTATTATCAAGGACAAAAATTTTCAGCGTTTTTGCCTCAAGGACAGGCCTTCAATATTTTATCCTGAAGGACAACTTTCTTTAGGTATCAGTTTTTAGTTATTGATAGCAATTTTTAGGTATCAGTTTGTAGTTATCGGTAGCAGTTTTTAGGTATCAGTTTTAGCTTGGTAGCAGTTTTGTTGTCCTTATGAATAATTTTGAAAAATATTTGTCCTTATGAATAATTTTTAGAAGAATGTTTGTCCTTATGGTAAAAATATTGAGGTTGTGTCCTTGAGGCAAAAAATATACAAATCTTTGTCCTTTAAATTAATTCCCCCTTAAATTAGTTATTATTTTGTATTTCAAATATATTTTTTCTTCCTGGTTGTTTCTATTCTCCTACCTCGTTCCTTTTCGGGGACGAAAAGTTTTGAGTGGGTAAGAGTGTAACGACCCGTAAATTTTAACTGTTTTAATATCGTAATTAGTTGAAATTTTGTGAAATTTTAAACGATAAAATTTTGAAATATAAATTTGATATTTGGAATGCGTCTAGTTAAACATAGCAACTGGTAAATTTTCGTCCGAAAATATGAAAGTTTATTTCGCGCGTAAATTTACTTCAATTTAATCAGTTAAAAAGCGATAAAAATAAAATGTTTTCGAAACCTAAATAATTTTACATAGAAAAATTCTAAACCATCTTCTAAGCAAGACGTCAGTTTGTCGTTTTTCCAAATTCGGACATCTTTGGCTCCGTCGATCTTATTTTTCAGCGTTTTTCTTGCATTTTCCACTATTAGAAAATTCGAATTTTTATAATTAAATCATACCACTGATATCCATATACCGTTTTGATCATCTCGTCGTGCTGATCTCAACGGTATATTCAAATTCTTTCTTTCGAACCACAGTATGTCGTGAAATCGTTAAAACGGTTGACCGTTGCGGTTCGTTATTTGTGCCTTTTGGTTTTGTGACCTTCAATATCCTCACCATGTATGGGACAACGGTCATTTGAGTTTTTTGAAATTCGAATCGTGCCCCTACGTTGTAATGCTACATACCCATTTAATATGGGTGCATTGGTTCTATCATTTCACTTCTTTTCAAACCACTCCCATTCCTCCCACCCTTGTCCACGTTCTCTCTGCCACATATTTCACTACCCTTTCTCTTCCTCATTTCTCTTCCTCGCTCTAACTTTTATTTTCTTTCTTTTCATTTGCAAAGCTGCTTACCGTCACCCTAATACCCTCTCTCTCCACCGATCCAAAAACCATCATTCTCCCCTCAGTCACCACGACCCGATCCACTGACCCTCTCCGCATGCAACCGGCAACCCCAGTTCGACCAACCTCACACACATGAGCATGCTCACCGCATCACTACCCATCCTTTGTCCTTCCCCGTTGCCACATAACCCACGTGCAAGGCTCACCTCACCACCTCCGCATGATGCTCCTCCAAGTCCACCACATCAACCTCAAATCTCGGCTGAGCTTTGCAGCAGCGGCCATCGGCACTCCTTCCCATCATCAGACTTCGACCATCTCTCTTTCCCTGGGCCGAAGCGATCTCCTACTGTTTTTTTCTAAGAATGACCACTGCCCCTCTTGTAGCCCACTACCGCCTCTCGTCTCCGCTGAGCATTTTCCCGCCGAGAATCGCCACCTCCTTGACTTTCCCTAACCGCGTGAGTCACCCGCAGTGTTCGGCCTTCAACCACTCTCTTATTCCCCTTCCTGTAGCCGTACACTCTCTTCTATACTTTATTAAAAGGTAAACAAGTTTGTTTATATAAACAGTATATAAGTAGAAAGGTTTTGCTATATATGTATTTATTGACATCCATTCGTATAACACAGTTTAGATATATTATTTGTAATGATTTTTTTTAGCCATGAGTTATAGGTAGTGACAGAGCTTGGCTAGAAGATATGAATATACAGTAGTTTATATTTGTTATTTACAAGATTGTACATATATCGCATAAGCTTTGTTTTATAATATCTGTTGTTTAATTTTTGTTTCAAAGTATATTTATATCTTGAATATCTTTCTGTACGTGCTTTTATTGAAATGAATACATTTATCTAGAATACGTTTGAAATTTATGGGCTAAATTGATTTTTAATAGAATGTAAACTAGATTATATTAACGATAGTTAGATACTTTGATGTTAAATATTTATTTGCAGAACTTTTAAAACTGCGGACTTTATATAAAAAAAAGAAGTTGATTTGTAAATAGTTGTTCATGGAAAAAAAATATATGTTTATATATGCATATTATAAATTAAGTTACATATACCTAGTAGTATTATATGCGTGTCCGTGTATATTTTATAGTAGCTATATTTTTGGGTCAGTGTGTATATATGTTGTCAGACACATAAAGGCGTTATGGTCAGTAAGCTCATTGGTATAAAGGTATATCCTTGTTGATAACATGCATTATATAAGTAGATATATATATATAAAGTATATTTTTCTTCCTAGTTCAATTTATATGTTTAACTATATGTTTATTTAAAACTATGATTTTGGAATACATACATTTAATTTAATATGTGTTGAAAAAAATGATGATGATTTTATTTATTTATTTATTTATTTATGATTTATATATATAGCCATATATATGAGTTCACTTATATCTATTATCTTCGTCTACCCAGTCTTATTTACTTCGTCGATTCCTTATCCATCAGCTTTGTTCATCAAAATCATGTCCATCTAGCATCGCTTTGGAACTCGTAGCTCATGTCCTTGTCAAATCTATCTAGCCTCGAAAGGTGAGCAATCACTCACGATTAACGTTCTTCTATTTATTAAATTTGATTTCAATTGAAACGACAATTGAAATATGCTGCTATTAGTTAATTACACTGTTATATATGCTACCACCTGTATCAGTTCACCTGTGACATCTAACACCATCATTTGTTATTTATACAATGATAATCCAGTTTGGTTGATAAATGATTATTTGTTTGATGTTGACATTTGACGTTAAATTGTTAATGTTGTAAGTGATAAATAATATGAAATTGAAATTGACGTAGGATAGTTAGATTTGATATATGTGAATAAATTTGATTTGATGACATCTGCATAATATGACCCCTTGAATGTTTAATTACTTGACACGTAGTAATATGGTTAATTACACCTTGAACCATTTAAATGTATGTTGTTTAAATCGATGTAGTTTAAAATTGAACAATTGATATCAAATGAAGAACCGTATTAATATTATTGTAATAATCTTTAATCTACATGAAATGATAGTGTAGATTCTAGAAATAATTATATTAATTTGCACAAACAACAAAGTAAATTAATATGTTTATTTCGGGATTATTTGAATTAATTATTTGATTGTTGTTATTGATTGTTGTTATTGCTTATTTATTTACTTTGACACCATCCCAGTTATCACACTGCAAGTTCCCTTTGCTATGCTTTGATTTTGAATTGAATTGGAATCGGGTTGAAATGATAAATACCCAAATTGAACTTTGACCTAGGATAGAGAATTAAATAAAAACCTGATTGGTCAATAATTTGATTTAAAAATAAAATGAAGATTTTATTTGAATAAATAATATGGTTTTGAAACAAAGTTGGAAATTGGATTTTAATGAAATTTAAATGTGAATATTTAATAATCTAAAATAAAATATTAATAAAGAAATGGATGAAAGAATGTTGTTTAATTTAAGAAATGATTGAATTAAGTTTTGAAATTATTTAATAATTTAATGAGATTGAATTATTTAATAATTAAATTAAATTGAATCCTTTGATAATTAAAATTGAACTTTTAATTAGTGAAATTTAGTTCTTATTGAATTGAGCTTTGAAATTGTAACTAAGTAAATGAATATGTGAAATTGAATTTCTTTATCAAGGAATGCAAATGTGATTTTTGAAATTAATGTAAGACTTGTAATTTAAAGGGTTGATTTGTTGAAGGTAATTTAATTAAATTTGAAGTTTTGATATAATGAATTTGAACTTAAGTAATTGATTTAATGAATTGGAAATTAAATATAAATTATTTTGAACGATAAATTTACTTAACGAATATTTAATGAAATTGATCAATGAAGTTAAATTGATTTGGATGTTAAATTAAAATTAATTTAAATGATCTCGGAATGAAACTTATATACGAACTTGAATAAATATTTGAATTGTGTTAAATAGAAATTGAAATTTAATTATAAGATTTTGAAATTATGAATGTGGAAATTTTGAAACGTAAATTATGGAAATTGATGTAGAAAGACAAATGAAATGTTGATTTACAAACTGACTGAAATTGTAATTGATTTTGTTTTTTTGAAATATATAAACGACCAATCGGTGTAATAATTACGAAAGTTATTAAAGAGACCGGAATTGGTTAGGGACATACTCTCTGTCTAAACCGAAAACCACTTTAATAACTATACGCGGAGTGTGATCCAGAATGAAGTGGTTGGAATGATGTACGTGATGACTGAAGAAAGAGAACGATAATGGATAGCCTTGACACTTGTGTCAAATTGGAAATGACTAAAACAGGAGCCGTGCCGGGCCAAATGGGGGCTAGCTACCTCGAGCGAACACACTACTTCGAAAACTACTCATTACTTGTTGTCGATTGGTGCACCCTTGATTTTGGGAGTGTTGTTTCGCGGTGTTGCGATCGCTGCGGCGATGCGTTTTCACCAGTCCGGATCAGGCAAACGGTAGTTTCACTACCTTGGGTATTGCCTCATGTGCCTTGTCATACTTGTATCCCTTTATACGCGACCACTTCGATTTGTTTTGTGTTATACCTATGGAGTACTCCCTGATATCCCACTAGTTTACGGTGGAGTTTACAGTGCTGTATAGACTATAACGCTTATATAAAATGTGTTAAGGGGGATAATGGTAACGCCTTAACACTATTTTGATATCTTATATTACTGATAGGCATTATCTACTTATCGTACACTACTATATAGTAGATAGTTTAACGGATCCTTAAAGGATGGTTATTCCAAACATCCTATGAGTTACTTGTATATCAATTGCTATTTCACTTGAGTTGGATTTATTGATATAAGAATGTTAATCCTGACTCGAGTGTTTTGTGTTTTGCTTTACGCTCGGGTCAGACTGAGTGTACCAGTATTCGAGACTCACCTTTGGAGTTGGAGCTCTGCTTGAAGATCCAGCCATCTATTCTGCTTTCAGTATTCGATGATTCCAGTGATGTATTCTGATTTGTATCTGATGTATCGTGTTACTCTTCCGTTGTATCTGGTTTAACTCTGATGTAACTTATATATTTATATAGTAGCTTCATGAACTACTATCTCTTTTATTTCCGCTGCATTTATTGCTTTGTGTCCGTGATCTGTGATTATTTATTTACTGTATATGTTCAGTTTTCCCAAATTTAAATTAACAACGCGGTATTTTGAATTATTCAAGTTCGACATGTGCGGATGCGAATGGTCCAAAATAGCGGGTCGTTACAAAATATATGCTTGACATCTTTTTATCAATGATTGGTTCGAAGAAATCAGGGTTGGATTTAGGTAATTCCTATCCAAAAACCACTTCAAACCAATATACGTGTTCAATAATGAAGAAATGTTGAAGATAATGATTTGAAGACGCAGATCTTTATGATGTAGGGCTGCGTGCCACTAACCTCTGGGTTAATCTCCATACCATATATATATGGTGGAAATAGTGTCTTTGTTATGAAAATCTTCTATTTGCAAGGACTACTTGCTACTAATTTTTGGGGTGATTAACAAATGGGAAGTAGTAGAAGGAGTATCTTCGGTTTGTCCTTCACTTGGACAACTTGTATGGCTGAGTGTCCGACATTACATTTCTAAAACCACGTACATTAATCTCTACGAATGTACATCTATTTGGTAGTGTAAGAGGTAATCCCTCTTATACTTAACACCCTTCTCTGACACGTATGAGCTTAGAGGTTGTACTTTTATGGAAATCAATAGTGTGTTGTTAGAAATGGCAATGTGGAATTCTACGTGGAATTTGCTTTGTGAAAAGCAAAGCATGGCTTTATGGAAAGAAGAGCGTAGCTTCATGAGCCTCACATCCCAGGAATGATACATGATACTATGTGGTATGCAGGACATATATTTTAGGCTATCGGTTTTTATTGATGATGGAGGAGTCCAGTAGTTTCTGGACCCTTAATGGTTTAAATGGGCGGGTATTGAAGAATTGATTGAGAAAGAGCAAAGCCACAAAATACGTTATTCCATAGTAGTGTAACAATGTAATACGGAGCTTGCTTGAGTAAAGTGAATAGTCACTGGGAGTAGTATTGTTATGTGTGGATTTTGCATTGGAGGAAATGGCTACTAGTTCCCTATCATGTTGGAAATCCAATTCCAATACGAGCTTTACATTTTTTGTTGTATTCCCAAAATAGCCGTAATGTTTTGCAAAATTTGAGCTACCCCTTTGGCATCATATACACCATTTGATATTATTCGGTTATTAATACCTACTTTGTGTATATATTTATTTGAAAAGTACTGTCAAACCGAAGTCATTAATGATAATATCAAAAAAAAAATTGGTATAAATTATTTTGGTTATAGTAAGGTAAAAATCCTTCCGTGCTTATTTGCGGCGTGGTCTTACGAGATACCCTTCTTTTCAAAGGTTTAGTGTAACGACTCGCCAATCCGTACAATTCAAGTTGACAATAAACCATACATGTCCAACCCAAATTGAATAGAAAGATGGATAGTTATGGGAAGAAAGAAGAACAAAAGAGGAGAAGAAGAGAAAGAAACCGAAAACAACACAGAATCTCACAATCACATGGAACAATATATAATATAATGCAATGATCTTTACTAAAAAAAGAAATTGTTATAAACATACACCCATCAGAGTACAACACAAATCACAATCATCAGCCTGGATAGTTATAACAACCCGTCCTTGCAAATACTGATGATTTCAACAACAAAGTAGCGGAAAATAAACATATACATGAATACATAATGCAAATGTCCAACTCGTCTCCTAAGCTCTAATGCATCCATAAGAAATCTGTAAATATACTTGGTCTGACTAAAGCATTATAATAAAATAACACCTAAGTCAGTTTGAAAAACCAACGTGAGAAATTACACCCAATTGGATTTTAAAGTTATAGAAAAACCTTTGAAAATCAAAAGTATCTCGTAAGACTACGACGCATATAAAAACGGGTGGGTTTTTACCTTATGATTACCAAAAAAATTTCTATAGAAAATACATTTATATTATAATAATGTCTAGGGGTCAAAGTAAAATATGAATACACTGAAATGCTTGCATCTCACATTCCAACATAGTTGGGCACAATTAAAATCGTAATGGCTCATATTCAAAAATGGATTCCAATAATGTCAAGGCATCAGGGTACCACCTACCACAGTGCATCTCTAGTTACACACACCAAGAGCCTCACATAGACTCCTTGCGAGTCAAGATGGACCCCACCCCATGATAGATAGCGCCGAGTATGTCATCTCCTTGGTTGGGATCAACAACCTAAATGGTCCCCGAGCATACATAATCTATAACATCGATCTAGATTGGGTGATGATCATAACTTAATGGTAGCGAGCCACATAGCCTTGAATCATATCCCCAGATTTTAGTCATTCCCGGTTGATGAGGCTTGAAGCTACCTTTACCTTTTATATAGCATTTCCTACTTGGAATGCTAACATTGCCCTCCGAACAACAATGCAATACTAGCATTCATTCATATAAGTTGTCCACGAACAGAAGAAGGCACTCTCCTACCACATCCTGTCGGAAATTACCCCTAGGATTAGTAGCGAGGAGTCCTTGCATGTCATTGACTTTCATAATGAAGCACTACTGCCACTATATGTATATACACTATCACTACAAGAAAATGGTACATTAATTGCAAGAGAGGATTGCATTGTAAAGTGATTTGCTATTATTAAATATTTAGTACCGCTTTAGATTAAAATGGTTAAAATGATGACTTAAGTCCACGCTGTAGATTCTTGTGCACGCCCTAAAATTTCATCTTCTCACTGTTGCCTAAATTAATTCTTCTCTTTTCAATCCTCACTTCTGCCAAATTTAATTCTTCACTTTTTAATCCCAGTTTCGATGTCGCAACTTCGCCGCTTACCCAACTTTGCCGCTTGTCAATCCCTACCTTCACTTCTCAATCCCAATTTCGCTGCTTCCAAAACTTCCGCAACTTCACCGCTTGTCATTGCTCTGATCCCTCAACTTCGTCGTTGCACCAATTCCTCGTCTTCGCTAAGCAGTACTGTGCTTTGATTCCTCGACTGCCGCGAACTCGACCATTTTAGGTATATTTTATTTCAACTTCAATATTTTTTTATTCGACCCTTATTGTGATTTTGTGCATTACGATGATGATTTGATTAAAAAAATCAGATTAAAAATTTCTAATAGATAAATTTTGTAGAGTTTTGATGTGCAGACTTATTTGATAGCGAATTTCAAATAATAATCTATGAGATGATGTTGGATAGGAATCCAAAGTTGACTTTGGCATTATTTGATGTGCATTATGTTAAATACCCTTATTTGACCATGTGTAACGACCCGTAAATTTCAACTGTTTTAATAACGTAATTAGTTGAAATTTTGCGAAATTTTAAACGATAAAATTTTGAAATAAAAAATTTATATTCGGAATACGTCTAGTTAAACATAGCAACTGGTAAATTTTCATCCGAAAATATGGAAATTTATTTCGCGCGTAAATTCACTTCAACTTAATCAGTTAAAAAGCGATGAAAATAAAATGTTCCGAAACCTAAATATTTTTACATAGAAAAATTCTAAAACATCTTCTGAGCAAGATGTCAGTTTGTCATTTTTCCAAATTCGGACATCTTTGGCTCCGTCGATCTTATTTTTCAGTGTTTTTCTTGCATTTTTCGCTATTAGAAAATTCGAATTTTTATAATCCAATCGTATCACTGATATTTCTATATTGCTTGGATTGTTTCGTCCTACCGATCTCTGCCGTATATATATTTCCGTGTTTCGAAGTTCCGGTTCATGACGAAACCCGTAAAATGGTTAACCATACCGGTAAGTCTTTTGGTTTGCATTGACCATTTTTTCGGTTGAATTTAAATGATTTCTAATGTTCAACATTCCTAGTAGCCGTGACTTTTAATATTTTCAGTAGTTGATTTTCATTTGGTCTTCTTTCTTTTCAAACGTAAAATTTTACTTGCTTTAATCACGGGTTCATTTCGTGGTATACATATTGAAACTTGTATCTATTTCTTGAGAAGCTGGTACGTTTTCTCTTTGGTAATATAACATATTATTTATTACTTACTTGAAATTTATGAAATTTAAAAAAAGAAAACATCTACAGGTACAACTCTCCATATCTCCTTTCTCCTCCCATTCCAAACGCTCTGTACAAAAAAAAATGATGAAAGAATGTTGATGCCTGTAGACATTCCCTTTGCCTTCTGCTTCTTTTCCTCCCACCTCTCTCTTTGCATTTCACGTGTGTCTCCTCTCACCTCCACTCACCACGTCAAAGCACCGCTTCTCGACCTCCACGACATCACCGACCATGCCTTGCTTGAAATCCATTCATTCCCTCTTCCAAAGCAACACAGACCACCGAAATCACCAACCACCGCCTCCTCCACCTCCACTGCCAACATCGCCTTCAACCGATACACCTAGATCTGGATGTTCTGCTGTCCACCACTTCTCGCCTGAGCCGAATCACCCGCCTCTTCCACTCCGATCGTGAGCAACATCAAAGCTCCTGCCCCTGCTGCTCGCGCACCGCCATGAACCGGCCACGCAACCTGACCGACCTCCGAGTCCGCGCCTGTGCGAGTCATCCAATATTTCCTTGTCGCCACTGCACCTCCACCCTTCCGCCATGCAAACACGCATTCCCAAACGCGGCCTTTGTCAACGTGGCTCTCGTTTGCTCGTCACCATCTTCAGCTCGACCTTGCTCCGCTTCAGGCTTCGACAACACCACTATACACCGCCAACATCCCGAACCCATAGCCAAGGCCGAGAGCCACTTCTCCCCAGATCCGCCTATGCATCTTCTAAGTGGTAGGAACTTTGTAAGCCTTTGCTTCTCCCCTCTTATACTATTATGAATATAGTTTATATAGGTATGTATAGTTTGGAAGAAGCATTGGTTATAGTGTATAAAATTGATTTGCTGAAGCAACATATATAGATTATATAAGCTATATTGAAATATTTGTTAAGTCGTATGACAGTATACATAGTTTAGGCCATCTTCTCCTCTTGCTGAGTCTTCTTCTTGTGCGTATGAGCTTGAACTATCATAATGCAACTCTTACATATTTTATATACCGTGTTTTATATATACAGTATTCTATTATATTATGTTATGCTCTAATTCATATAGGGTTATATAGGTTCGTTTATGCTATAGCAGTTTACTTCTTTTGAATATATAACAACTTATCTTCATTCTAGTCATTGGATACATATAACAGGTAGGGTCTTAGCAAGTGTTATAGATTTTAAACTGTTGTAGCCATTTTGTTATACTTATATATATATATGGTATATTTTGTTTACTTAATATAAAGTTTGTTTATAGTTGTAAAGTGAAAAGAAAAAAAAAAACTTTATTTTATTAAGTATACAAAGGGCTGTTGTATGTTGAAAACAGTTTGCAAAATAGGTTAGTGCAAGAGATTATGCGCCAGTTTTACGTAGGCTAGTTCACATGTTTAGGAACTTCATATTATTTATAATACGTAAAATTTTATATAAAGCTTATATATAGATGTTTTGTTTAATATTGTTTGAAACCTGTTGTAAACCATGGACTATATTGCATATCTATTTTAAATGGATACAATATGAAAATTTATTTCTAATACGGTTTTAATGTAAACAATGACTTTTGAAAAATAAAATATTTTAAATTGTGTTTGAATATAGAATATGATATATATAAAAAAATTCGCTTACATCATTTATCTTCACCGATCCAATTCTGATTTGATTTCGTCTATTTATATCTATCAGCTTCGTTCGTCGAATTTGTACCAATTTAGCTGTGATTTGGATTCGTGCCTGGATTTCGTAACTCAACTTCATTGTCTATCTATCTAGCCTCGAAAGGTGAGCACTCACTCACGATTAACGTTCTTTTATTTATTAAATTTGATTTCAATTGAAACGACAATTGAAATATGCTGCTGTTTGATATTTACACTGTTATTACCTGTATCAGTTCACCTGTGACATCTGACACCATTATCTGTTATTTATGAAATGATAATCCAGTTTGATTGACAAATGATTGATTGTTGATTTTTGACATTGGACGTTAAATTGTTAATGATGTAAGTGATAAATAATTTGAAATTGAAATTGACGTAGGATAGTTAGATTTGATATATGTGTTAAATTTGATTAAACGACACTTGTATAATATGACCCCTTTAACTGTTAAATTTATTGACACGTAGGATTTGTTTAATTACACTTTGAACCACTGAATGTATGTTGTTAAATTGATGATGTATGAAATTGTAAATGGATGACAAGTGAAAATCGTAATGTAATAATCTTTAATCTACATGAAATGATAGTGTAGATTCTAGAAATAATTATATTAATTCGTACAAATAACAATGCGAATTAATACGGTTATTTCGGGATTATTTGAATTGATTATTGGATTGTTATTGATTGTTGTTATTGCTTGTTTATTTACTTTGACACCATCCCAGTTATCACACTGCAAGTTCCCTTTTACTATATTTTGATTTTGAATTGAATTGGAATCGGGTTGAAATGATAAATACCCAAATTGAACTTTGACCTAGGATAGAAAATTTAATAAAACCTGATTGGTCAAATAATTTGATTTAAAAATAAATGAAGATTTTATTTGAATAAATAATATGGTTTTGAAATGAAGTTGAAATTTGAATTTTAATGAAATGTAAATGTGAATATTTAATAATCTGAAACAAAATATGAACAATGTAATTGATGAAAGAACGTTGTTTAATTTGAGAAATGATTGAATTAAGTTTGAAATGATTTAATAATTAAGGTTGAAATTATAATAAAGTTTGAAATTATTAAACTTTGAAATTATTTAATAATTAAGTTTTGAATTATTTAATAATTAAATAAGATTGAATTATTCAATGATTAAATTGAATTGAAATTCTTTAATAAGTAAAATTGAATTTTTGAATAAGTGAATTTTACTTCGTAAATAATTGAAATTGAGTTTCTTTTTAAATTAAGTTTGGAAAATCATTTAAGGAAGTAAATAAGTGAAATTGAATTTCTTTAACAAGAAATGAAAATGTGATTTATTGAAATTAATGTAAGGCTTGTAATTTAAAGAATTTGATTTGCTGAATTTAATTTAATTCAAATTGTAAGTTTTGAAATAAGGAAGTTGAATTTAAATAATGGATTTAATGAATTGGAAATTTAATAGAAATTGTTTTGAATGGAAAATTTACTAAATGAATATTGAATGAGATCGATAAATGAATTTAAATTGATTTAAATGTTAAATCAAATTAATTTAAATGATTTCGAAATGAAACTTATATACGAACTTGAATCAATATTTGGATTGTTTTAAATAGAAATTGAATTTGAATCATGAGATTTTGAAATGATAATTTGGAAGTTTTGAAACGTGAATTTTGGAAATTGGTTTTTGAAAGACAAATGAATGTTGATTTACAAATTCTAATTGAATTTAAATTGATTTGGTTTTTTGAAATATATAAACGACCAATCGGTGTAATAATTACGAAAGTTATTAAAGAGACCGGGATCGGTAATGGATATACTCTCTATCTGAACCGAAAACCACTTTAATAACTATACGCGGAGTGATGATCAAGAATGAAGTGGTTGGAATGATGTTCGTGTTGACTGAAGAAAGAGAACGATAATGGATAGCCTTGACACTTGTGTCAAATTGGAAATGACTAAAACAGGAGCTGTGCCGGGCCAATGGAGGATTAGCTGCCTCAAGTGGACACACTTCTTCGAACTACTTATACTTGTTGTCGATTGGTGCACCCTTGATTTTGGGAGTGTGTTTCACGGTGTTGCGGGCGCTGCGGCGCTGCGTTCTCACCAGTCCGGATCAGCCGAACGGTAGTATCACTACCTTGGGTATAGCCTCATGTGCCTTGTCATACTTGTATTCCATTTATACGCGACCACTACGATTTTGATTTGTACCTTTAGTATATGGATTGCCCTCTGGTGACTTCCGGTTTTGGGGAAACTACGGTCTTGTATATGCTTTTGGGAATAAAAATGTGTTAAGGGTGGAATGGGCCATGACTTAACGCTATTTTGATATCTTATTATTACTGATAGACATTATCTATTTATCGTACATTACTACATAGTAGATAGTTTGACGGATCCTTAAAGGATGGTTATTCCAAACATCCTTTAAGTTACTTGTATTTCAATTGCTATTTCACTTGAGTTGGATTTATTAATATAAGAATGTTAATCCTGACTCGAGTGTCTTGTGTTTTGCTTTACGCTCGGGTCAGACTGAGTGTACCAGTATTCGAGACTCACCTTTGGAGTTGGAGCTTTGCTTGAAGATCCAGCCATCTATTCTGCTTTCAGTATTCGATGATTCCAGTGATGTATTCTGATTTGTATCTGATGTATTGTATTACTCTTCTGTTGTAAACTCTGATATGTTTTATATATTCATATAGTAGCTTCATGAACTACTATCTCTTTATTTCCGCTGCACTTTTACTCTGTGTCTGTGATCTGTGGTTATTTATTTACTGTATATGTTCAGTTTTGCCAAATTTAAATTAACAACGCGGTATTTTGAGCAATTCAACTCCGGCATGAGTGTCTACCTATACACTTATAATGGATGCGAATGGTCCAAAATGGCGGGTCGTTACAGTTGGTATCAGAGCTTTGGTAGCTCTAGGCAAAACTTAACACATAGGGTAAATGTATTTACAGAATCACTCTCATTCGAGTTTCAATCTCTTCCTTTGACTCGATTCCTTTGAATTTTGGAACGTTCCTTGCGGTTCCAAAAATTCATTCGTGTTCCTCACTATTCGTCTTCTTTCAATTCTGGAGCACCTCATAACTCCATTTTGAATGATATCTATAATAGATCGGCGGTCTCGCCAATCTTCGAATTATTTGTAAAAGGAGTGAAAACTCCTTCACAATAGCATCGATTTACCTGAGATTTCTGTATCCTCGGTTTACGATGCTATCTATCTCCTGCTATACCTGAATTTTATCTCTTGAGATCGAGTGATGATTTACCTCGGAATTCAGCATCGATCTTATTCTTGAAGTTACGGACGACCCGGTTAAGGTTGCCCGTGAATTAAATAAACTCATCCATCTCCCGATTGTGGTAATTGAATTATCTTATCTTCTGTTTCAAACTTATTTTTGAATCAAAATTTTCTTTGATTTGAGTCAACAAAAATTTGAATCCCTATCCTTATTTTGAAAATCCATTCCTGTATCGTCGAGCAAAGAAATGTATTTCTAAATTTATATTAAAAATGTTGTTTTCAAATTTGATAAACAAAATAGTTTTGAATGATTATATTATAAATAAATATAAGTTTTCTGAAATTAAAATTGTTAATGAAGTTGTTGTCAGAAATGATAATATGTGATTTTCATTTATTGTTTTATAAACCACTGACTATTGCATAATACGAATAAATGAATTTATAAAACTTGGATATAATTTGATTTTGAATCTGAAATGAATTTAAATCAAGAATTTGAGAATTTAATTTTTGGTGATTTCAAACTTGGGCTTTAAGAATTTAAATATATATTATTTAAAATATTTTCGAATAGAAATGGTTTCAAAAGAATTTTAAATGATTAAATTATAGCTCTTCTCTTTGTCGCTGGAAAATAATTTCGGTGATGGCGGCCGCATCATCGACATTCATCTTCGAGTTTCGAAGAGTAGAGACCATCATTAGCTTGTTACACTTTTGTTTTGAAATGAATTTGATTTGAAATTCTAAAGTATGACTTGATTTAAAAATATTTATATACATACATATTAGTATTTAATTTAGATTTGACTTGGATATATTGTATGTATATATTTATCTCTAAATTGTTCAAAGTTAATCGGAAATTAATTCTTAAATGTTGTTAAAGGATGAATTTAATTATAAATAAAACCAAATTTGGAATAAATATTTAAACTTGAATAATTAAATTGGGAAAATTTTATTTGTATATTGTTCAACTGCATTCTAATACAACTTACCTAAATCATTCAGAAGTTGAATATGTAATTGGATAATATATAAGATAAATTGGATTTATGAATAAAATTTGAGTGTTTATAATAAATGTTATACACTTAAATTTTAATTATAAAATGTTAATTGAAATAAATAGAATAATAAGTTAATTGAATAATAGATGAGAAGAAAAAAAATTTGTTTTGAAGGAATGAATAAAATGAAATTAGACCAACTTATGGAAATACCTTAAATTTAAACCAATTATTGAATAAATTGATTTAAACTGAAATCTGTATGGTTTAAATTAATTTATATGGTTTAAATATATGTAATAAGATATATTAAGTGGAACAAATTTAATAATAATTTGGAATAAAGAAGAATTAAATTTGTTGAATAAAATATGATTGTAATAAATGACTATTCAAGTTTATGATTTTAGAAATTTATAATAAAGGATAATTGGATAACAAAACAATGAATAAATGAGATAAATAAAATAAAATTTTGTTTTGAAGAAATCTTTTGGTATCAAATATTTATAAATTGGAATTAAATCAACTTATTGAAATACCCTGAATTTTAAATCAAATATTGAGTATCAATTAAGGTAAATTGAAATTTATACGGTTTAAACTAATTGTTTTGTTTTCAATCTGGTTTTTCCTTCTGGTTGTTTCTATTCTCCTACCTCGTTCCTTTTCGGGGACGAAAAGTTTTGAGTGGGGGAGAGTGTAACGACCCGTAAATTTCAACTGTTTTAATAACGTAATTAGCTGAAATTTTGCGAAATTTTAAACGATAAAATTTTGAAATAAAAATTTTATATTCGGAATACGTCTAGTTAAACATAGCAACTGGTAAATTTTCGTCCGAAAATATGGAAATTTGTTTCGCGCGTAAATTCACTTCAACTTAATCAGTTAAAAAGCGATGAAAATAAAATGTTCCGAAACCTAAATATTTTTACATAGAAAAATTCTAAAACATCTTCTGAGCAAGATGTCAGTTTGTCGTTTTTCCAAATTCGGACATCTTTGGCTCCGTCGATCTTATTTTTCAGCGTTTTTCTTGCATTTTTCGCTATTAGAAAATTCGAATTTTTATAATCCAATCGTATCACTGATATTTCTATATCGCTTGGATTGTTTCGTCCTACCGATCTCTGCGGTATATATATTTCTGTGTTTCGAAGTTCCGATTCGTGACGAAACCCGTAAAATGGTTAACCATACCGGTAAGTCTTTTGGTTTGCATTGACCATTTTTTCGGTTGAATTTAAATGATTTCTAATGTTCAACATTCCTAGTAGCCGTGACTTTTAATATTTTCCGTAGTTGATTTTCATTTGGTCTTCTTTCTTTTCAAACGTAAAATTTTACTTGCTTTAATCACGGGTTCATTTCGTGGTATACATATTGAAACTTGTATCTATTTCTTGAGAAGCTGGTACGTTTTCTCTTTGGTAATATAACATATTATTTATTACTTACTTGAAATTTATGAAATTTAAAAAAAGAAAACATCTACAGGTACAACTCTCCATATCTCCTTTCTCCTCCTATTCCAAACGCTCTGTACAAAAAAAAATGATGAAAGAATGTTGATGCCTGTAGACATTCCCTTTGCCTTCTCCTTCTTTTCCTCCCACCTCTCTCTTTGCATTTCACGTGTGTCTCCTCTCACCTCCACTCACCACGTCAAAGCACCGCTTCTCGACCTCCACGACATCACCGACCATGCCTTGCTTGAAATCCATTCATTCCCTCTTCCAAAGCAACACAGACCACCGAAATCACCAACCACCGCCTCCTCCACCTCCACTGCCAACATCGCCTTCAACCGATACACCTAGATCTGGATGTTCTGCTGTCCACCACTTCTCGCCTGAGCCGAATCACCCGCCTCTTCCACTCCGACCGTGAGCAACATCAAAGCTCCTGCCCCTGCTGCTCGCGCACCGCCGTGAACCGGCCACGCAACCTGACCGACCTCCGAGTCCGCGCCTGTGCGAGTCATCCAATATTTCCTTGTCGCCACTGCACCTCCACCCTTCCGCCATGCAAACACGCATTCCCAAACGCGGCCTTTGTCAATGTGGCTCTCGCTTGCTCGTCACCATCTTCAGCTCGACCTTGCTCCGCTTCAGGCTTCGACAACACCACTATACACCGCCAACATCCCGAACCCATAGCCAAGGCCGAGAGCCACTTCTCCCCAGATCCGCCTATGCATCTTCTAAGTGGTAGGAACTTTGTAAGCCTTTGCTTCTCCCCTCTTATACTATTATGAATATAGTTTATATAGGTATGTATAGTTTGGAAGAAGCATTGGTTATAGTGTATAAAATTGATTTGCTGAAGCAACATATATAGATTATATAAGCTATATTGAAATATTTGTTAAGTCGTATGACAGTATACATAGTTTAGGCCATCTTCTCCTCTTGCTGAGTCTTCTTCTTGTGCGTATGAGCTTGAACTATCATAACGCAACTCTTACATATTTTATATACCGTGTTTTATATATACAGTATTCTATTATATTATGTTATGCTATAATTCATATAGGGTTATATAGGTTCGTTTATGCTATAGCAGTTTACTTCTTTTGAATATATAACAACTTATCTTCATTCTAGTCATTGGATACATATAACAGGTAGGGTCTTAGTAAGTGTTATAGATTTTAAACTGTTGTAGCCATTTTGTTATACTTATATATATATGGTATATTTTGTTTACTTAATATAAAGTTTGTTTATAGTTGTAAAGTGAAAAGAAAAAAAAAACTTTATTTTATTAAGTATACAAAGGGCTGTTGTATGTTGAAAACAGTTTGCAAAATAGGTTAGTGCAAGAGATTATGCGCCAGTTTTACGTAGGCTATTTCACATGTTTAGGAACTTGATATTATTTATAATACGTAAAATTTTATATAAAGCTTATATATAGATGTTTTGTTTAATATTGTTTGAAACCTGTTGTAAACCATGGACTATATTGCATATCTATTTTAAATGGATACAATATGAAAATTTATTTCTAATACGGTTTTAATGTAAACAATGACTTTTGAAAAATAAAATATTTTAAATTGTGTTTGAATATAGAATATGATATATATAAAAAAATTCGCTTACATCATTTATCTTCACCGATCCAATTCTGATTTGATTTCGTCTATTTATATCTATCAGCTTCGTTCGTCGAATTTGTACCAATTTAGCTGTGATTTGGATTCGTGCCTGGATTTCGTAACTCAACTTCATTGTCTATCTATCTAGCCTCGAAAGGTGAGCACTCACTCACGATTAACGTTCTTTTATTTATTAAATTTGATTTCAATTGAAACGACAATTGAAATATGCTGCTGTTTGATATTTATACTGTTATTACCTATATCAGTTCACCTGTGACATCTGACACCATTATCTGTTATTTATGAAATGATAATCCAGTTTGATTGACAAATGATTGATTGTTGATTTTTGACATTGGACGTTAAATTGTTAATGATGTAAGTGATAAATAATTTGAAATTGAAATTGACGTAGGATAGTTAGATTTGATATATGTGTTAAATTTGATTAAACGACACTTGTATAATATGACCCCTTTAACTGTTAAATTTATTGACACGTAGGATTTGTTTAATTACACTTTGAACCACTGAATGTATGTTGTTAAATTGATGATGTATGAAATTGTAAATGGATGACAAGTGAAAACCGTAATGTAATAATCTTTAATCTACATGAAATGATAGTGTAGATTCTAGAAATAATTATATTAATTCGTACAAATAACAATGCGAATTAATACGGTTATTTCGGGATTATTTGAATTGATTATTGGATTGTTATTGCTTGTTTATTTACTTTGACACCATCCCAGTTATCACACTGCAAGTTCCCTTTTACTATATTTTGATTTTGAATTGAATTGGAATCGGGTTGAAATGATAAATACCCAAATTGAACTTTGACCTCAGATAGAAAATTTAATAAAACCTGATTGGTCAAATAATTTGATTTAAAAATAAATGAAGATTTTAGTTGAATAAATAATATGGTTTTGAAAGGAAGTTGAAATTTGAATTTTAATGAAATGTAAATGTGAATATTTAATAATCTGAAACAAAATATGAACAATGTAATTTATGAAAGAACGTTGTTTAATTTGAGAAATGATTGAATTAAGTTTGAAATGATTTAATAATTAAGGTTGAAATTATAATAAAGTTTGAAATTATTAAACTTTGAAATTATTTAATAATTAAGTTTTGAATTATTTAATAATTAAATAAGATTGAATTATTCAATGATTAAATTGAATTGAAATTCTTTAATAAGTAAAATTGAATTTTTGAATAAGTGAATTTTACTTCGTAAATAATTGAAATTGAGTTTCTTTTTAAATTAAGTTTGGAAAATCATTTAAGGAAGTAAATAAGTGAAATTGAATTTCTTTAACAAGAAATGAAAATGTGATTTATTGAAATTAATGTAAGGCTTGTAATTTAAAGAATTTGATTTGCTGAATTTAATTTAATTCAAATTGTAAGTTTTGAAATAAGGAAGTTGAATTTAAATAATGGATTTAATGAATTGGAAATTTAATAGAAATTGTTTTGAATGGAAAATTTACTAAATGAATATTGAATGAGATCGATAAATGAATTTAAATTGATTTAAATGTTAAATCAAATTAATTTAAATGATTTCGAAATGAAACTTATATACGAACTTGAATCAATATTTGGATTGTTTTAAATAGAAATTGAATTTGAATCATGAGATTTTGAAATGATAATTTGGAAGTTTTGAAACGTGAATTTTGGAAATTGGATTTTGAAAGACAAATGATTGTTGATTTACAAATTCTAATTGAATTTAAATTGATTTCGTTTTTTGAAATATATAAACGACCAATCGGTGTAATAATTACGAAAGTTATTAAAGAGACCGGGATCGGTAATGGATATACTCTCTATCTGAACCGAAAACCACTTTAATAACTATACGCGGAGTGATGATCAAGAATGAAGTGGTTGGAATGATGTTCGTGTTGACTGAAGAAAGAGAACGATAATGGATAGCCTTGACACTTGTGTCAAATTGGAAATGACTAAAACAGGAGCTGTGCCGGGCCAATGGAGGATTAGCTGCCTCAAGTGGACACACTTCTTCGAACTACTTATACTTGTTGTCGATTGGTGCACCCTTGATTTTGGGAGTGTGTTTCACGGTGTTGCGGGCGCTGCGGCGTTGCGTTCTCACCAGTCCGGATCAGGCGAACGGTAGTATCACTACCTTGGGTATAGCCTCATGTGCCTTGTCATACTTGTATTCCATTTATACGCGACCACTACGATTTTGATTTGTACCTTTAGTATATGGATTGCCCTCTGGTGACTTCCGGTTTTGGGGAAACTACGGTCTTGTATATGCTTTTGGGAATAAAAATGTGTTAAGGGTGGAATGGGCCATGACTTAACGCTATTTTGATATCTTATTATTACTGATAGACATTATCTATTTATTGTACATTACTACATAGTAGATAGTTTGACGGATCCTTAAAGGATGGTTATTCCAAACATCCTTTAAGTTACTTGTATTTCAATTGCTATTTCACTTGAGTTGGATTTATTAATATAAGAATGTTAATCCTGACTCGAGTGTCTTGTGTTTTGCTTTACGCTCGGGTCAGACTGAGTGTACCAGTATTCGAGACTCACCTTTGGAGTTGGAGCTTTGCTTGAAGATCCAGCCATCTATTCTGCTTTCAGTATTCGATGATTCCAGTGATGTATTCTGATTTGTATCTGATGTATTGTATTACTCTTCTGTTGTAAACTCTGATATGTTTTATATATTCATATAGTAGCTTCATGAACTACTATCTCTTTATTTCCGCTGCACTTTTACTCTGTGTCTGTGATCTGTGGTTATTTATTTACTGTATATGTTCAGTTTTGCCAAATTTAAATTAACAACGCGGTATTTTGAGCAATTCAACTCCGGCATGAGTGTCTACCTATACACTTATAATGGATGCGAATGGTCCAAAATGGCGGGTCGTTACAGTTGGTATAAGAGCTTTGGTAGCTCTAGGCAAAACTTAACACATAGGGTAAATGTATTTACAGAATCACTCTCATTCGAGTTTCAATCTCTTCCTTTGACTCGATTCCTTTGAATTTTGGAACGTTCCTTGCGGTTCCAAAAATTCATTCGTGTTCCTCACTATTCGTCTTCTTTCAATTCTGGAGCACCTCATAACTCCATTTTGAATGATATCTATAATAGATCGGTGGTCTCGCCAATCTTCGAATTATTTGTAAAAGGAGGGAAAACTCCTTCACAATAGCATCGATTTACCGGAGATTTCTGTATCCTCGGTTTACGATGCTATCTATCTCCTGCTATACCTGAATTTTATCTCTTGAGATCGAGTGATGATTTACCTCGGAATTCAGCATCGATCTTATTCTTGAAGTTATGGACGACCCGGTTAAGGTTGCCCGTGAATTAAATAAACTCATCCATCTCCCAATTGTGGTAATTGAATTATCTTATCTTCTGTTTCAAACTTATTTTCGAATCAAAATTTTCTTTGATTTGAGTCAACAAAAATTTGAATCCCTATCCTTATTTTGAAAATCCATTCCTGTCGTCGAGCAAAGAAATGTATTTCTAAATTTATATTAAAAATGTTGTTTTCAAATTTGTTAAACAAAATAGTTTTGAATGATTATATTATAAATAAATATAAGTTTTCTGAAATTAAAATTGTTAATGAAGTTGTTGTCAGAAATGATAATATGTGATTTTCATTTATTGTTTTATAAACCACTGACTATTACATAATACGAATAAATGAATTTATAAAACTTGGATATAATTTGATTTGGAATCTGAAATGAATTTAAATCAAGAATTTGAGAATTTAATTTTTGGTGATTTCAAACTTGGGCTTTAAGAATTTAAATATATATTATTTAAAATATTTTCGAATAGAAATGGTTTCAAAAGAATTTTAAATGATTAAATTATAGCTCTTCTCTTTGTCGCTGGAAAATAATTTTGGTGATGGCGGCCGCATCATCGACATTCATCTTCGAGTTTCGAAGAGTAGAGACCATCATTAGCTTGTTACACTTTTGTTTTGAAATGAATTTGATTTGAAATTCTAAAGTATGACTTGATTTAAAAATATTTATATACATACATATTAGTATTTAATTTAGATTTGACTTGGATATATTGTATGTATATATTTATCTCTAAATTGTTCAAAGTTAATCGGAAAAAAATTCTTAAATGTTGTTAAAGGATGATTTTAATTATAAATAAAACCAAATTTGGAATAAATATTTAAACTTGAATAATTAAATTGGGAAAATTTTATTTGTATATTGTTCAACTACATTCTAATACAACTTACCTAAATCATTCAGAAGTTGAATATGTAATTGGATAATATATAAGATAAATTGGATTTATGAATAAAATTTGAGTGTTTATAATAAATGTTATACACTTAAATTTTAATTATAAAATGTTAATTGAAATAAATAGAATAATAAGTTAATTGAATAATAGATGAGAAGAAAAAAAAAATTTGTTTTGAAGGAATGAATAAAATGAAATTAGACCAACTTATGGAAATACCTTAAATTTAAACCAATTATTGAATAAATTGATTTAAACTGAAATCTGTATGGTTTAAATTAATTTATATGGTTTAAATATATGTAATAAGATATATTAAGTGGAACAAATTTAATAATAATTTGGAATAAAGAAGAATTAAATTTGTTGAATAAAATATGATTGTAATAAATGACTATTCAAGTTTATGATTTTAGAAATTTATAATAAAGGATAATTGGATAACAAAACAATGAATAAATGAGATAAATAAAATAAAATTTTGTTTTGAAGAAATCTTTTGGTATCAAATATTTATAAATTGGAATTAAATCAACTTATTGAAATACCCTGAATTTTAAATCAAATATTGAGTATCAATTAAGGTAAATTGAAATTTATACGGTTTAAACTAATTGTTTTGTTTTCAATCTGGTTTTTCCTTCTGGTTGTTTCTATTCTCCTACCTCGTTCCTTTTCGGGGACGAAAAGTTTTGAGTGGGGGAGTGTAACGACCCGTATTTTTACGGATCGAAAAGTTCGTTCAAATCTGGAATTTTCAACATTTTAGGTTGTTTCAGATTTTGGGAAGAATTTTGGTTAAGTCCTAAGTCGTAGCCGACTTATGAGTTCTGGACGAGTTAGTGATGAGTCTGGGCGAGTTAAGGACTTAAGGGGTGAGTCGGCGACGACCTAAGGAGATAAGTCGTAGCTGGGCTAGGTTAGTAGGTTGTAAGTCGTGACCGAGTTAAGGAATTCGGCGAGTTAGTGTTAGGTCGTGGGTTAGTTGGAGCGACCTAAGTGTTTGGGTTAAGTGTTAGGTCGGCAACGACCTAAGGAAATGTTGGGAGCGACCTAAGTGTTTGGGTGAGTTAAGTGTTAGGTCGGCAGTTCGAGTTAGCGACCTAAGAGATAGGAGGTAGCGACCTAGTAGAATTAACGACTTAGGGGATAAGCAGTTTGCGACCTATAGGAGTTAGCGACCTATGGAATTGACCGACCTAAGTGTTAGCGTAGTTAGGTCGTTAGTTCTGTGTTGAGTTAGGTCGTAGGCGACCTAAGATGGTTAGGTCGCGTGTGTGTTAGGTCGCGAGTTTGCTAAGTCGTAAGTCGCGTGAGTTGTTAGGTCGCTAGGATAGTTTAAGTGTTAGGTCGCGTGGATCTAACTGGTAGGTCGTCTGTTGTTTTAGGTCGACATGTGTTAGGTCGCGTAGGAGCCTAAGTTGTTAGGTCGCAACCCAACTGAGTCGTAGGTAGTTAAGTCGTTAGGTTGTTAGGTCATTGGGTTTCCTAAGTATTAGGTCATACCTGTTGCTAAGTCGTAGGTCGAAGGAAAGCGCATTGCTATAAGTCGTGACCGACTTAGGAGATAGCAGTTGTTAGGTCGCAGATGCTTCTGGTTAAGTCGTAGGATGGCAAAGCGTTAGGTCGTAGGTCGGCATAGTGTTAAGTCGGCAGCGACTTAAGAAGATAGCCGAGTTACGACTTAGGGTATTTTCGGCTATAAATAGGAGAGCTTCTCTTCATTTTTGGGATCCGGATTTTTGAAGCGACGAAGTGCTGCCATTTTGAGAGCTCGACTTCTACACTTCTTCACTTCTTTTCTCCACTCTAATCTAGTGCTTCCTTCCATCCAAATCGAAGATTGAAGATCCAAGAGCTAAAGTTGAAGATCTTCATCCGTTAAAGTGAGATTTCTTCGTTTGAAGCGGATTTGTGATAGATCAAGCTTGATCCTTCGCTGTCCAGATCTGAAGCGTATTGATTTGAGGTTGGTTAGGTGATTTGGTGAGTGGTGATTATCTCTCACACGGATCCAAAGGAGTATATCGGATTGTTGGCTCGATTTGGTGTTAAAATAGTGATTTCCATGCATTTTCTTCATCCTAAGTGTAGATCCATATAGATCCATTGTTCATGATGATGTTACATCCATTTTATCATATGTTAACCTATGCAAGTTCATTCATCAAGTTTGTAGAGATATAATCCATGTTTTCATGCTTATTGGACTTTCAACTCTTTAATTACGAAAATGCCATTATTGTTATAATTGTCTACTTAGATCATTTTTGAATGCTTGATTGCTTGGATTGATGTTTGATTTGATTGATTATTATGAACTAGATGATTGATGATTAGATTTAGATCGAAGGTGATTCAAAAGCTAAGGGAAAGGCTCTTGAATTGGAAAAGCTGCTCGTGGCATATGTAGTGGGATGATGAAGCTCTTATGCATAGATTTGATGATGTGATGTTGAGATGAGGCTTTGCGAGGATGTAATGAAGCGAGGCAATCATATGATGAAGACTTGGTCTAATCCAGACGGGATCATTCCAAGCATGTTGATAACTCGGTGATATGATTCGAGTTGAGGATAATGAATGGATATGAGAATAGTCGTCAAGGAGAATGACTAGGAGGCTTGGATAGCATCGTTGTTGAAGGTTCTAGCATGCTCTAAGCAAGAGTACGTTTGGGCAGATTCGATAGTCCCAACGGCCAACTGTTGATGGTCGAGTACTCTAGGCAGATTCGATAGTCCTAGGCACGGGCTGCGACGACGTGCGGGAGTTATGTCTAGAACCGGGGTTTCCATTAGCCCTTGACGGACGGCTGAAAGAATGTGCCGGTCATTCAATTAACGGTGATATCGAAGCAATGATAACAGTGATAGCCAGAGTCATGGATGTTTGGTTGTATCGTCATTCGGACTCAAGAGCGGTATTTTCTGGGTGCTTATCTGATTTAGGCCTTGGTACTTGGAAAACATCGCCCTCGACTCGAGTGATAGTAGCTTTATTTTAAATTGTATGCTCTGCTATGTTTGCTACTGCTTAGTGTGTGTCTGGGGGCTATCACTGTAGAATGAGGTTGGAGTGGGAGGGTTGTATTCCTATTCCTGTTTCCTTTATGCTCTTTTGGTATGTTGTTAGTTAATTTACTGCTCACTAAGACTGTTGTCTGACTCAAGGCTTTATGTTTTAATTCTTATTGCCGTGGGCTGTTCGTCCATTTTGGGACGTGCAGACTAGGTAGCCGGTGACAGGTGCTGTTCTCTTCTCACGATGCTGATATCGAAGACGAGCTGGAGGGTTGCATATTATCTTCTTATTATATGTACTGGATATTCCGCTGTTTTGTATTCTCTGAGAGATATGTAGTGAGACTGGATGTATTGACTATGTGGATGCTTGTATTCAACTATTATGGAGTTTTATATGATGTCATTTTGTTCTGTAAAGCTTCACTATACATATGTTCTATTGTATTTTGTCCATGCGCTGTGAGTAATACGATAGATTCTTTTGCTTTAAATCTTACCTTGACAATCGTCCATGGTCGCCTGGCACACTTTACGGCGCTCTATCCCTAGATTCGGTGCAGGGGTCATGGGCGGTCGTCACATTTGGTATCAGAGCATTGGTTAATCGATTTTACCCAACGCTCGCTGTCGTAACTACGTATGAGAGACGTAATTGTAATTTGATGGATGATTACTATATATAATATAGTAGTTTAGCAGCAAGTTAGTCCTTTATGCAGTTGTTTCTCTAGATGTTCTAATCATTCCTTTTTATAGATATTGAGAATGAGTCGAAGAGGGAGACCAGCTGCTAGGGAAGGCCGTGCTACTGAAGAGACTGCTGATTATGCAGCCATGTTCGAAGCTATGATGACTTCGATCATGAGAAGGATACCAGTTCCGGGGGCAGCAGTTGATGTTGGAGTTCAAGTCCAAACTCCGAAACCAGTGGATTTTGCTAAGCTGTGCAAGGATTATACTGCTCTTGGAGGGAAGGTTTTCTTGGGAACAGAATCTACCATCGAAGTCCAGAGATGGATGGATGCTTGTAGAAGGATCTTTGGTGATTTGGGAATTGATGATGCAACTAAGAGGAAGTTGGCATCAAGGCAGCTTCAAGGGAGAGCCTCTGATTGGTGGAACTCCATTACCATCAATACTCCGGAGGAAGAGATTACTTGGGAGCAATTCCAAGTCAGATTTGAAGCTAAGTTCATTTCTACAGCTCAGAAGTTTGTTCTGTTCAAGAGGTTTGTGGAGCTCAAGCAGGGTGGAAGATCTGTTCTTGAGTATGTTTCTGAGTTTGAAGCTTTGTCCAAGTATGCCCGGTCATATATTGAGTCTGCTTACCAGAAGAATGAGAAGTTTGTGACCGGCTTGGATAGTTATCTTGGGAGACAGTTGGTGGATCATTTGGACGATTCATTTGAGAAGCTTGTGGAGAAAGCTCTTAGGCATGAGAGTCTGTTTCCTAAGGAAGGATCTGTTGTTGCTGTGACTAGGGAAGAGTCTAAACCCCAGCAGGGTCGAAACAAGAAGAGGAAGCAGCAGCAGCAGAAGGGTAAGGATGGCCAGAAGAAGCCGAAAGGCGAGGTGACTTGCTACAACTGTCAGCAGAAGGGCCATTTCTCGAAGGATTGTAAGAATCCTAAGGTGCCAATGAAGTGTCATAACTGTGACAAGCCGGGGCATTTTAGGAAGAATTGTCCAAAACCGAGGAAGGACAGGCAGATTGTGCAAGCCTATGCTTTAGGAGCTGTTCCGTCATCTTCGAAAGCTCCTACTGCTGAAGAGAAGGGAAAGAGTGTGGTTGTTCAAGGTACTCTTTTCCTATGTGGTGTTCCAGTTAGAGTTTTGTTTGATACTGGAGCGTCACATTCGTTTGTTTGTAGTGAACTCGTAGACCGGTTAGGTTTGGAACCAGATATTGTTGATAGGCCATTGGTTGTGACTAATCCAGTTGGGGGTTCGTCTTGTTTGTGTATGTTATGTCGTGGTCTAGTTGTATCGAGTCATGGTTGCTCTTTTGTTTGTGATTGCTTTGTTCTGAACTTTGCGGGGTTCGGAATTATTTTGGGCATGGACTGGCTTAGGAAGTATGCGGCTAACGTTGATTGTGAGAGGCTGGAGGTGACAGTCGAGAATGTGGAAGGGCGAAAGATTGTGATACGATGTAAGCATGAGGAAGGCGTCTTCATGAGCTTCATGTATTCGCTAGTTGTTCCACGGGATGGACTGTCTTTAGTGCCAATCGCAAATAGATTCGAGGATGTCTTTGACGAAGTCAAAGGGTTGCCGCCGCATAGAGAGATCGAGTTTCATATAGATCTAGTTGAAGGAGCCAGACCTGTTGTGATGCCTCTTAGGCGGATGGCGCCTAGGGAACAGCAGGAGTTGAGGGTGCAAGTTGATGATCTTTTGCAGAAAGGATTCATTCGGCGTAGTGTGTCCGAGTGGGGTGCACCAGTTGTGTTTGCAACCAAGGCAGATGGATCGTTGAGATTGTGTGTGGATTATCGTGAGCTGAATAAGGTGACTAAGAAGAACAAGTATCCATTGCCAAGGATAGATGACTTGTTTGATCAGCTTCACGAAGCTAAGGTGTTTTCTCAGATGGATTTGGCAACGGGATTTCACCAGTTGAGAGTAGCTAAGGATAGTGTGCCGAAGACTGCTTTTAGGACACCATCCGGTTTCTTTGAGTGGCTGGTAATGCCGTTTGGATTGACTAACGCGCCAGCATATTTTGTGGATCTTATGAATAGAGTGTTCAGAGATCAGTTGAACAAGTTCGTACTTGTGTTTGTGGATGATATTCTGATTTATTCCAGAACTGAAGAAGAGCACAAGACGCACTTGCGTATTGTTTTGGAAATCTTACGGAAACATCAGCTGAAGGCTAAGTTTTCGAAGTGTCACTTCTGGAAGAGTGAAGTGAGGTTCTTAGGCCATGTGATTTCTGGAAGTGGAATAGCGGTTGATCCCACTAAGGTGGCAGCAATACAGGATTGGGTTAGACCTAAGAATGCATCTGATATGAGAAGTTTTCTTGGATTAGCAGGATATTATCGACGGTTTATCAAAGACTTCTCCAGGATAGCTGCACCGTTAACAGGATTGACGAAGAAGAACCAAGTGTTCAGTTGGGATGCTAAGTGTGAGCAAGCTTTCGGAATCCTGAAAGAGAAATTGACGAGTGCTCCTGTTTTGACTATTCCGAGTGGGAATGATGAGATGGTGGTTTACACCGACGCATGTGGTACTGGACTTGGAGCAGTGCTGATGCAGAAGGATAAAGTTGTTGCGTATGCAAGTCGACAGCTGAAGCCGCATGAAAGGAATTACCCAACTCATGATTTGGAATTAGCGGCGATTGTATTTGCTCTGAAAATGTGGAGGCATTATCTGTTGGGAGTTCGATTCGAGTTGTTTACGGATCACAAGTCGTTGAAGTATCTTTTCTCCCAAAAGGATTTGAATCTTCGGCAGCAACGTTGGCTAGAGTTTTTGGCATCATATGATTTTGGTATAGCTTATACTCCGGGAAAAGGTAACGCAGTGGCAGATGCGTTAAGTCGAAGACATGCAGGATTGGGAGTCATGTTTTCTGAATGGAAGAATCTCGAGTATTTAGCTAGATTTGACTTCAGGCCTAGATGTGAATTGGAACCTGAGATGTTGGCAAACTTATCAATAAGACCGACTCTTGTGGAAAGGATTGGCGAGAGTCAAAAGCGAGATGATAAGCTTGTCAGGATTATCCGTGATTTGGAATCTGGAGTGGATCCAGAAAAGGATAAAGGATTCGAGGTCGATCGAGAGGGTTGGCTTCGAAAGCAAGGACGACTAGTTGTTCCCGATATAGATGAATTGAGGAGTGAAGTTCTGAAGGAAAGTCATCACTCGAAGCTGACAATTCATCCAGGTGGAAATAAGATGTATCGGGATATGAAGAGAACCTACTACTGGGAAGGCATGAAGAAGGATGTTGGAAATTTTATTTCCAAGTGTATGAATTTCCAGTTGGTAAAAGCCGAACAGAAGAAGCCAAGTGGATTGCTTCAGCCATTAGAAGTTCCTACATGGAAGTGGGAACAAGTGTCGATGGATTTTATCGATGGATTGCCTAGAACCAGAACGGGAAATGAAGGGATTTGGGTCATTGTAGATCGTCTGACTAAGAGTGCACGATTCATTCCTGTTCGATCGACTAGGACTGCATCAAAGTTGGCTGAGTTGTATGTTAAGTGGATAGTTCGATTCCATGGTATTCCGAAGAGTATAGTGAGCGATAGAGATCCATTGTTCACTAGTGGATTCTGGAAGAGCTTCCAGGAAGTTTTGGGAACCGAGTTATGTTTGAGTACAGCTTATCACCCTCAAACAGATGGTCAGACCGAGAGAGTCAACCGAGTTTTGGAAGATCTCCTCAGAGCTTGTGTTTTGGACTTCGGAGGATCATGGGAAGATCACCTTCATTTGGTGGAATTTGCGTACAACAACAGTTACCAGTCAAGCATTGGTATGGCACCGTATGAGGCATTGTATGGAAGACCGTGTAACTCTCCGACATGTTGGTTGGAAACTGGAGAAAAGTTGATACTTGGGCCAGAGATGATTCGGCAGACTTCAGATTGTATAGAAATCATTCAGCAACGAATGAAGGCAGCCCAAGATCGTCAGAAGAGTTATGCTGATAAACGTCGTAAGGATTTGGAATTCGACGTGGGAGATATGGTTTTCGTGAAGGTTTCTCCACTAAAGAATGTTATTCGATTCGGGAAGAAAGGAAAATTGACTCCGAGATTTGTTGGACCATTCCCGATTACCGAGCGAATTGGAAAGCTCGCCTACAGATTGGAGTTACCAGAGAAGATGTCGAGTGTGCATAATGTTTTTCATGTATCATATCTACGGAAGTATGTGCACGACTCGAATACAGTGGTTTCTGCTGATAGCTGTGAAGACTTCGAAGTTGATCCAGTTGATAGAAGACCTCGTAAGCCGCTTCGTGTTGTTGAAACCGACACGAAACAGCTTAGGAGGAAGGTAGTTAAGTTGCTCAAGATACAATGGAGTGATGATGATAACGACTGTACGTGGGAGGTGGAAGAGAGGATGAAGGCAGCTCATCCTGAACTCTTCAAGGTATGGCCCTAAGGTGTCGTGTCATCTTGCGATATTGTAACTTGTTCTAATTTTAGAATTCTATACGCTAAGTTAGAATTGGATGCATGGTCTGTTGATTGCTATGGATGGTAGGCGTACAGAATAGTTTTTGATTGCTTGGAATTTCGGGGGCGAAATTCCTAAGGGGGAGAGAATGTAACGACCCGTATTTTTACGGATCGAAAAGTTCGTTCAAATCTGGAATTTTCAACATTTTAGGTTGTTTCAGATTTTGGGAAGAATTTTGGTTAAGTCCTAAGTCGTAGCCGACTTATGAGTTCTGGACGAGTTAGTGATGAGTCTGGGCGAGTTAAGGACTTAAGGGGTGAGTCGGCGATGACCTAAGGAGATAAGTCGTAGCTGGGCTAGGTTAGTAGGTTGTAAGTCGTGACCGAGTTAAGGAATTCGGCGAGTTAGTGTTAGATCGTGGGTTAGTTGGAGCGACCTAAGTGTTTGGGTTAAGTGTTAGGTCGGCAACGACCTAAGGAAATGTTGGGAGCGACCTAAGTGTTTGGGTGAGTTAATTGTTAGGTCGGTAGTTCGAGTTAGCGACCTAAGAGATAGGAGGTAGCGACCTAGTAGAATTAACGACTTAGGGGATAAGCAGTTTGCGACCTATAGGAGTTAGCGACCTATGGAATTGACCGACCTAAGTGTTAGCGTAGTTAGGTCGTTAGTTCTGTGTTGAGTTAGGTCGTAGGCGACCTAATATGGTTAGGTCGCGTGTGTGTTAGGTCGCGAGTTTGCTAAGTCGTAAGTCGCGTGAGTTGTTAGGTCGCTAGGATAGTTTAAGTGTTAGGTCGCGTGGATCTAACTGTTAGGTCGTCTGTTGTTTTAGGTCGACATGTGTTAGGTCGCGTAGGAGCCTAAGTTGTTAGGTCGCAACCCAACTGAGTCGTAGGTAGTTAAGTCGTTAGGTTGTTAGGTCGTTGGGTTTCCTAAGTATCAGGTCATACCTGTTGCTAAGTCGTAGGTCGAAGGAAAGCGCATTGCTATAAGTCGTGACCGACTTAGGAGATAGCAGTTGTTAGGTCGCAGATGCTTCTGGTTAAGTCGTAGGATGGCAAAGCGTTAGGTCGTAGGTCGGCATAGTGTTAAGTCGGCAGCGACTTAAGAAGATAGCCGAGTTACGACTTAGGGTATTTTCGGCTATAAATAGGAGAGCTTCTCTTCATTTTTGGGATCCGGATTTTTGAAGCGACGAAGTGCTGCCATTTTGAGAGCTCGACTTCTACACTTCTTCACTTCTTTTCTCCACTCTAATCTAGTGCTTCCTTCCATCCAAATCGAAGATCAAGATTGAAGATCCAAGAGCTAAAGTTGAAGATCTTCATCCGTTAAAGTGAGATTTCTTCGTTTGAAGCGGATTTGTGATAGATCAAGCTTGATCCTTCGCTGTCCAGATCTGAAGCGTATTGATTTGAGGTTGTTTAGGTGATTTGGTGAGTGGTGATTATCTCTCACACGGATCCAAAGGAGTATATCGGATTGTTGGCTCGATTTGGTGTTAAAATAGTGATTTCCATGCATTTTCTTCATCCTAAGTGTAGATCCATATAGATCCATTGTTCATGATGATGTTACATCCATTTTATCATATGTTAACCTATGCAAGTTCATTCATCAAGTTTGTAGAGATATAATCCATGTTTTCATGCTTATTGGACTTTCAACTCTTTAATTACGAAAATGCCATTATTGTTATAATTGTCTACTTAGATCATTTTTGAATGCTTGATTGCTTGGATTGATGTTTGATTTGATTGATTATTATGAACTAGATGATTGATGATTAGATTTAGATCGAAGGTGATTCAAAAGCTAAGGGAAAGGCTCTTGAATTGGAAAAGCTGCTCGTGGCATATGTAGCGGGATGATGAAGCTCTTATGCATAGATTTGATGATGTGATGTTGAGATGAGGCTTTGCGAGGATGTAATGAAGCGAGGCAATCATATGATGAAGACTTGGTCTAATCCAGACGGGATCATTCCAAGCATGTTGATAACTCGGTGATATGATTCGAGTTGAGGATAATGAATGGATATGAGAATAGTCGTCAAGGAGGATGACTAGGAGGCTTGGATAGCATCGTTGTTGAAGGTTCTAGCATGCTCTAAGCAAGAGTACGTTTGGGCAGATTCGATAGTCCCAACGGCCAACTGTTGATGGTCGAGTACTCTGGGCAGATTCGATAGTCCTAGGCACGGGCTGCGACGACGTGCGGGAGTTATGTCTAGAACCGGGGTTTCCATGAGCCCTTGACGGACGGCTGAAAGAATGTGCCGGTCATTCAATTAACGGTGATATCGAAGCAATGATAACAGTGATAGCCAGAGTCATGGATGTTTGGTTGTATCGTCATTCGGACTCAAGAGCGGTATTTTTTGGGTGCTTATCTGATTTAGGCCTTGGTACTTGGAAAACATCGCCCTCGACTCGAGTGATAGTAGCTTTATTTTAAATTGTATGCTCTGCTATGTTTGCTACTGCTTAGTGTGTGTCTGGGGGCTATCACTGTAGAATGAGGTTGGAGTGGGAGGGTTGTATTCCTATTCCTGTTTCCTTTATACTCTTTTGGTATGTTGTTAGTTAATTTACTGCTCACTAAGACTGTTGTCTGACTCAAGGCTTTATGTTTTAATTCTTATTGTCGTGGGCTGTTCGTCCATTTTGGGACGGGCAGACTAGGTAGCAGGTGACAGGTGCTGTTCTCTTCTCACGATGCTGATATCGAAGACGAGCTGGAGGGTTGCATATTATCTTCTTATTATATGTACTGGATATTCCGCTGTTTTGTATTCTCTGAGAGATATGTAGTGAGGCTGGATGTATTGACTATGTGGATGCTTGTATTCAACTATTATGGAGTTTTATATGATGTCATTTTGTTCTGTAAAGCTTCACTATACATATGTTCTATTGTATTTTGTCCATGCGCTGTGAGTAATACGATAGATTCTTTTGCTTTAAATCTTACCTTGACAATCGTCCATGGTCGCCTGGCAAACTCTACGGCGCTCTATCCCTAGATTCGGTGCAGGGGTCATGGGCGGTCGTCACAGGGAGAGTGTAACGACCCGTAAATTTCAACTGTTTTAATAACGTAATTAGTTGAAATTTTGCGAAATTTTAAACGATTAAATTTTGAAATAAAAATTTTATATTCGGAATACGTCTAGTTAAACATAGCAACTGGTAAATTTTCGTCCGTAAATATGGAAATTTATTTCGCGCGTAAATTCACTTCAACTTAATCAGTTAAAAAGCAATGAAAATAAAATGTTCCGAAACCTAAATATTTTTACATAGAAAAATTCTAAAACATCTTCTGAGCAAGATGTCAGTTTGTCATTTTTCCAAATTCGGACATCTTTGGCTCCGTCGATCTTATTTTTCAGCGTTTTTCTTGCATTTTTCGCTATTAGAAAATTCGAATTTTTATAATCCAATCGTATCACTGATATTTCTATATCGCTTGGATTGTTTCGTCCTACCGATCTCTGCGGTATATATATTTCCGTGTTTCGAAGTTCCGGTTCGTGACGAAACCCGTAAAATGGTTAACCATACCGGTAAGTCTTTTGGTTTTCATTGACCATTTTTTCGGTTGAATTTAAATGATTTCTAATGTTCAACATTCCTACTAGCCGTGACTTTTAATATTTTCAGTAGTTGATTTTCATTTGGTCTTCTTTCTTTTCAAACGTAAAATTTTACTTGTTTTAATCACGGGTTCATTTCGTGGTATACATATTGAATCTTGTATCTATTTCTTGAGAAGCTGGTACGTTTTCTCTTTGCTAATATAACATATTATTTATTACTTACTTGAAATTTATGAAATTTAAAAAAAGAAAACATCTACAGGTACAAATCTCCATATCTCCTTTCTCCTCCCATTCCAAACGCTCTGTACAAAAAAAAATGATGAAAGAATGTTGATGCCTGTAGACATTCCCTTTGCCTTCTCCTTCTTTTCCTCCCACCTCTCTCTTTGCATTTCACGTGTGTCTCCTCTCACCTCCACTCACCACGTCAAAGCACCGCTTCTCGACCTCCACGACATCACCGACCATGCCTTGCTTGAAATCCATTCATTCCCTCTTCCAAAGCAACACAGACCACCGAAATCACCAACCACCGCCTCCTCCACCTCCACTGCCAACATCGCCTTCAACCGATACACCTAGATCTGGATGTTCTGCTGTCCACCACTTCTCGCCTGAGCCGAATCACCCGCCTCTTCCACTCCGACCGTGAGCAACATCAAAGCTCCTGCCCCTGCTGCTCGCGCACCGCCATGAACCGGCCACGCAACCTGACCGACCTCCGAGTCCGCGCCTGTGCGAGTCATCCAATATTTCCTTGTCGCCACTGCACCTCCACCCTTCCGCCATGCAAACACGCATTCCCAAACGCGGCCTTTGTCAACGTGGCTCTCGCTTGCTCGTCACCATCTTCAGCTCGACCTTGCTCCGCTTCAGGCTTCGACAACACCACTATACACCGCCAACATCCCGAACCCATAGCCAAGGCCGAGAGCCACTTCTCCCCAGATCCGCCTATGCATCTTCTAAGTGGTAGGAACTTTGTAAGCCTTTGCTTCTCCCCTCTTATACTATTATGAATATAGTTTATATAGGTATGTATAGTTTGGAAGAAGCATTGGTTATAGTGTATAAAATTGATTTGCTGAAGCAACATATATAGATTATATAAGCTATATTGAAATATTTGTTAAGTCGTATGACAGTATACATAGTTTAGGCCATCTTCTCCTCTTGCCGAGTCTTCTTCTTGTGCGTATGAGCTTGAACTATCATAACGCAACTCTTACATATTTTATATACCGTGTTTTATATATACAGTATTCTATTATATTATGTTATGCTATAATTCATATAGGGTTATATATGTTCGTTTATGCTATAGCAGTTTACTTATTTTGAATATATAACAACTTATCTTCATTCTAGTCATTGGATACATATAACAGGTAGGGTCTTAGCAAGTGTTATAGATTTTAAACTGTTGTAGCCATTTTGTTATACTTATATATATATGGTATATTTTGTTTACTTAATATAAAGTTTGTTTATAGTTGTAAAGTGAAAAGAAAAAAAAAACTTTATTTTATTAAGTATACAAAGGGCTGTTGTATGTTGAAAACAGTTTGCAAAATAGGTTAGTGCAAGAGATTATGCGCCAGTTTTACGTAGGCTAGTTCACATGTTTAGGAACTTGATATTATTTATAATACGTAAAATTTTATATAAAGCTTATATATAGATGTTTTGTTTAATATTGTTTGAAACCTGTTGTAAACCATGGACTATATTGCATATCTATTTTAAATGGATACAATATGAAAATTTATTTCTAATACGGTTTTAATGTAAACAATGACTTTTGAAAAATAAAATATTTTAAATTGTGTTTGAATATAGAATATGATATATATAAAAAAATTCGCTTACATCATTTATCTTCACCGATCCTATTCTGATTTGATTTCGTCTATTTATATCTATCAGCTTCGTTCGTCGAATTTGTACCAATTTAGCTGTGATTTGGATTCGTGCCTGGATTTCGTAACTCAACTTCATTGTCTATCTATCTAGCCTCGAAAGGTGAGCACTCACTCACGATTAACGTTCTTTTATTTATTAAATTTGATTTCAATTGAAACGACAATTGAAATATGCTGCTGTTTGATATTTACACTGTTATTACCTGTATCAGTTCACCTGTGACATCTGACACCATTATCTGTTATTTATGAAATGATAATCCATTTTGATTGACAAATGATTGATTGTTGATTTTTGACATTGGACGTTAAATTGTTAATGATGTAAGTGATAAATAATTTGAAATTGAAATTGACGTAGGATAGTTAGATTTGATATATGTGTTAAATTTGATTAAACGACACTTGTATAATATGACCCCTTTAACTGTTAAATTTATTGACACGTAGGATTTGTTTAATTACACTTTAAACCACTGAATGTATGTTGTTAAATTGATGATGTATGAAATTGTAAATGGATGACAAGTGAAAACCGTAATGTAATAATCTTTAATCTACATGAAATGATAGTGTAGATTCTAGAAATAATTATATTAATTCGTACAAATAACAATGCGAATTAATACGGTTATTTCGGGATTATTTGAATTGATTATTGGATTGTTATTGATTGTTGTTATTGCTTGTTTATTTACTTTGACACCATCCCAGTTATCACACTGCAAGTTCCCTTTTACTATATTTTGATTTTGAATTGAATTGGAATCGGGTTGAAATGATAAATACCCAAATTGAACTTTGACCTAGGATAGAAAATTTAATAAAACTTGATTGGTCAAATAATTTGATTTAAAAATAAATGAAGATTTTAGTTGAATAAATAATATGGTTTTGAAATGAAGTTGAAATTTGAATTTTAATGAAATGTAAATGTGAATATTTAATAATCTGAAACAAAATATGAACAATGTAATTGATGAAAGAACGTTGTTTAATTTGAGAAATGATTGAATTAAGTTTGAAATGATTTAATAATTAAGGTTGAAATTATAATAAAGTTTGAAATTATTAAACTTTGAAATTATTTAATAATTAAGTTTTGAATTATTTAATAATTAAATAAGATTGAATTATTCAATGATTAAATTGAATTGAAATTCTTTAATAAGTAAAATTGAATTTTTGAATAAGTGAATTTTACTTCGTAAATAATTGAAATTGAGTTTCTTTTTAAATTAAGTTTGGAAAATCATTTAAGGAAGTAAATAAGTGAAATTGAATTTCTTTAACAAGAAATGAAAATGTGATTTATTGAAATTAATATAAGGCTTGTAATTTAAAGAATTTGATTTGCTGAATTTAATTTAATTCAAATTGTAAGTTTTGAAATAAGGAAGTTGAATTTAAATAATGGATTTAATGAATTGGAAATTTAATAGAAATTGTTTTGAATGGAAAATTTACTAAATGAATATTGAATGAGATCGATAAATGAATTTAAATTGATTTAAATGTTAAATCAAATTAATTTAAATGATTTCGAAATGAAACTTATATACGAACTTGAATCAATATTTGGATTGTTTTAAATAGAAATTGAATTTGAATCATGAGATTTTGAAATGATAATTTGGAAGTTTTGAAACGTGAATTTTGGAAATTGGTTTTTGAAAGACAAATGAATGTTGATTTACAAATTCTAATTGAATTTAAATTGATTTGGTTTTTTGAAATATATAAACGACCAATCGGTGTAATAATTACGAAAGTTATTAAAGAGACCGGGATCGGTAATGGATATACTCTCTATCTGAACCGAAAACCACTTTAATAACTATACGCTGAGTGATGATCAAGAATGAAGTGGTTGGAATGATGTTCGTGTTGACTGAAGAAAGAGAACGATAATGGATAGCCTTGACACTTGTGTCAAATTGGAAATGACTAAAACAGGAGCTGTGCCGGGCCAATGGAGGATTAGCTGCCTCAAGTGGACACACTTCTTCGAACTACTTATACTTGTTGTCGATTGGTGCACCCTTGATTTTGGGAGTGTGTTTCACGGTGTTGCGGGCGCTGCGGCGTTGCGTTCTCACCAGTCCGGATCAGGCGAACGGTAGTATCACTACCTTGGGTATAGCCTCATGTGCCTTGTCATACTTGTATTCCATTTATACGCGACCACTACGATTTTGATTTGTACCTTTAGTATATGGATTGCCCTCTGGTGACTTCCGGTTTTGGGGAAACTACGGTCTTGTATATGCTTTTGGCAATCACTCACGATTAACGTTCTTCTATTTATTAAATTTGATTTCAATTGAAACGACAATTGAAATATGCTGCTATTAGTTAATTACACTGTTATATATGCTACCACCTGTATCAGTTCACCTGTGACATCTGACACCATTATTTGTTATTTATACAATGATAATCCAGTTTGGTTGATAAATGATTGTTTGTTTGATGTTGACATTTGACGTTAAATTGTTAATGTTGTAAGTGATAAATAATATGAAATTGAAATTGACGTAGGATAGTTAGATTTGATATATGTGAATAAATTTGATTTGATGACATCTGCATAATATGACCCCTTGAATGTTTAATTACTTGACACGTAGTAATATGGTTAATTACACCTTGAACCATTTAAATGTATGTTGTTTAAATCGATGTAGTTTAAAATTGAACAATTGATATCAAATGAAGAACCGTATTAATATTATTGTAATAATCTTTAATCTACATGAAATGATAGTGTAGATTCTAGAAATAATTATATTAATTTGCACAAACAACAAAGTAAATTAATATGTTTATTTTGGGATTATTTGAATTAATTATTTGATTGTTGTTATTGATTGTTGTTATTGCTTATTTATTTACTTTGACACCATCCCAGTTATCACACTGCAAGTTCCCTTTGCTATGCTTTGATTTTGAATTGAATTGGAATCGGGTTGAAATGATAAATACCCAAATTGAACTTTGACCTAGGATAGAGAATTAAATAAAAACCTGATTGGTCAATAATTTGATTTAAAAATAAAATGAAGATTTTATTTGAATAAATAATATGGTTTTGAAACAAAGTTGGAAATTGAATTTTAATGAAATTTAAATGTGAATATTTAATAATCTAAAATAAAATATTAATAAAGAAATGGATGAAAGAATGTTGTTTAATTTAAGAAATGATTGAATTAAGTTTTGAAATTATTTAATAATTTAATGAGATTGAATTATTTAATAATTAAATTGAATCTTTTGATAATTAAAATTGAACTTTTAATTAGTGAAATTTAGTTCTTATTGAATTGAGCTTTGAAATTGTAACTAAGTAAATGAATATGTGAAATTGAATTTCTTTATCAAGGAATGCAAATGTGATTTTTGAAATTAATGTAAGACTTGTAATTTAAAGGGTTGATTTGTCGAAGGTAATTTAATTAAATTTGAAGTTTTGATATAATGAAGTTGAACTTAAGTAATTGATTTAATGAATTGGAAATTAAATATAAATTGTTTTGAATGATAAATTTACTTAACGAATATTTAATGAAATTGATCAATGAAGTTAAATTGATTTGGATGTTAAATTAAAATTAATTTAAATGATCTCGGAATGAAACTTATATACGAACTTGAATAAATATTTGAATTGTTTTAAATAGAAATTGAAATTTAATTATAAGATTTTGAAATTATGAATGTGGAAATTTTGAAACGTAAATTATGGAAATTGATGTAGAAAGACAAATGAAATGTTGATTTACAAACTGACTGAAATTGTAATTGATTTGGTTTTTTTGAAATATATAAACAACCAATCGGTGTAATAATTACGAAAGTTATTAAAGAGACCGGAATCGGTTAGGGACATACTCTCTGTCTAAACCGAAAACCACTTTAATAACTATACGTGGAGTGTGATCCAGAATGAAGTGGTTGGAATGATGTACGTGATGACTGAAGAAAGAGAACGATAATGGATAGCCTTGACACTTGTGTCAAATTGGAAATGACTAAAACAGGAGCCGTGCCAGGCCAAATGGGGGCTAGCTACCTCGAGCGAACACACTACTTCGAAAACTACTCATTACTTGTTGTCGATTGGTGCACCCTTGATTTTGGGAGTGTTGTTTCGCGGTGTTGCGATCGCTGCGGCGATGCGTTTTCACCAGTCCGGATCAGGCAAACGGTAGTTTCACTACCTTGGGTATTGCCTCATGTGCCTTGTCATACTTGTATCCCTTTATACGCGACCACTACGATTTGTTTTGTGTTATACCTATGGAGTACTCCCTGATATCCCACTAGTTTACGGTGGAGTTTACAGTGCTGTATAGACTATAACGCTTATATAAAATGTGTTAAGGGGGATAATGGTAACGCCTTAACACTATTTTGATATCTTATATTACTGATAGGCATTATCTACTTATCGTACACTACTATATAGTAGATAGTTTAACGGATCCTTAAAGGATGGTTATTCCAAACATCCTATGAGTTACTTGTATATCAATTGCTATTTCACTTGAGTTGGATTTATTGATATAAGAATGTTAATCCTGACTCGAGTGTTTTGTGTTTCGCTTTACGCTCGGGTCAGACTGAGTGTACCAGTATTCGAGACTCACCTTTGGAGTTGGAGCTCTGCTTGAAGATCCAGCCATCTATTCTGCTTTCAGTATTCGATGATTCCAGTGATGTATTCTGATTTGTATCTGATGTATCGTGTTACTCTTCCGTTGTATCTGGTTTAACTCTGATGTAACTTATATATTTATATAGTAGCTTCATGAACTACTATCTCTTTTATTTCCGCTGCATTTATTACTTTGTGTCCGTGATCTGTGATTATTTATTTACTGTATATGTTCAGTTTTCCCAAATTTAAATTAACAATGTGGTATTTTGAATTATTCAAGTTCGACATGTGCGGATGCGAATGGTCCAAAATAGCGGGTCGTTACAAAATATATGCTTGACATCTTTTTATCAATGATTGGTTCGAAGAAATCAGGGTCGGATTTAGGTAATTCCTATCCAAAAACCACTTCAAACCAATATACGTGTTCGATAATGAAGAAATGTTGAAGATAATGATTTGAAGACGCAGATCTTTATGATGTAGGGCTGCGTGCCACTAACCTCTGGGTTAATCTCCATACCATATATATGGTGGAAATAGTGTCTTTGTTATGAAAATCTTCTATTTGCAAGGACTACTTGCTACTAATTTTTGGGGTGATTAACAAATGGGAAGTAGTAGAAGGAGTATCTTCGGTTTGTCCTTCACTTGGACAACTTGTATGGCTGAGTGTCCGACATTACATTTCTAAAACCACGTACATTAATCTCTACGAATGTACATCTATTTGGTAGTGTAAGAGGTAATCCCTCTTATACTTAACACCCTTCTCTGACACGTATGAGCTTAGAGGTTGTACTTTTATGGAAATCAATAGTGTGTTGTTAGAAATGGCAATGTGGAATTCTACGTGGAATTTGCTTTGTGAAAAGCAAAGCATGGCTTTATGGAAAGAAGAGCGTAGCTTCATGAGCCTCACATCCCAGGAATGATACATGATACTATGTGGTATGCAGGACATATATTTTAGGCTATCGGTTTTTATTGATGATGGAGGAGTCCAGTAGTTTCTGGACCCTTAATGGTTTAAATGGGCGGGTATTGAAGAATTGATTGAGAAAGAGCAAAGCCACAAAATACGTTATTCCATAGTAGTGTAACAATGTAATACGGAGCTTGCTTGAGTAAAGTGAATAGTCACTGGGAGTAGTATTGTTATGTGTGGATTTTGCATTGGAGGAAATGGCTACTAGTTCCCTATCATGTTGGAAATCCAATTCCAATACGAGCTTTACATTTTTTGTTGTATTCCCAAAATAGCCGTAATGTTTTGCAAAATTTGAGCTACCCCTTTGGCATCATATACACCATTTGATATTATTCGGTTATTAATACCTACTTTGTGTATATATTTATTTGAAAAGTACTGTCAAACCGAAGTCATTAATGATAATATCAAAAAAAAATTGGTATAAATTATTTTGGTTATAGTAAGGTAAAAATCCTTCCATGCTTATTTGCGGCGTGGTCTTACGAGATACCCTTCTTTTCAAAGGTTTAGTGTAACGACTCGCCAATCCGTACAATTCAAGTTGACAATAAACCATACATGTCCAACCCAAATTGAACAGAAAGATGGATAGTTATGGGAAGAAAGAAGAACAAAAGAGGAGAAGAAGAGAAAGAAACCGAAAACAACACAGAATCTCACAATCACATGGAACAATATATAATATAATGCAATGATCTTTACTAAAAAAAGAAATTGTTATAAACATACACCCATCAGAGTACAACACAAATCACAATCATCAGCCTGGATAGTTATAACAACCCGTCCTTGCAAATACTAATGATTTCAACAACAAAGTAGCGGAAAATAAACATATACATGAATACATAATGCAAATGTCCAACTCGTCTCCTAAGCTCTAATGCATCCATAAGAAATCTGTAAATGTCACGTACTGAAATTTTCGACTTTCGAAAATTCGACATCGATACTTACTTTATCGACTGCCGAGCAATCGAGTGCCGGAAACTCCAATAGTGAGGGTTTTAAGAAAGAAAAAGGTAGAAGAAGAGAAAAGCATAAGAAAGAAAGAAGAGAAGAAAGAACACAGAACAACATCAGAATAGAAAACAATATCAGAATCTTACACATCGCAGCGGAACAATATATAATAGATAAATGAATAATCTTTAAAACAAAGAACTATATCATTTTATACATACATCAATCATCAGAGTCAATATACAACAATGGACAGTTATATAAACTTGTCCTCATACATAATACACAGCGGAATAAATACTATCAGATACAAATACTACGTCTCGACCTCCAGCTTATCTCCAAGCTCCAAAATATCCAGAATATCCTGATAACCTAACTCTAGACTGCCCGTGTGGAAATTGGTGGGCACCCAGAGTTTAGAAGGGAACAATAAACTCCGAGCCAGTCATGGTGACTGGTGTGAGATCATAAAACAGTTATTTTTCACAAAGAAAATAAAAACAAATTCGCAATGCTTTTGGAAAATGAGACTACCATAAGACCTCCCGCCACACACACAATGCAAACGCAGACTTGGAGGAGATTTCTTCTTATGATAGTCAAAGATGCTTACTACGAAAAAATCAAATTCTTTTTGATATTATTATTAGTGCATAGTGTAGAAAACATTTCGAAAGTAGAATATAAATCTTAGCCAGCATAGGTACCATTATTGTATGCTTGCTATAGCTACCATATTAAATGGCAGGTTCTACAACTAAAACCGTACAAGGCTCGTATTGTTTCTTTGGATTTCCAACAAATGGTCAGGCTAAGGAACTTCCTTTTCCAGGATGGGTACGTCCCTGGAATAGACGACCCGAGAAATAACCTAACATTACGGTTAGATCTCTGCCAACACAAGGCCGGGTTACCTCTGCAAAAATAGGTAACTACTGACACGCGTATGCCATCCCCCGATCGTAACCGATCTTCCCGAGGATCCCCGATTTCCAACAAACCACATAGATAATAATGCAGCAACCACATAGGTTAAGTATCTGGGCTCCATACCATGATACCACCTCTATCCAGAAGGAATGACATACACTAAGGGGCGCTACTCCCTAGAACCTTGCCGCATCCTTCCTGTTTCGACCATTTCCGGGGTGTGAGGCTCGATGAAGTCTCGTCCACAAAGCTACGCTTTCTACAAAGCCCTGCTTCGGGTCCAACAAAAATGATCAACCTATGATCACAAAGATATAAGATCAAACAAATGATCATATCACAAATGATCAAACACTGATCATTTCACAGCAACACTCAGTATGCCACGTTACCAAATTGGGATATATCGCTGATAAATTTCAACTACATAACCTCTGAGCTCGTACGTCTCAGAGAAGGGTGTTAAGCTAAGAGAATAAATTCTCCGCCACCAACAGAAATGTATTTGAAAGAAATCAGCTTTATATCTCAAATTGTAACGTCAGACACACAATCCATACAAGTCTGTTCCGGGATCGAACAGAACCGAAGGCACTTCTCACGAAGCCCTTGCATATCCGGATAATTTTCTAATCACGTCCGGACTTCCCGTCACTAAGGGTGATAAAACCTCTAAATCGGAGATCAGCCGATGTAGAGTAACTCGACGGTAATCCTTCCGTTTTCAAAAATATCCGGTCTTCAACACTGGTCTTCAAATGCAATTCATAACGACGTATCACATATTCGGAATGGGTTATACGACCCCATGGTCCTTTCCCGGCTAACCCGAACAGTGAGCGTTTATTTAAAAATAAGTGTGGCATTCAAATTCATCCAATTCACAACAAATACCATATCCAAGGTAATTATTGATAGTCGGTTATTTAACTATCAATAAAGATGCGCAACATCATCAGATTCCAAATAATTTTCCCAAATTATTTATCTTCCAAAAATATCTTTATTAGATATATTATTTTCCACACTTAACCATTTGAAACAAATTTCAAATATTCACTTTTCAATTTATCTTTAAAAGATAAAATCTCTAAACAGTTCACTTCATATTGGAAAAGCATTTCCATACTTATTTAAAATAAGTAATTCACAAAACTATTTATTTTCAACACTTAGAAAATATTCGATATACTTAAATCAAAATTAAGTATATATTCATTCTTTAAGGAAATCATTCTTTTTAACAACATCTATTTGAGTCAAAACGAATGTTACGTAAAACATCGTTACGACGACCCAAAATCACTAGTATAGGGATTCGAATTTTTAAGATAGATATATAAATCCCAATACTATATAAAACATTTCCTTTCGGAAATCATTTACTATAACAACAGTGTTATAGTCCACCATTTCCTTATTCCTCGAAAACGTCTATTTCAACAATGAATGTTGAAATCTATGATTTCGATATTTAACACGTTTTAAAACATCTTTTAAAACAATTACTTCATTTCATATATCACTTTTCCAAAACCATATCCATTTTACTTAATAATATATTCACTGTCCAAAATCGTGAATATACTTCACTAATTACATTTCACTATTTTCTACACGTTTTATTTCAATAATAATTCGCTATCCAAAATCGCGAATATATCTCCTTTAATAATCTTCTATATTTAATTTATCAAATCCCATTGATTTCGAATTTATAAACTAACGTTTATAAATTCTATTTCTATTTTATAACAACTTCGATTTGTAAATCTCCTTTATTAACCAGTTCGATCAATATTTCATTTGAAGGCAAAAACCCAATTTATAAGTTAATTTCTTATAAATCTCCTATTCGACATTTTCATCCATTTTATAACTTCACAATTTATAATCTATAAATTTCATTTACTTACGAATTCCATAAATATTTCATTTTTACACTTATAAAAACTCATCTTATAATTCCAATATTTGATTTAAAAATATCAATTTTTATAAATCTTTTTTCACAAATCGTTTATGGTTATTCAAAAATCCCAACTTAAACCATTTTACAAATAAATCGACTTTTATTTCAAAAACGACACTTTGGTTATATTTCACCAAAAATTATAACTTTTATAACTTTTAAATTTCTAACGTTTTTAAATCAATTCAAAAATTCCATAAAACGTATATTTTCAAAAATCACTTTAAAAATCCTTTTAAAGTAAAAGTCGTTATTTTTACATTTCAAAACTGAATCCGATGATGCAACAACACCAATCAGTCCATCACAACAGTCAATATCATATATCAACATATGATAACAGAATATACATCAATATCTGTAAATAATCAATATGGTGAGGAATCCAGTTGGATCCCTCCAACCTGTTTCCCTGCATCCACAGATGTTAGCACAATACCAATTCCGCTCCAGTACGGAATTATCGCGGTATATGGGTTTAATAAATATTATCCGCTTACTAACGGCGCAATAGGGTCTCATCCGCTATACGAGGCGGGAAATCAATCAATCCAATATATACATATGCCAATATGTATATATTGCTATATATAATAGATATATCCTACTATATCTAATATTACATCCAAAACAACAATCAATAACTGAAAATTCCACTTTTCATTTGAGTGAGAAAAAATCTCACCTTGATTTTCCGATAGCAGTTTATAGCGATTTATTTCGAATAAAATTAAACGGGCGTTTAATTTTACCCGAAATTCAAACTAGCTCCAAACGGCTCCAATCCAATTGCATCGCGTAGAGCTCGTCGATACGATTCCAACGCACTTTGTTTCGTAATTTTCTGATAATGTATGACAAAGTTATCATATTTTAAAATTTACACAAATTTAAATACAAATTAATATTCAATTTCTTTTTATAATTTACAACCTTCTTCATCTCAACCGTTCGATTTCCCCTGACCAAAATCGTGACCCTGCTTTTCCATCTTCTCCTTCCCAGTTCGAATACGCGCAACCAAACCCATACGAGCCGCCCCCTAGGGCTTCGAACCGCTCCACCATCGCTCGACTAGAAATCGATCAGCTTGTGCCATTTTGTTCGCCTTCGCCTATTCCCCCCACGCCCAAAGACCGCACGCCCCCAGCGCCATCGATTTTCGTGAAAACGCGTGTAACACGGCCACGAACGCGGCTAATTTCCTCCTCCATCGTTGCGTTTCAGACGATCAACCCCGTATGGATTCGAAGATCTCTTTAACCTCTACAAGATTGTAGTTGAACAAATTTGCTAATTATTTGTGGATTTAGAGAAATTGAGGGAGAAAGGAGGAGACATGCTGGCCGTTCGTATAGAAAGCGGCGGCTAAGAAATATTTCTAGGGTTTTGTTTTATTTTCTTCAAAATGAATAAATGATGTGCTATATATAGAAAACTGAACGAAAACACTATTCATCCGACTTTTCAAAACTCCGAATTACGCGCGGTAACTGGCATTTCTGGGGTTTACCCCGCGTTCCGGACACAATGGAATAGGTTTCGGAAGCTAATTCGATCGTATGTGTGAGATATGACAATAAACGATCAATTTAAATTAAATCGATTTAAATCGATTTCGAGGCGTTTTGATTTGCACCGGACAAATGGTAAATCCAAAAATTACGAAATTTGAAACCATGCAATAATTTCACATTACAGATCCGATGAAACTAGTATCGTCGAAATCCGAGACTTTTTGAAAAATGACTATTTTAACTCGACGATTTAAAATTAAAACGATATCGATGCGTTTCGAGTTGCCACGGTCAAACGATAACTTCGATTGCTACGAAAATTGAAATCCGATAATAACTAACTATTACGGATCCAATGGAACTCGTCTCGTCAAATTCTGAGACTGTTCGAAAATTGGCTATTTTTCAGTCGAAAATTAAATATTAAAATATTCAATTTTCACAGATTAACTTCAAATTCAATTTTAAAAGTTCTATAACCTTTCTATAACTCCAGTATGATTAAATAAAATTTTACAAATCATTTTAAATCATTTTAAACTCGATTTTCAATTATCTCTGGAATTTCACTATTTAATTTATCGATTTAATTATCAAATTAAATCCAATATTCGAAAAATAAATCATTCGACTTCTAAATTCCATTTATTAATATTTAAAATCAATTAAATATTCGAATTTTAATTATCAAAAATTCTGGGTCGTTACAAACTTCCCCCCTTAAAAGAATTTCGTCCTCGAAATTACCAAGTAAGAAAGAAGTTACAGAATTCGTTAACTTTCCAAAACAAACTATTCAAATTAGTTTTGCAAATCCACTTAAGTGTTTAACTCTTTCAAAATCCATAGTTAAACTTTTTACAACATTTTTACTAAGTTTTCCAAAATTTTCAAATTTTCCAATTTCTCAAAAATATTCTAACGCCTTAAATTTTCGGAAAATTTCGCCAGCGTTTCCTTTGCGCGGCTAATACGGTACGACTACAAAATGTCCCTACGGACTCTCAGATTTCAAAAAGAAAAAGAAAAAGCCAAGCGGCTAGAGAAATAAGTCATCAAATCTCATATTCAAATTTAAATACATACCTTTTTCGAGCAATTCAAATTATCTTCGAAATCAAAATCCCAATTCATTTACACCTGTATATCCTACTAGCCATTATATCTAGTTACAGCATTCAAACCATTTGCCAAATTTTATTACAAAATTTCAATATATACTTCTTATATCCTCTTTAAATTCGCTATTGAAGTTACATATTCAATTTCGTTCAATTTTTCATTTCAATTTCATTTGAATTCAATTCACAATTCCAATTTGGATTCAATTTATCTTCTGAATATTGAATTTTATCGATTATCTTTAGTTCACTTCAAACTAATCTTAAAACTTCGTTTTATTTCGCACAATTCACATTTACTTAAGAATTTCACTCTTCATTTCTTAGGTTCAATGCAAATATTCCATATACACATTATATTTATTTTCAATTCACTATTATGGTTTATAACCACTCACATTAAACTTGATTTCAAATTCCATATGAATTTTAATTCATCTCAAACCATATTAATTTGTCATTTCTTCAATTAGTTTCCGTTACTAATTTTATTTCAATACTTTACTTTACAAATTTGAAATGAATTTTCCAACATTCAATTTACTTTCATTAAATTGATTCACTTGTGCTTACATTAATTTAACTCCATCCTTTAAGTTAAATTTATTCTATCAAAATCCAATTTGTGTAAGTTATCAACTTAATAATATTCCATAGGATTTTTATATAGTATTCCAGAGACTTTTCACCCTTTCAAAAACCATTTTGAAATCAATTCAATTTATCCTTTGAATTTCTAAAACCAAATCCAAATTTTTCAAAACGACTTCCATTTAAAACAATTTGGCAGCAATTTCTCTTTTGGAAACCCGAAAATGAACACCGGTGATGTCGCGATCATCATCGGAATTATTTTCCAGCGACCGAAAAGAGTTTAGAGCTTTTCATTCCGTCAAAACATTTTTCAAAACCCTTGAAATCCATTTTCAAATCAAAAAGGAATTAAACTTTCCAAATCTCCAAAATTTTCAAATTCTTTTCAAAACATTTCCAAAAACTTCTCTGGAATTCCGTTTTAAATTTCAAATCACAGTTATAATTTACATTTTTTTTAATTTCATTTGTATATGAATTTATTTCTTAGCTTTGGAGTTACGATTTCAATTTCTTATTCAATTTCAGTGATGATAATTCACTATTATTACTTCCTAACATCCATGCAACCATATACTGTAATAATTTACAGAAAAATCATTTCTTTTATATACAAAAATAGTTTTGGGCAAAATTATTTCATTCACCCTATTTAAAACAATATTGTGCCGAATTGTTCTATACAAGTGTTTAGAGATCCCTATCGATAGAGTTGTACGGACAATACCGACCAGAATCCATATACCACTCAACAAACCAATCATCACAATATAAAACAATTTTATATTCACTAACAAATACGCACTCGTATCTATTATTACACTCAACTCATTCTAGAGTACTACAGACTCTATCTCTAATGAGTAACACCCAACAGAGCAGGGTTGTCGCTTAACCATATGCTCTGATACCACGCTGTCACGTACTGAAATTTTCGACTTTCGAAAATTCGACATCGATACTTACTTTATCGACTGCCGAGCAATCGAGTGCCGGAAACTCCAATAGTGAGGGTTTTAAGAAAGAAAAAGGTAGAAGAAGAGAAAAGCAGAAGAAAGAAAGAAGAGAAGAAAGAACACAGAACAACATCAGAATAGAATACAATATCATAATCTTACACATCGCAGCGGAACAATATATAATAGATAAATGAATAATCTTTAAAACAAAGAACTATATCATTTTATACATACATCAATCATCAGAGTCAATATACAACAATGGACAGTTATATAAACTTGTCCTCATACAGAATACACAGCGGAATAAATACTATCAGATACAAATACTACGTCTCGACCTCCAGCTTATCTCCAAGCTCCAGAATATCCTGATAACCTAACTCTAGACTGCCCGTGTGGAAATTGGTGGGCACCCAGAGTTTAGAAGGGAACAATAAACTCCGAGTCAGTCATGGTGACTGGTGTGAGATCGTAAAACAGTTATTTTTCACAAAGAAAATAAAAACAAATTCGCAATGCTTTTGGAAAATGAGACTACCATAAGACCTCCCGCCACACACACAATGCAAACGCAGACTTGGAGGAGATTTCTTCTTATGATAGTCAAAGATGCTTACTACGAAAAAATCAAATTCTTTTTGATATTATTATTAGTGCATAGTGTAGAAAACATTTCGAAAGTAGAATATAAATCTTAGCCAGCATAGGTACCATTATAGTATGCTTGCTATAGCTACCATATTAAATGGCAGGTTCTACAACTAAAACCGTACAAGGCTCGTATTGTTTCTTTGGATTTCCAACAAATGGTCAGGCTAAGGAACTTCCTTTTCCAGGATGGGTACGTCCCTGGAATAGACGACCCGAGAAATAACCTAACATTACGGTTAGATCTCTGCCAACACAAGGCCGGGTTACCTCTGCAAAAATAGGTAACTACTGACACGCGTATGCCATCCCCCGATCGTAACCGATCTTCCCGAGGATCCCCGATTTCCAACAAACCACATAGATAATAATGCAGCAACCACATAGGTTAAGTATCTGGGCTCCATACCATGATACCACCTCTATCCAGAAGGAATGACATACACTAAGGGGCGCTACTCCCTAGAACCTTGCCGCATCCTTCCTGTTTCGACCATTTCCGGGGTGTGAGGCTCGATGAAGTCTCGTCCACAAAGCTACGCTTTCTACAAAGCCCTGCTTCGGGTCCAACAAAAATGATCAACCTATGATCACAAAGATATAAGATCAAACAAATGATCATATCACAAATGATCAAACACTGATCATTTCACAGCAACACTCAGTATGCCACGTTACCAAATTGGGATATATCGCTGATAAATTTCAACTACATAACCTCTGAGCTCGTACGTCTCAGAGAAGGGTGTTAAGCTAAGAGAATAAATTCTCCGCCACCAACAGAAATGTATTTGAAAGAAATCAGCTTTATATCTCAAATTGTAACGTCAGACACACAATCCATACAAGTCTGTTCCGGGATCGAACAGAACCGAAGGCACTTCTCACGAAGCCCTTGCATATCCGGATAATTTTCTAATCACGTCCGGACTTCCCGTCACTAAGAGTGATAAAACCTCTAAATCGGAGATCAGCCGATGTAGAGTAACTCGACGGTAATCCTTCCGTTTTCAAAAATATCCGGTCTTCAACACCGGTCTTCAAATGCAATTCATAACGACGTATCACATATTCGGAATGGGTTATACGACCCCATGGTCCTTTCCCGGCTAACCCGAACAGTGAGCGTTTATTTAAAAATAAGTGTGGCATTCAAATTCATCCAATTCACAACAAATACCATATCCAAGGTAATTATTGATAGTCGGTTATTTAACTATCAATAAAGATGCGCAACATCATCAGATTCCAAATAATTTTCCCAAATTATTTATCTTCCAAAAATATCTTTATTAGATATATTATTTTCCACACTTAACCATTTGAAACAAATTTCAAATATTCACTTTTCAATTTATCTTTAAAAGATAAAATCTCTAAACAGTTCACTTCATATTGGAAAAGCATTTCCATACTTATTTAAAATAAGTAATTCACAAAACTATTTATTTTCAACACTTAGAAAATATTCGATATACTTAAATCAAAATTAAGTATATATTCATTCTTTAAGGAAATCATTCTTTTTAACAACATCTATTTGAGTCAAAACGAATGTTACGTAAAACATCGTTACGACGACCCAAAATCACTAGTATAGGGATTCGAATTTTTAAGATAGATATATAAATCCCAATACTATATAAAACATTTCCTTTCGGAAATCATTTACTATAACAACAGTGTTATAGTCCACCATTTCCTTATTCCTCGAAAACGTCTATTTCAACAATGAATGTTGAAATCTATGATTTCGATATTTAACACGTTTTAAAACATCTTTTAAAACAATTACTTCATTTCATATATCACTTTTCCAAAACCATATCCATTTTACTTAATAATATATTCACTGTCCAAAATCGTGAATATACTTCACTAATTACATTTCACTATTTTCTACACGTTTTATTTCAATAATAATTCGCTATCCAAAATCGCGAATATATCTCCTTTAATAATCTTCTATATTTAATTTATCAAATCCCATTGATTTCGAATTTATAAACTAACGTTTATAAATTCTATTTCTATTTTATAACAACTTCGATTTGTAAATCTCCTTTATTAACCAGTTCGATCAATATTTCATTTGAAGGCAAAAACCCAATTTATAAGTTAATTTCTTATAAATCTCCTATTCGACATTTTCATCCATTTTATAACTTCACAATTTATAATCTATAAATTTCATTTACTTACGAATTCCATAAATATTTCATTTTTACACTTATAAAAACTCATCTTATAATTCCAATATTTGATTTAAAAATATCAATTTTTATAAATCTTTTTACACAAATCGTTTATGGTTATTCAAAAATCCCAACTTAAACCATTTTACAAATAAATCGACTTTTATTTCAAAAACGACACTTTGGTTATATTTCACCAAAAATTATAACTTTTATAACTTTTAAATTTCTAACGTTTTTAAATCAATTCAAAAATTCCATAAAACGTATATTTTCAAAAATCACTTTAAAAATCCTTTTAAAGTAAAAGTCGTTATTTTTACATTTCAAAACCGAATCCGATGATGCAACAACACCAATCAGTCCATCACAACAGTCAATATCATATATCAACATATGATAACAGAATATACATCAATATCTGTAAATAATCAATATGGTGAGGAATCCAGTTGGATCCCTCCAACCTGTTTCCCTGCATCCACAGATGTTAGCACAATACCAATTCCGCTCCAGTACGGAATTATCGCGGTATATGGGTTTAATAAATATTATCCGCTTACTAACGGCGCAATAGGGTCTCATCCGCTATACGAGGCGGGAAATCAATCAATCCAATATATACATATGCCAATATGTATATATTGCTATATATAATAGATATATCCTACTATATCTAATATTACATCCAAAACAACAATCAATAACTGAAAATTCCACTTTTCATTTGAGTGAGAAAAAATCTCACCTTGATTTTCCGATAGCAATTTATAGCGATTTATTTCGAATAAAATTAAACGGGCGTTTAATTTTACCCGAAATTCAAACTAGCTCCAAACGGCTCCAATCCAATTGCATCGCGTAGAGCTCGTCGATACGATTCCAACGCACTTTGTTTCGTAATTTTCTGATAATGTATGACAAAGTTATCATATTTTAAAATTTACACAAATTTAAATACAAATTAATATTCAATTTCTTTTTATAATTTACAACCTTCTTCATCTCAACCGTTCGATTTCCCCTGACCAAAATCGTGACCGTGCTTTTCCATCTTCTCCTTCCCAGTTCGAATACGCGCAACCAAACCCATACGAGCCGCCCCCTAGGGCTTCGAACCGCTCCACCATCGCTCGACTAGAAATCGATCAGCTTGTGCCATTTTGTTCGCCTTCGCCTATTCCCCCCACGCCCAAAGACCGCACGCCCCCAGCACCATCGATTTTCGTGAAAACGCGTGTAACACGGCCACGAACGCGGCTAATTTCCTCCTCCATCGTTGCGTTTCAGACGATCAACCCCGTATGGATTCGAAGATCTCTTTAACCTCTACAAGATTGTAGTTGAACAAATTTGCTAATTATTTGTGGATTTAGAGAAATTGAGGGAGAAAGGAGGAGACGTGCTGGCCGTTCGTATAGAAAGTGGCGGCTGAGAAATATTTCTAGGGTTTTGTTTTATTTTCTTCAAAATGAATAAATGATGTGCTATATATAGAAAACTGAACGAAAACACTATTCATCCGACTTTTCAAAACTCCGATTTACGCGCGGTAACTGGCGTTTCTGGGGTTTACCCCGCGTTCCGGACACAATGGAACAGGTTTCGGAAGCTAATTCGATCGTATGTGTGAGATATGACAATAAACGATCAATTTAAATTAAATCGATTTAAATCGATTTCGAGGCGTTTTGATTTGCACCGGACAAATGGTAAATCCAAAAATTACGAAATTTGAAACCATGCAATAATTTCACATTACGGATCCGATGAAACTGGTTTCGTCGAAATCCGAGACTTTTTGAAAAATGACTATTTTAACTCGACGATTTAAAATTAAAACGATATCGATGCGTTTCGAGTTGCCACGGTCAAACGATAACTTCGATTGCTACGAACATTGAAACCCGATAATAACTAACTATTATGGATCCAATGGAACTGGTCTCGTCAAATTCTGAGACTGTTCGAAAATTGGCTATTTTTCAGTCGAAAATTAAATATTAAAATATTCAATTTTCACAGATTAACTTCAAATTCAATTTTAAAAGTTCTATAACCTTTCTATAACTCCAGTATGATTAAATAAAATTTTACAAATCATTTTAAATCATTTTAAACTTGATTTTCAATTATCTCTGGAATTTCACTATTTAATTATCGATTTAATTATCAAATTAAATCCAATATTCGAAAAATAAATCATTCGACTTCTAAATTCCATTTATTAATATTTAAAATCAATTAAATATTCGAATTTTAATTATCAAAAATTCTGGGTCGTTACAGTAAATATACTTGGTCTGACTAAAGCATTATAATAAAATAACACCTAAGTCAGTCTGAAAAACCAACGTGAGAAATTACACCCAATTGGATTTTAAAGTTATAGAAAAACCTTTGAAAATCAAAAGTATCTCGTAAGACTACGACGCATATAAAAACGGGTGGGTTTTTACCTTATGATTACCAAAAAAATTTCTATAGAAAATACATTTATATTATAATAATGTCTAGGGGTCAAAGTAAAATATGAATACACTGAAATGCTTGCATCTCACATTCCAACATAGTTGGGCACAATTAAAATCGTAATGGCTCATATTCAAAAATGGATTCCAATAATGTCAAGGCATCAGGGTACCACCTACCACAGTGCATCTCTAGTTACACACACCAAGAGCCTCACATAGACTCCTTGCGAGTCAAGATGGACCCCACCCCATGCTAGATAGCGCCGAGTATGTCATCTCCTTGGTTGGGATCAACAACCTAAATGGTCCCCGAGCATACATAATCTATAACATCGATCTAGATTGGGTGATGATCATAACTTAATGGTAGCGAGCCACATAGCCTTGAATAATATCCCCAGATTTTAGTCATTCCCGGTTGATGAGGCTTGAAGCTACCTTTACCTTTAATATAGCATTTCCTACTTGGAATGCTAACATTGCCCTCCGAACAACAATGCAATACTAGCATTCATTCATATAAGTTGTCCACGAACAGAAGAAGGCACTCTCCTACCACATCCTGTCGGAAATTACCCCTAGGATTAGTAGCGAGGAGTCCTTGCATGTCATTGACTTTCATAATGAAGCACTACTGCCACTATATGTATATACACTATCACTACAAGAAAATGGTACATTAATTGCAAGAGAGGATTGCATTGTAAAGTGATTTGCTATTATTAAATATTTAGTACCGCTTTAGATTAAAATGGTTAAAATGATGACTTAAGTCCACGCTGTAGATTCTTGTGCACGCCCTAAAATTTCATCTTCTCGCTGTTGCCTAAATTAATTCTTCTCTTTTCAATCCTCACTTTTGCCAAATTTAATTCTTCACTTTTTAATCCCAGTTTCGATGTCGCAACTTCGCCGCTTACCCAACTTTGCCGCTTGTCAATCCCTACCTTCACTTCTCAATCCCAATTTCGCTGCTTCCAAAACTTCCGCAACTTCACCGCTTGTCATTGCTCTGATCCCTCAACTTCGTCGTTGCACCAATTCCTCGTCTTCGCTAAGCAGTACTGTGCTTTGATTCCTCGATTGCTGCGAACTCGACCATTTTAGGTATATTTTATTTCAACTTCAATATTTTTTTATTCGACCCTTATTGTGATTTTGTGCATTACGATGATGATTTGATTAAAAAAATCAGATTAAAAATTTCTAATAGATAAATTTTGTAGAGTTTTGATGTGCAGACTTATTTGATAGCAAATTTCAAATAATAATCTATGAGATGATGTTGGATAGGAATCCAAAGTTGACTTTGGCATTATTTGATGTGCATTATGTTAAATACCCTTATTTGACCATGTATATTTTACTGCTAGGATGAAGCTTAATGGCTTATGGAACTTGATGATCTATTTTCAATTATAACTAAAAGGTAATATAGGTATATTAATTTATATTTGTATCATTCATGTGCAACTTTTTATGCTGACAACTGTATTATTTTTTATGGTAGAATGTCAGTTGAGGATTAAGTTTACTAGGATATTGGATGTTAACGAAGCTAATATTGGATATGTTTGCAGGCATATAGTGAGTGCTATTTTAGCTCTTTAGAATGTAGGGGGGTGTTTCTAAGATCACATCCAATAAGTTACTACAAAACATAATATAATTGGCCTTTTATCCTTGGTAGGATATCATTTGCTAGCACAGAATGAAATTATATATGTTATTTTACAGGTGGGTATACCATCATTATGGTACTATGCTCATGGCACTTGTCAATCTTACATAGCATTCAGTTTCACTCAGGCAATGAACAACAAAAGGCTTTTGCTTGCTTCTCAATTGCTTTTTTTCTTTTTCTTTTTTCAATTTTTTTATATTTTTCACTGCACAGGGTTCAACTTAAACTTTCTAGACAGTTGGTAGTCTGTGGAGCAAATACCTGTGAGTATGTTCTCCTTTTAGTCATAATTAATTGCTTCAATAATTCCTTTTTGTTTGTTTTCATGAAATCATCTTCTTAACGTTATTTGCATACAAGCAAATGAATCTGGAACAAGTCGAAGTGTCACAACAGTTCCTTCGAGCTTGCTAGTCGCTGAATGGGAGGAAGCAAAAGCTGTTTTATCATTGTTTCCGCGGAAGCAAGGCTTGAGTTATGCTTTGGCAGCAAGAATCATTAACAAATTTGACTAGTTCATTGACCATCTTATATCAAAGCTTCATACCATTCACAAATCTCGATATCTAGTAGGTTTGAATTTATCTCCTCATTTTTTATCATACAATTACAAACACAGTAATATGGCACACAGAAGAAATCTCTATATGTTTTAACTTTTTATTTTTATAAGTGATTTTTATGCAATGTTCACAAGTGGTCGCATGTATGATAATGTATCGATATGCTTTTTGATACAGCAAATAGGAAATAATTTAAGGCTGCATTTTAATCTTTCTTGAAGAAAAATATAGTGCATGTTAATCTTAATTAGCGTAAACTCTATTTGTCATTGTTCATGATTAATTTAGCCTACTTTAAATTTTTGGTTGTCCTCTTTTGCCTCACACCGCATAACTAGTATTATAAACATCATACACTGCATTCTCTTCAACGGAAACTGTCCGAAACTTCTTTAGTGTGTAGAATAACGTTTATTTAAGGAAATATCTTCTGCTCTGATATTTATTTGTCTACAATCAAATTACAATTTATTAAAATTTATTGATTGCATATGTTCAATCTGACTATTAGAGTCAAGATTCAATAGTTATGTTTGGATGAGTCTCTGATAAAGTAAGTTAGTATGCAGAACATCCTGGTTTATAGAGATGGTTTATACAGTATTCACAAGGCTAGGAAGTAATTAGTTTTTGACTACTTATGGATTTAATCACAGTTTGTTTTGAGCTTTTTTTGGATTTTAAACGCTTCTGTAATAAGTTGGTGTTTGTAAACTTTTTTCCCAAACTTTTATAGCCATTATCTTTTGGCAATTCCTTAGTTAAAACTGAGGCTAATTGTCAAATTGCCTCAGTTTAACTGGGGTATCAGTTAATGCCTCAGTTTAAATGAGGCAGCCATGATGTAAACTGAGGCATTTTCCTCGGTTCGTATCCTAACTTGTGATCGGCGAAAACATATTTTTTTTATCCTAACTTTGTTGCTAACTACCCTTTTGCTTTAAACTAACTAACAACAGAAGTTAATTCCTGCTCATTTTCCACCTTCAAATATGGATAGGCATAAACTCATCTTCTAAAATTCAAGTGTAAAGATGATGAGCAAATTCTTGAAAAAGAAAATGTTAATAAGAATGGTGTTAACAGTGATGATAATAGTAGTATATATATGAAAAACTGTTGATGTGGAAATTTTACAGGAGAATACTGCAAGGCCAAGCTTCATCACCAATCTTGTAGTTGAATGAGATATAATATTAAAGAAGTTAGTAGCAAATATTGGATTTTGTTTAAGAGAGGTACTTAATCTTAGACGGTAAATTATTGATTACAAATGAGTTACATGAATATTTGGTATTCGTATTGTTGTTTCACCTTGATTTTTTGTAACTATATTTATTTCATTATTAAGATTTTTAGCTAATTGTTTTTAGCCAAACCAATTAGTTATAGTACTAGATCTTCGAATTGTTGTTAGTTACTTTAATTGTACTCATACATAATTACACAAAATAGCATATACATGGATACTTTATGATTTATGATTTAATATTACACATAAAAATATTTGATCAGGTTTTTTTTTAAATAAAATGAATGTTATGAAGGAAGCAATGCATATTTTCTCATGCAATTATCGGTGGGTAGGAGGGTCAAGAGAAACGTAGCAATATTTGATTTGATATGCATGGACTATGTCCATGAAAGTTTCATATAGCAAGTACCATAGGTGCATGCATGAACATGACATATTACCCGACAAAGGATGGCAGTGCAGTAAGAACTTAATTATTGCATTTACTTACCATATGCATTATGCTTTATTTTCTCTATTCTGTAAATTAAAAAAAAATCAAATTCGAGATTATATTCAAGTAATGGACATAGTTGATGCCCATGTTGCAGCTCTGAGAAAGCTTTTCACAACAGAAAATATAGGTTCTTTTCCTTTACAATCTTTCTTCTTTCCATACTTGGAGTTTCAGCATAGAGCTCTTAACAGGTTGACATCTTTCAGGTTGTGTTGCTTCTAATTTAGGTACTGGATGTGGCACATCTGTGCTTGAAATGGTTGCTACCTTTGAAAAGTCATATGGGAAGGTGAGTAAGCTATTTACATATGTCGATTAGAACTGAAAATGAGGCTAATATTGCTTCTTCCCAGTCAACAGGCTATCAAAAGGCGCTGATATCTCGCCTCACTTAAAATCCTGGAAAGGTATAAAACTATATTCGTTTGAGTTGTAGCTGCATGTTTCTGGGACCTAAAAGTTAATGCACTTAATTACATGTAATATATCGATAAAAATGTATATCCATTCTTCTATGCATAAAGTTTGATTGATCATGCAGATATTAAGCCTTGCCAACTCTGTACCCGCAAAAATGAAGATCCTATTGGACATGTAAAAAGAGACTAATAGATCTTTCTTTTGTTTATACACTATTCTGTTATATTTTTTTCCCTCCTCAAAATTATCGCCTTCTAAAAACCTATTAGGGAAATCTTTGTAGGGGATCTTACATAATTCTGTTAATCTTGGACACCCTACTACTATTTATTGGATGTTGCTTTCACTTCTTTCTTTCAAGCTGATACATTTCAATTAGGAAATAGAATATTGCTCATTAAGTTATAACATAGCATTTAAAGCCACTATGTACACTAATATTAATATAGTTGGAACATAAATGGATATTAAAAAACTTTAATAGTTTGCTTTTTTTCCTTAAAGGTAGCTTAAAGCAAGATAAATGGATTTAACACAGGGCTAGGTATAAGAAACATACCTTTTAGACCAATGAATACCAAGTTTTGGTATTCCCTTAACATGTGAAATCTATGTTCCAATAATTTTTGGGCTTAATACTCTTTTGATTTAAATTACTTAATTTACAGGAAAACGTAGGACTCTCTTCTTCCCGTTCAATAGCGATACGCATACACACCCAATCGAATGCAGCAGTCTCAAAAGGTAACAATTTTCTTCCAGTTGGGATTAGCTACTATTAGCTTTTGAAACTCCACCTTTTCAAATCTCAGATCTCAAATTATTGCAGAACGCTTCATTTATGGATCAACGACATGTTATTATCTCTACAATCTTGAATGCCGTTTCCAAGCGCCCTTTCCCACCAGATTTGGTTAGTATTTTTACCGTTTGTTAGATTTGGTCCTTTTTCTCTCTCTTTTATTGCACTGAGTTGATGTGGTTTGGCAGAATAGGGATAAAAAACACCAAAGGAATACTAAGTGTTGACAAATAAATTTTCCTATTTATTATTTTTTCCTTTCTATATTTAGTTGTCTATATAATAGAACTAAAACAAACATGATTCCAAGTTTATACTATTACACTCTACACTCTACAGAGAAATTTATATTCTATTGTTAATTCTTTCATGAACTAAGTTTTAGAAAACTAAAAATAAATTTATAAAAATTAACTAAGTTGTATAAAATTTTAAATAAGTTAAACAAGTTGTATATAAATTAGATAATTCTCTAAATATTCACAAAATTTTGTAAAAGTAAGCAAATTCATAAAATAATAATTATGTAACATTCCCCCTTTTGACCGCCTCCAGTCGGTGATTAAACCAACTCGAAACGTTCAAAAAGACGAATTGTTATTTAGTTTATAAGGTTTAAACAGAATCAGCCACAGAAACACAGAATAATAACAATCAATTAAAACAAATGAATCTTTATTTCATTACTATAAATCTTTTTATATACATCAGAGTTTATACAATTTAATACTAATACAGCGGAATATCTTAAAATACAATTTTCTTCTGAACTAAAAATGATTCTTTACTCTCTCTCTAACTTCGCTGCTCGAAAATCTTCAAGCTGTAGAAATACTCGGTCTGACCCGAGTATTATATTCAAAAGAAAATAATACACAGGTCAGTCTAATTCAAACCAGTTTATTAGTGCATAGAGGCAGTAATAATTTAAATAGACGACAGTCACAATAATTCCCGTCTATCCGACTCTTTTAACAAAGAACTCGGGTAACGAAAATATAACACTTAACAGTGTTAAACAATAAATCAGCAGATTTAAATCATCAACAGAGATAAACAGTGTTATTGGCTGCCGTACACGCACGCGTGTACGACCTCGCCAATACGGCATAAAAGATCAATGCATCACGACGCAAAGAAATATCAATTCAAAACTGTCGATTTTGGGTGGCTGCAGTGCACGCACGCGTGCACTGCCTCGCCACCACAGCATATAAAATCATCACAACAGTGAATACTAACAGCAATCAAAACTGCTGAGGTAAAATATTTACAAAATGCAGAGGTCATACACATATATACATACAAGAATGTATGTATACAAATGATCAGCCATCAAGTGCAGTGCAACTACAAAGAAGACAGTGGCAACAGTTCAGATGACAATGAACTAAAGTAAAGACCACAAAGACTTCAAGACAGTGATTCAATCAGACCTGACCTAAGTTAAAGAAGCCAGCGTGAATGCAGACCTAAACTACATGGACATTTTAGGCCGAGCACTGATATAAGGATCAGTGATGTCAATTTACAAACAGAGCTCAATGTGTACAAGACCATAACAAAATGACAGCAAATGATACCACAAGCCTCAGCAATATGCACTTAACCAAGATACAACTGAGACAAACCAATGCAGACTGAAAAATGAAGTCAATGCAAACAACATAGCAGTATGGAAGACTGCAAACCAGGAAACAGTGAAGGCCACTATAGTGGAAAGAAATAAGATGGCCAAGTGACAATGTACATGCTTCCAAAACTGTCGGACTATAAAAATGAACCACACATTAAAATAAAATGAGCCTGGAACTCCCAAAACAGCTAGTCAACTACTAGTGAACAATAAGATGTAAGGCCCAAATACAACATGAAACCAATATAGTGATGTTCAGGTAGAAAACACATATATGGGATGCAACTGCGAAACTGGGCAATACAAGCACATGACTCAAGTGCAGTGAACCCAAGTATTTAAATTCAAATCATGGCATAAAATATACTCGAACATTTTTAAAGTTATTTGGATATTTTAAATTTTATAAAACTTCATTCATCTCAAAAGTAAATTTGAATTCCATCTTCTAAACTCTGATTTGAATCTGTTTTGAATTTTAAGTTCCGTAAAAAAAAACAAAATAGAATATCAATCATATATATATACATACCTGAATGCATATATTTATACATACATACATGATAATGCAAGGACACATATATGTACAATTGAAAGTACAGCAAGGCCAAATACACAACAACCAAGTCCAAAAACAACTGCAGTTTGGATCAAAATTTGCCTAAGTCATAGAGGCGCAAAATCAAAAAAAATGCTAGTTCGAACCCCAAAAATCAAAGCTTCATTTTATCCTAAACAAAGTCCAGAAATCACCGAAGTTAAAGCAAATGGAAATTCGTGGTGACCAGGGCAAGTATACATCAAACAAGGTCGAACAGTGCGTAGTAAGGCCAAAATCCACTGAGTACAACTCGATATCAAAGCAATGATGATGGCCGAAGTCAGAGTAAATTGCCGAAGTAAAAAAGGAACGATATCAACATCGTAATTTCAAGTAAGCGAAAACGAAAATCACCAATCACTAAAACGAAAATCGAATTGCAGAAGTATTCAATTACGAGTGAATTAGATGTGAGTAACTAGGGTTACTCACCTTAGATCGAAGCACGTAGGACCAGCCGCGAGTGAAGAGGAAGATGGAGACGAACGAAATCGAAGAATCGAACGAAACCCTAAATTCGCCAGTCGCCATTTTTTTCTTTATTTTTTTTTCTTTCGATTATTTGTGAAGTGAAGGGGCGTGGGTTTTACAGAAGATAAGGGGTAAGGAGATCGTGGGATGGGCTGAAGCATGGGCCGGTGTATGATATTTTTCTTTTCTTTTTATTTTAAAACTGATTTGTTTTGTATTTATTTTCTTAAATGTGTTTTGTTTAAATCTTGTTGCTAAAATTTAAATTATGTGTATTTATTTTGTACAAATAAAAATTTAATAAGAGAATTCAAATCGATTTACAAATTCCAATAAAATTTAACAATTCGATATTAAATCGTTAATTGACGAAGATTTTATCGTTATAAAATTTTCCAACAATAAACAACAAATTATCTGTCAACTTTAATCGTTTATCGATGATTATAATTCGGGTGAAAATCCAGGTTGTTACAGAAATTCAAATTGAATTCAATTTAATTTTATACGCGTTTATACGCCGTGTGTTCACAAAACAATCCCGATAAATACGAAAATTGAAATCCGGTAATAATTTAATATTACGGACCCAATGAAACTGGTTTCGTCAAATTCCGAGACTGTGCCTTGGAAGACTATTCTTATTTTCAATTTAAACGATATAATCTCGAAACTGAACAAATCGCTTTCAAATTCAATTCTGAAGTTTCTATTGTCTTCAGTATTATCAATATGAATTTTCCAAGCCTTCAAAATAATTTTTAACCGGCTTAAAATTGAAGATTCAAATTTTATTCAACTTTCAATAGATTAAATTCAAAAATTTAATCGCCAATTCATTCTGATAATTTGAAATTCAAGTCAAATCATCGTTCAAATATTTAAAATTAATTAAATATTCTCAAATTAAATTGTTCAAAATTCAGGGTCGTTACAAATTAAGTTTATAAAAATTTAACAAAGTTATCTATGTTTTTAAAAAATTAAATAAATTTATAAAAATCAACCAAATTTATAAAAATTAACTAATTTCTATAGTAGTTAACTTAGTTTTATACAAATTAAGCAAGTCTAAAAAAACTAAATTTATAAACTTTAATTAAGTTTATAAAAATAACAAGTTAATAAAATTTAACTAATTATTATAAAATTTAACTAATTATTATAAAATTTAACCAAGTTTTATAAACATCCGACTAAATTAATTAATTTTGTAAAATCTATCCAAGTTTGATAAAAAAAATTAATTGTGTTTTATAAAAATTTAACTCAATTAACAAAGTTTCTATCATATAGCAAACTACCTATAGCCTGCTTTGTTTTTAAAGTTTCCTTTTTTATTTTCTTATATTGAGCCGATTTGAAACCACAAACAATTGATTTGTTACTTTTGTTAGATGTTAGAATTTTGAGGATAGATTCAGTCGCTCCAAGGCACGAGCAAGTTGTTGTCCTTTGAGAGTGTTTTCCTCTTTCTCAAATTACATATGTTAAGTGATAACATTATTTCAGGATATAATGAATTTTTATTGGATCAAATCAAAATAAGATTCAAAACCTTAGTTTCACATACTGAATTGAGCATTTCCAGCTGAAGTGTTTTCTCTACTCAATTTGTGCATATATCGATTTCTAAAGAACATGTTTTTTCTTGAAAAACCTATAATTCTATTTGCTGGTGTTTAAATTCACTTTAATATAAAAATATTTGTTGTACTAGGGTCTGTAAAGCCTGTATCATACATGTATGTGAAATATATTTTTAAAATGTTTTTTAGTACATAATCTGGTATAAGAGTTTGATAGGTTTTCTTCCTTGTTAATACAAATCATGATATGTTAAATCTTCCCATAGACTGTAACTATACTTTCCTTGTCTCGTTGCCTTATGCAATATCATGTTCATGTATATTTTCCTCTTTATGCATTTAGGAAGTATTAAATTTTATTTTTTGGTTCTATCCATGTAACTTTTTTTATTTATTATTTTGAATCATTTGATGGAGTTACAATGCATTAATAGAAATTAGGCATATAAAATGGAAGAACAATTTATATTACAAGATTTATCTTGTTTCAAATCAACTTGAATGTTTGTTCAATGAAAGTGCTTCCTCTTCCTCCAAAGATTGCTCCATGATCTACATGCTTATGTGTATAAAACCATATATACTTAATAACCATTAATTAGTTTGTGGCAAGACTACCATTTGCTGACTAAATTATTGTCATATGATTAGAATAAATTGCATAAGGCTACCTAACAACAGAAAAAACACTAATCTGACTGAAACTACCATGTGCATTTCTCTTTTATTTAGAAAAATAATGTAATTTAAGGTACAATGTAACATCTTATTCCACATCCATATGTGGAATTCTTATGTTACTCAGACAAAACATTTGACAAACTTGGGAGGGGTTTTGTGGAAACCATCCTTATTGTTTGCTGAACTGAATTCTGTAATTCAAAATTGCACTCCTCGCCCTCTATCATAAAGCATTTATTCCTTCAAATTTTAAGGATTTTTTTACATTATTAATCAATTTTGTTATTTCACTGGTTCCCTTTCCTTTACCACCATCAAAGCCTACAACTCGCGTATGCGATAAGCGTCCATAAACCAGATCAAATCTGAGTTTTATACCTGAAGGTGAAGAACTTTGTCCCCCTTTTATTACAACTGGTGTACCAGGAGTCATGCATACAAATGTATTTTTTGTATTTACCAAGTAGCATGAGATTAAACAGCATGTACATGAAATCTCTCTTGAAACTATTAGTATAGAGTCACCCACAGTCTAGAAATCTGCCAATTCTTCGACTTTACAAAGTACCATATTAGGGTATAGATGTAGATAGTGCAAGACATTGACAGGTGGAGTGTAAATGATTGACTAATTTAGTTCATTTTTATGTACCATATTAGGGTATAGATGTAGATGTATATATATAAACATTATTTGGTTCTTGTTGTGTTCTGAAGTAGTGGATAAAACTTAGATTTCAGATTGTATTGATTACAACTTTACCCAGAATCCTAGCAAGCCAGTGCCACTGTCCTTAGTGTGCTTCTTTAAAGCATGATTGATCACAATAACAGGTTCATTAGGGGTTATGCTAGTTTCAGTAACTTAGTCATTGGCGATGCATCTTTTGTACTTATACATACTTGTATATATTGACTAACATATGTATGTTTGTGTTTCTTCTTCACAGGTGTTGTATGATGCTTTTGAGGTTGATACATGATGTTGCACTCTTTCTCCTTTAAATCGGTCATGCTTATCAAGGTCATTAAAATATTTTTAGTATGTATCGTTTTGGTATGCTACACTCAATTTGTGTACTTATGTTTAATTTTTATCACAAATATTTATGTTTAATTCTTCATGTATGAAATATTATGGATATATATATATATATATATATTTTGTGATTTGGCTTATGACTCAATTTGTGTACTTATGTTAATGTGATGAATGTGGTTTTTTGAGTTATAATATATAAGTATAATTGAAAATTGTAAGCTTTGAATGTTATGATAGCAAAAAATGTGCAATAGAATTTTTTTATAGCGTTCTAACTATGCAATAAAAAGAAAAATTGTTCAGCTTTGTTATACTATAGCATCATGTTAGTGCTATATAAAATATTTTGCAAAGAGTAAATAGTTTTCATAGCAATAAGACTGTGCTATAATAGATAGTAATGAATTTTCTATAGCATTTCATTGTGTCATAAAAGGTTGACACGATGTTCCATAGCGCGTTCAAATGCTATGATAATATAGCATGTCGACATATTTATAGCAACTAAAATGCGTCATAAAAAGTTCTATAGTACGTTTCATAATGCTATAGAAAAGCAGTTGCACCAATATGGCCTATTTTAGATGGCAAGAAAAATACGTTTTCCATTGCAAGTATGACACGCTATAGTATCTACCAGACTTTTTACAACATGTTGATCTATGGCGATTATAGAATCGCTATAGAAAGTTTTTATAGCGGTTTTTACACGCTATAAAAAGTCCTTTTTGTTGTAGTGTATGCATCTCGGGTCTAGTGGCAATTAGCCCTGCATCATAAAGATCACCATCTTCAAAACCATCATATTAAACCTGCACTTCTGAACGCATATATTGGTCCGAAGTGGTTCTCGGATAAATCCGACCCCGGTCTCTATGGACCAACAACGATAATGAGCCCTTAACCTCATACGAAAACTAAGTTTCGTAGACTTATCTCGTTTCCAACTCTCAACTTGCTATCCTTCGGCCAAGAAGGAAGCCCAGTAGATTGGAGTACCATAGACACTCCGCACTATTCGAATCAACATTCTTAATCCAAACGACAATCAAGCCTACTCAGTCGGCTTTGTGCTAAATCCATGACTGGTCAGTTCCCACATCAAGTTAAGGAACCCAGAAATGGCTAAATTTGATAGTCGTTTATTTAACTATCAAAGCAACAAACAATATCTAGCATATAAGCAGTCACTAGGCCCACTTAATTAATCTTTTATTAATTAAATTAATTTCCAAATATTCACTTCAAATTATCTTTAAAAGATATATTCTCAAAACCATTTTAATCTTTCGATATTGGAAAACATTTCCATATACTTATATCAATAGTATAAGTATATTTACAAATCATTTCATTTTCAACACTTAGAAAATATTTCCATAAACTTAAAATGGAAATAAATATATATTTACACAAACCTTAAGGTCGAAACGAGCTTTATTTGGGTCAAAACGAATGTTGCATAAAACATCATTACGACAACCCAAAAACACTAATGTATGGATATGATTAATTAAATATATATAAAATCCTGTATACCATATAAAACATTTCCTTCTAGAAATCATTTACTGCAACAACATTGTTATAGTCCATGTCTTCCATACTTTCCCCGAAAATGTCTATTACAACAATAAATGTTGAAATCCATGATTTCGATACATATCACATTTTAAATCACTTTTCAAAACCATTTATACTCCGTTTGAAATTACTATTTTCAAAACTTCACTTTTAAAGATTACCATTTTTAAAAACCATTAACTTCATCAAAAATATTACTTACAAAACATTCCTTTAAAGGATTATTTCACTCTTAAAACCTTGAATGTATTTCCTTTATTTAAAAATCCATATTCAAATCTCAACATAAATCATTTCCATATTTATGAAACTATGTTTAAAAATCTCATTTCTATTTTATAAAACTTCTATGTTATAAAATCTCTTTATTCTATTTATAAAACATTTTTTATAAAAACTTATCTTGCTATCAAAATCCACTTATAAATCCATCTCTTTATAAATCAAATTTATTTAAAAAATCCATTTATAAATCCATTAAAAAATATATATAAATTTTGATTATAATTCTATTTCATTATTTATAAAATATCACCTTTACAAATCCTTTATATAAAGTTATTCAAAAATGTCTATTTAAGAATATTTTACAAAACTATACTTTTATAACGTCAAAAATCATACTGTTATTTATTTAAAAATAAATTCATTCTTTTTAAAAATTTAAAAATTATCAAAACATGTATACTTTCAAAATCACTTTGAAAATCATTTTCAAATTCAAATCACCATTTTATAGTATTTCAAAATACTAAAATTATGGCCTAGTGCTACTATAGCACTAAATAAGCAATTCATATCTCAATCAATAATATGGCATCAAACACATCATATATCAGCATATATATGAAAAGTAAAATCAACGGTGTGAGGAATCCTATTGGATCCTTCCTGCCTCCCTACATCACAGACATCATGTAATCAAATAATATGAAAATCAACCACTTCGAGGCGGGATTCATATACAAAGGGTCGTCCGCTCTTACATGGGAACATAATATGATCTCATCCACTTCAATAGGCAGGAATATATCCAAACCAACTAGTAAATATAGTATATCATCCAAATAAGCAACAAGCTGCAAAAATAAAATTATTCCACTTTTATAAAATATAAGCAGGCTAGAGAGGTGAGTTTACTCACAAAAATTCCAGAGATTGCCAAAGCGCTTCGGTTTGGATCAAAATTGAACGGTTGTTCAATTTAACCCAAAATTCCTATTAGCTTCGAATTTGTCCAATCCAACTCCATAGCGTATTGCTCACTGATACGAATGCAATGCAACTTATCGCACGCGAAACTGACCTCATACAAGAAAGTTATGAATTTATAATCATATGAGTTAATTAATATTATAATTAACTTAATTAAATTAACTTATAATTTAAATTAACCTTTCCCTCTCTTTTCACTTCTAGGAAACTCACGCGCATGAACCCAAAAGTCGCTGACGTTCCCACGATGGTCGCGCCTCCCACACTTCACCGGAGATCAATCGAACACCGCTAGGAGATATGCCATTATGAGCCGCGCCTCCAACCACGCTCGCGCCAAGCTCAGTCACCGGAATCGCCGCCCACGGCGTGCCCTAGGCCGTGCGAATGCAGCTCCCATATGCCTTCATTTTTCGACGATTCGACGATCCAACCGTTAGTCTTGTAAAGCTCGTCGAGCTCACTATAGTACTAGTTGAAGTCGAAGGTTATAAGTTCATGGATGGAAAGAAATTAAGGAAAAGAAGGTGGTTGAATTTCGACCATTAAAATTTTAAAGGTGGCGGCTGAAGAAAATTAGGTTTAGTGTTTGCAAATGAAGACAGTTGATGGCCTTATATAGAAAATTTTTGCGGCACTATTTATATGTGAAAATTTCGAACTCCAAACGAAGCGTGCCACCTAGCGTTCTATATGTTATACCCCTATTCTGAACACAATGGAATATATATCGGGAGCCAATTCCATCATATTCAGAATATAGCGTTTCAAAATCAAATTATATTAATTAAAATTCCTTTAATTAATTTCTACACGTCTCGAACCCGCACGACCAAACGATATGTCCAAAGCGCTATGAAATTTGACAGCATATAATAATTCACTATTACGGATCCGATAAAACTGATTTCGTCGAAATTCGGGACAGTGCCCCAAAAAGCTATCTTTACATGTTAATTAAAACGAGTAATTTCCAAAATTAGTTTAATCACTTTTAAATCAAATATTAAAAGTTTACTATCTTCATTCTTATTTAAGTAGAATTTAAATCAACTTTTGAAATCATTTTCACTCACATTATATTCAAGATTCAATTATTTAACAATCCAAAATAATTAATTTAACAATTTAATTATTAAATAACTATATTTGAAATATAAGTTATTTAACTAATAAAATTAACTTTCCAATATTTAAAATCAATTAAATATTCTAAATTCAAATGACTAAAATTTTGGGTCTTTACATTCTCCCCCCTTAAAAGAATCTTGTCTCCAAAATTACAAGGTAAGGAAAATGCCACAAACCCATTAACTTTCAAAACCAACTATTTGAAATAGATTACCATATTCTTTTATACCTTTTAACCTTTTGAAATTAATTAGTTGAAACTTAATCATCACATTTTCTATATCTTTAAGTTCATAGTTAAATTTTCAAAACTAACTAATACCATTCCAAGTTATAACTCAAAAATCAAAATTTTAGTTATCAAAAATTTTCCCTAAAATTTTCTAACGTCTTAAATTTACAGAAAATTTCGCCAGCGTCTCCTTTGCGCGGCTCGATCAAAAAAAATCATAATATATATAATCATAAATATACATCTCATCTTCGAGGATGAGGCATCTCGTAAGGAAAAATGTGTAAAAGTATGATACATAATTTGAGATATGTACCTTTTATATTATTAGCAAGCATATACAATCAATATAGTGTGAAAGCAAGCTCCAGATGCAAAGCATACGCCATTCGCACCTACTAAACACTGAACAATCAATGAGAACATGTATATTGAAACTAATATCAATATATAACATAATTATTATAATAACTATATGCAAATGAAAGAAATGTAACAAGAGAAACCATCAAACAATTAATATTCATTCAATTAATTCATAACCATACAGCTTTGTAATTTCCAATGTCAACATTTAATTTATTATAGCCCATATGATGTACATATATCATTCATACGCAAAGACCATACGTGATCGCTCGCTTGATCACACATTTTCACTTTCGAACTAGTATCGTTCACATGACCACTCTATTGCGCACTCAGATCCAGTTCCTTGATTAGAAACCATCATTCTCATTGGGTAGCCATATACTATGATAGACAATATCAGAATCAATCAAAAATCCATACCCAGTGTTCGCCATCAAAAAATCGAGTGAAAACTTCTAACTCGAATCGGTGTAAATCACATCGAAATTGTATATTCGAATCTGGATCAAACAGTTATGTGAAGAAAATAATATACATATAACTTATGTATTTATTTCAATTAGTTCCTTATTAACATGCAATTGATTCACCTCCAATTTATTCAAATTCATTTTACTAACATCCAATTAATTATAATTCAATCCATTTGCATTCTATTGATTTACATCAAATTCAATTATTCATATTAATTTTTCTTACACTCATCTATTCAGATTTAATTGATTCTCATTCAATTATTTTTCTTTCAATTGATGCACATCTAGTTTGTTTAGTGTATTTCTGTTAATACTAATAACACTTAGGAACCATTCCATAAAAAAATTATTTAAGTTCTTTATAAACATTTTATATTACACCATTAAATGTTTATTATTGCTTCACAACTTAAGTCCATATTCAATTCTATCAAACATCACTCCAAACATATTCAAGTCATTTTACAAGTTAAGTTGAATTTCATTTTATAACTCAAGTTCTTATTCATTCTATTAATTCATTTTATAACTTAAGTGGAATTAATTTAGTTTACTAATTCACCTAATTTATCTCAATCCAATTCAATTTTATTTAATCTTTTCTTAAGTCAAACTTCATTTATTCAGTTCATTCCACTAACTTAATTTATTTAACTTTATTTAATTCATTCCATTACCCCCTTGAGTTAAATTTCATTTCAAAAAAATTCATCTCATTTAACTTAATTTAAGTTAAATTTGATTATCTATTTTTTCATTCCTTAACATTCATATCCAACAAATTTAGAAATTTGTTTTAACTTATCCCTTTTAAATTCATAAGTTGTAGACCTCTCTTACCTATACCATCTTCAAAATTCAAAAAATTATTATCTTATGCTTCTCGAAACATTTAGACAGAAATATTCAAGATTTTAAACACATGTTTTATTTTAGATCATTTTGAAATCGTACACACACATAACTCCTTTATATATCAAATTTCACTTATGGAGCCTAAAAAAATTTGTTTTACCAAAACAAACTTTAATGGAAAATCACTAAGGTAGCAATTCATCACTTAGAAATTCTTAAATGAATACTGATGATGCTGCAGTCATCACCAGAATTATTTCCCAGCAACTAAAGTGAGTTTAGTGCTTTCTATCTCTTTAAATTCCATTTTAAATATTTCTAATCCAAAATATTTTCAAAATAATACTAATTATTATTTTACTAAAACTTTTTGAAAAACAATTTTCAAAATCAATAGGTTTAAATTCTTCAACTTCTTGTTGTAAACCCGTTTTTATTTACAACTCATATTATAAGTATGCTTAGGAAATTTCATTTACTTTTCGTTTATAAATAACCTTTATAAATCATATTTATAAAACATCACTTCTTATGTAATTCATTTCGCAATTGTTGATATTTTTAATTATAATCAATACTCTATAATTCATGCTTATAAATTTATTTTCTTATACAATTCAATTTACATATGTTTATCCTTGTTTATATTATAATAACGACCACTTTTGTTAGAACATCCCATAACAAATGATAATAATCAAATATTATCATTCACTAACATCCAACACACCATATATAATTATAATAATTTCTAAAAAATTATTCTTCTATATATGAAATATAATTCAGGTAAAATTATTTCATTTACCTACTTTTAAAATAGTACTATATTGTTTGCCTTGTTTAAGTGTTTAGAAACCCCTATCGATATCATGGTGTCCCCACGTACCAAGCAGAATTCATAAGCCACTCAACAGAAAAATTAACACAATATAAATATTTTTATATCATTAACAAATACGTGATCATATATATACACTCTAACTTATCCTAGGGTCTCGCTTACCCTATCTCAAATGAGTAAATTACCACCAAAGACTAAGTGTTCGCTCAACCTAAGCTCCGATACTAAATATAACGACCCACTAATCTGTACAATTTAAGTTGACAATAAACCACATGTGCCCAACCAAAATTGAACGAAAAGACAGATAGTCATGGGGAAGAAAGAAAAAGAAGAAGAAGAAAAGAGAAGAAGAAGAGAAAAGAAACCTGAAAACAACACAAAATCTCACAATCGCAGCGGAACAATATACAATATAATATCAATGATCTTTACCAAAAAAAGAAACTATTATATAAATACACCCATCAGAGTACAACATAAACCACAATCATTAGCCTGGATAGTTATAACAACCCATCCTCACAAATGCTGATGATTTCAACAACAAAGCAGCGGAAAATAAACATATACATGAATATATCATGCAGATCTCCTCGTCTCCTGAGCTCCAATGCATCCACAAGCAATCTATAAATATACTCGGTCTGACCCGAGCATTATAATAAAATAACACCCGGGTCAGTTTGGAAAACCAACGTGAGAAATCACACCCAACTAGATTTTAAAGTTATAGAAAAACTTTTGAAAATCAAAAGTATCTCATAAGACCACGTCGCACATAAACACGTACGGGTTTTTATCTTATGATAACCAAAATATTTTCTATAGAAAATCCATTTATATTATAATAATGTCTAGGGGTCAAAGTAAAATATGAATATAGCTGAAATGCTTACATCTCACATTCCAACATAGTTGGGCATAATAAAAATTGTAACAACCCAAGTTTTTCTAACACGAAAAACCGGACCATTTGGGTAAAAAGAAGAGGTAGAAGAAGAAGAAAAATAGAAAACAACAACAGAATCTAACCATCGCAGCGGAATAAAATATAATATATCAACAGATCTTTACACAAATCAAAAACTATATCTGTTTATACAATACATCAGAATACATCATCAGAGTACATCAACATCCATAACATACAACTGAATACAGAGCGGAAAAATAATAACAAGTACGGGAGTACGTATCGTCATCCAGCTCGTCTCCTGAGCTCCACAGCATCATATCCTAAACCTGTTTATCTCGGTCTGACCCGAGCATCATATAAAACAATACCCGAGTCAGTCTGGAAAACCAGCGTGAGAAAATCACACTCAAATTGATTATTAAAGTTTCAAAATCCTTTGAAAACAAAAGCATCTCGTAAGACCACGCCACAAATAAACATGTCAGGATTTTACCTTACGATAGCTAAAACACTTTATATCAAAATCCTCTGATATTATAATAGTGTCTACAGAAAGTAAAATATAATCTAGCTGAAATGCTTGCATCTCACATTTCAACAATAGTTGGGCACAATCAAAACCGTACAAGCACGTAGGGAGAATGGATTTCCAACGAATGACTAGGCACTGGGGTACCACCTGTCACAGTACGTGGCCTAGATCACAGTACCGAGGAGTACGCCCGCTCCCCTGCAACACAAGGCCGGAACCATCCCTTACTGGATGATCCTGAATAAAATCACCCCACGGTTGGGATCAGCAACCGCACCACTAAGCCGAAATAAAAAGGGACATCTAGACAGGGATGACCTTACCCTCCAGTGGGAGCTACCCACGAAACCTTGCTGCATAACCCCTGATTTTCAGTCATTCCCGGTTGATGAGGTTCGAGGCTAAACGATACCTTTTAGAGAACATATCCCTTAGAATGCCCATCGTCCGCTGACGATGTTTCGCAAGCATTCGTCCATACAAGTCCGTCCTGGGTTTGAACGGAACCGAAGGCACTACTCCTACTACATCCATTTTGGAAATATCCTCAGGATTAGTAGCGACTAGCCCTTGCACTTCACAGCTCCATCTTCGACTCTGAACACGTTACACGAAACGTACAAACCGAATCGAAGTGGTATTCGAGTCTCCAGACCTAGAATCCCGGTATACGGAAACTCGATCCCGGTCTCTTCGAAACGATCAGCGCATTTGGCCAATATTGATAGTCGGTTATTTAACTATCAATTAACATCCACAAGCAACCATCACACAATTAAATAATTTCCCACATTATTTATTTGCCCAAATATCTTTCCAAGATATAATTCCGAATTTTCAAAACTCATTTGAAAACAATTTCAAAACAGTTTCCGCTTACGGAATACATTTCCAAATATTTATTTCCTCTGAAACACCAAGTACAAAACACTTAGATTTTAAAATAATCTTAAAACACTTTACTATAAATATACTTAATAATATTGAAATTTAAAAAAAACTACTTTAATACCTTAACAAAATATATACTTAAGAAATATTTAAAATGAAACCACTTTACAAATATAAACTAAATTTCTCTTTTTAAAATATAATACCAAATCACTTTTATATAATTACTACAATAATAGATCTTTGAAAAATACTTACTTTAAAGTTTAAATATTTAAAAAGAATAGGTTTCCTAAAACATACTTACTTAGGAAATTAACATTTAGAAATAATAAATTTTCTAAAATATGCTTTTAAAAATACAATTAGAACTTTTAACTTATATTAAAATTGCTTTGAAAACGTACTTGGCTATACAGAGAAATATCCTTCTCACTCCCATCTTTTAAAAATAAAATAACATTTATTTTTAAACCAAACCATATCCTTTTATAAATTCCCACTTTGAAATTATATTTTCAAATATCCTCTGATATTTTATTTTACTTTACAAACCCAGTTTATCTCTCCCAAATCTCATTTCTCTTTAAAATTCAAATTCCAAAGTATTTAAATCAATTTATAATTGATTTCCCAATTTATTTTACTTTGAAATAAATTTTCTTACTTAATCCATTTATTTCCAAATTCATTAATTTCCAGATTTTATTTCTCATTATGATTTAAAATCTTTAAACCGAAACACAAGTTTCAGATTTCCCAAATTCCTTCTCTTTTTAATTACATTTAAACATTGAATTAAAATAAATTTTTATCCCTTTAAATAACATCACATAAGTCTTTTTTAAATTCAACATTTCTCTATTTATTCAAAATTCCTCTTTTCCATATTTAATTTATTCGAATTCACTAGAATTACTTAACTTAATTTTACTCTTTTATATTTTCCAAAAATCCAATTCAATTGCTTTTGATAACTCATTAAACTGGGAAATTCAATCCAACCAGATTATCCAATATAAATTATCACAGGATAACAACAATCATATCACAGAATATTTAAACAAAAATTAAATATTTTGAGGAATCCAGTTGGATCCCTCCAACCTGTTTCCCTGCATCCACAGACGTTAGCACAATACCAATTCCACTTCGAGGTGGAATATCGCGGTATATGGGTTTATAAAATATCATCCGCTATTATGCGGCGCATAGGGTCTCATCCGCTATATAAATGCGGGAATATCAACAACTCCAATATATACATATGCCAATATGTATATATTGGTATATACTATATATATCACATCAATCAATGCAATCATCCAATCAATTATTTAAATTTAACCATTTAAATTTAAATCTAACTGAGTGAGATTAACTCACCTTTTGCCCCTTCTATTTTGCAATTCAACCCAAATCAATAGTCCTCTTCACGATGCCAGACCTTGAATACATATTATATGATTTCATTAATATTCAAACAATTTGGACAAATCAATTTCTCTCTAACAGATTTTATTTTACTTAATAAGGTAATTTTCCCGTTATCAATAATTATATATAAGTTAACTAAATAAATTTATTTCCACGATTTCTCAAATCTTGTTTGACCATTTACAGTTTATTAATATTCCAAATAAATCAGGAAATAAATTCCTATCTATTTCTCTAAGTCAAACTAAAATTTAATTTATCTAAAGATTAAATTTTAAACTAACTTTATATAGATACTTCAATGTCTAAACCCTTATATATTTTCCAGTAATAAAAATTTATTAAATTCCAAAATTAAATTGCAAAAACAAATGAATACCTTACTGCCGATTTCCAATTCGAGATCGAGTCGTCAACGACCACCTGAGGTCAAACGCGCCGCCGCCATCGTGCAACTCCGCTTCACCGAGAGTCGAACGCAAACGACACAACTGGAGCTATCCTCCTCAACAACCCTAGCTCGCGAGAACTGGCCGCGCCCCTCCTCTCTACCTGACCTCGATCGAAACCCAACCAACTCCAACCGCTCCCCCTCACAAACATTGCCGCAGATCGACAGCCAAACCCCCAATCACGCAAAACCCTAGCCCACGTCCCTGCTCGCGTCGAGCATCTCCGCCTGCCCACACTGCACCGCCCCACATCGTCGAGCTCAAAACCTCACTGCTCCACTTGGCGACCAAGTCGCGAATCCAAACCACCCAAACATCGAGCGTCGATGCTTCCTCGAACACAGTGACCGATCCACGTTCCCCCCATTCGAACCCAGTACGCCTTGCGATCGAGACAACTTCCTCAAGACTAAACTCTAGCTGCTCCAAAACTTGCCGCCGTGATACAATAGATCCTCAGAACTTCGATCGTTCGAGAATAACAACTCGATTTCGCTGATGATTCTAACCAAAGCCGAAGAAATATATGGGGTTCGCGAATTAATTGAAGAAACGAAAACAAGATTTCGTTTTGAATTGAAGGGGAATAAAGGAAAGGATAGGCGGTTAAGAACTAGGATAGAATAGCGTTACAAAGAAGATAGGGCTTTTTAGAGGACGCGTGTTAACCTAGTTGAACACGTGTGGACAGACAGTGTGATCCAGAAGGCTCGTAGTCTAGATATGGAAAGAAATATTGACTAGTCAAACACCATAGCTTATTTTAAAATTCCAAATTTTAAATCGACTCGAAATCGTAGCCAAAAAATTTTAAAACTGAACAAAACATCTTTAAATTAGATTCTATCACTTTTATTATCTTTCATATTATCAATATAAATTTTACAAGCTTTCAAATTATTTTTAACAAGCTCAAAACTCCGGATTCTCTATTTTACCCTATATTCAATTGTCTAATTCAAAAATTAAATTATCCAATAAATACCGTATATTTGAAATTAAAGTTAAAATTTAACCTTCGAATATTTAAAATAAATTAAATATTCCCATTTCAAATATACAAAAATTCCGGGTCGTCACATTCCTCCCCCCTTAAAAGAATTTCGTCCCCGAAATTACCAGTTAGGAAGATTGTCCAATCCCCATTAACTATTCCCCAAATTCAAACAGTTTTAATAATACCTAAACAATCTTTTATTAATGATACACTAATCATCTTTTAACTTCCCAAACTTATTCATAAGTTCAACCCATACTACCTACTTATCCATTCAAATTTAAATTTGAATTCAAATTTTTGAATTATCAAAATTTTCCAAAAATTTTCTAACTCCCTAAATTTTCGAAAAATTTTGCCAGCGTCTCCTTTGCGCGGCTAGCTCGGTACTACTACAAAATGGCTCTACGGCCTCCCAATCTCAAAAAGAAAACAAAAAGCCAAGTGGCTGGATCCAAAACCCAATCAAATTTCATATAGAAATTCAAATACATACCTTTTGTCGGGCCATTAAATTTTATCTTCTAAAATCAAAAATCCCAATTATCCATTGCTTTTATACACCTGTATATCCTACTAAGCAATAATATTCAATCACAAATCCCAAAGTCATTTTATACTTTCCTTTACAAATTTTCAATATTTGCTTTACTTAAGCCCGTACGATGCACATATATCATCCGTATGCAATATCACATTCGATCGCTCAATCGATCACACAATCTCACTTCCGAACTAGTATCGTCCACCCGACTTCCTAGTGCGGACTCAAATCTGGTTCCTTGATCAGAAACCGTCATTTTCCTTGCATAGCCACAAACTATGATAGAGAATATCCAGAATCAATCAACAATCCATATCCAAGTTCGCCATCGAAAATCGAGTGAAAAATTCCAACTCGGATCGATATATCTATCTCGAAATTCTGTGTTCGACATCTGGACCAAATAGCTATGCGAATAAAATAATATACGTACACCTTACGTAATTAGCCCAATTGATTATTAGTTATATCAATTCTCCTTTATTCACATTCCTTTTTGATTGTTATCCCCTTATTCACAACTATCCCATTTCACAACTTTAGTTTTAGTCTTCATTCAACTATTCACTTAGTATATTTTTATTTTTCCATTCCAAAATTACTAAGTATATTTCCAATACAAATTTTCTTAAGAATTTCATTCTTCAATTCTTAAGTTCAATATAAATTTTCTTATATTTATTTACTACTTCACCACTGAAGTGTATATATTCAAATTGAACTCCCATTTCATATGAATTCCAACTTACTTCAATTTACTACTTCATTTCCAATTTTTTTCCTTAAATTCAATTCATCTCCAACTTCCAAAAATGAATTTTATTTAGCTCGAAAAAATCCAAGTTAATTCATTCAATAAGTATTTCTCAACTTATTTAAACTCCTCTGTTTGAGTTCAGTTTCCATTCAACATTTACTTAAGTCAATAACTTAAGTTTATTTTCCATTTAACCAACCCTTTAAAATTTTATTTCCATCTTTCATTTGATTCTTATTTAATCAAATTCCATCCATTTATTTATTTAATATAATTGGTTTATTCACTCAATCATTATGAATTTTAATTTCCATACTCAATTCATCTGGAATTATTTTATTAATAACCAGGCCCTTTCCAATTTATTTTCACTTATTTGGATTCATTTGCAATTTAAACCATCACTATGTTAATCCAATTTCATTAACTAATTTATTATCTCATTAGTTCCTTCGCTGGTTAAAATTAAATACTTGCTTTTTAATTCCAAATATCACTTCACTTAATTTTCTTAAGTTCAATTTATTTTATAATTCAAGTTTGGATCTATTTAAAAATTAAGAATGCTCAACTTAGTCGTTTCCATTTGATAATTACAATTTCAAATTATAACTCTTAATGGTTCAAAGAAATGAATTCCCATTTATGACTTACAATTTCATTTCTATTCATAAGTTTTAACTTACTTACTTAAGACCTGGGACTATTCATTTAAGTCCATTTCATCTTTATAATCAAATTTCAAATTATTATACTTAAGAACTTAAGAATATGAATTTCTTTACACAATTATAAGCATTTTACATTACCTTTATATCCAATTCAATTCAACTTCAACTTACTTACATTTAATTCAATTCCAATTCTCAATTTTTATTTAACTTATCTTAAGTTAAATTCAAATATATTTTATTCACCTTCATATACTCGAATTAAATTTTAATTCTAGGATACAATTTTATACAAGTTTTACAATTCATTCAACTGCAAGTTCTCTAACTCTTTTATCTACCAGCTTATATTACTCATTGAGTTAATTTCATCTCATAATTATAATCCCAGAATTTAACTTTCATTCCTTTCTTATTTCAATCAACTTCATTCTATACTTTATATTGTTGATTCATTTAAATTTCCACATTTAAATTTTAAATAAAATTCCCAGTGTTCAATTGCCCGGTTTTATTTCAAAATCATTTTGAATCCATAAATAACTCACACACATCTGGCATAACATCAAATCCCAATTTCCAAAACAATCTGCTTTTACCAAACAATTTTCCTTTTGAATTTCAAAACCAACCCAGTTCACAATCATTTCCAATTTAAATAGTTTGGTAGCAATTTCTCTTTGGAAACTCGAAAATAGACATCGATGATGCTGCAGTCATCACCGAAATTATTTTCCAGCGACCGAAAGAGAATTTAATGCTTTTATCACTTTAAAACATTTCAAACATTTTTAAATTCCAAATCCCACCATATTCAATTCCAATTCAAAGATATTTCCGAAATAATACCACTATTATTTTATTTTATTTTTTTCCCAAAACCCTTTGAAAACTATTTTTAAATCCAAAGGAATATAAATCTTTCCCAAAACTTCAAATTCAAAATCCATCCAATTTTTATATCCAAACATTACTCTGGAATTCTATCACATTTTATTTCAAGTTATAAGTCACTTTTACCATTTACATTTACAAATTTCATTTGTTTATGAATTAATCTCATTTGATTATAAATCACATTTGTAATTCACATTTGTATATAAAGTTTATCTCAATTTATAAATTTCATTTATAGTCTATATTTCAAATTCCATTTTGTTATATAAATTTATTCTTTCATCTTTGGTTATACTTTTTCCAATTTCTGATTCAATTTTTACACAATGATGATAATAATTTAATATCATCACTTTCTAACAACCAAGCAACCAATTATATAATTTACAAAAGTTATCCTTTTATATATAAAAATAATTTGGGCAAAATTATTTCATTCACCCTATTTAAAACAATATTGTGTCGAACTGTTCTATTCAAGTGTTTAGAAACCCCTTCGATACAGTTGTCCAGACTGTGCCGACGAAGGTTCATATGCCACTCAATAAACCAACCAACACAATATAAAACCATTTTATATTCACTAACAAATACGCTCTCATATCTATTAGTACACTCAAAATTCCCACCAGAGCCAAGGTTATCGCCAGCCTAAGCTCTGATACCACTGTAACAACCCGAGTTTTTCTAACACGAAAAACCGGACCATTTGGGTAAAAAGAAGAGGTAGAAGAAGAAGAAAAATAGAAAACAACAACAGAATCTAACCATCGCAGCGGAATAAAATATAATATATCAACAGATCTTTACACAAATCAAAAACTATATCTGTTTATACAATACATCAGAATACATCATCAGAGTACATCAACATCCATAACATACAACTGAATACACAGCGGAAAAATAATAACAAGTACGGGAGTACGTATCGTCATCCAGCTCGTCTCCTAAGCTCCACAGCATCATATCCTAAACCTGTTTATCTCGGTCTGACCCGAGCATCATATAAAACAATACCCGAGTCAGTCTGGAAAACCAGCGTGAGAAAATCACACTCAAATTGATTATTAAAGTTTCAAAATCCTTTGAAAACAAAAGCATCTCGTAAGACCACGCCACAAATAACCCCCTATCACGCTGTAATGTAGCAAACCCGATCCCGGTCTCTTCGAAACGATCAGCGCATTTGGCCAATATTGATAGTCGGTTATTTAACTATCAATTAACATCCACAAGCAACCATCACACAATTAAATAATTTCCCACATTATTTATTTGCCCAAATATCTTTCCAAGATATAATTCCGAATTTTCAAAACTCATTTGAAAACAATTTCAAAACAGTTTCCGCTTACGGAATACATTTCCAAATATTTATTTCCTCTGAAACACCAAGTACAAAACACTTAGATTTTAAAATAATCTTAAAACACTTTACTATAAATATACTTAATAATATTGAAATTAAAAAAAAACTACTTTAATACCTTAACAAAATATATACTTAAGAAATATTTAAAATGAAACCACTTTACAAATATAAACTAAATTTCTCTTTTTAAAATATAATACCAAATCACTTTTATATAATTACTACAATAATAGATCTTTGAAAAATACTTACTTTAAAGTTTAAATATTTAAAAAGAATAGGTTTCCTAAAACATACTTACTTAGGAAATTAACATTTAGAAATAATAAATTTTCTAAAATATGCTTTTAAAAATACAATTAGAACTTTTAACTTATATTAAAATTGCTTTGAAAACGTACTTGGCTATACAGAGAAATATCCTTCTCACTCCCATCTTTTAAAAATAAAATAACATTTATTTTTAAACCAAACCATATCCTTTTATAAATTCCCACTTTGAAATTATATTTTCAAATATCCTCTGATATTTTATTTTACTTTACAAACCCAGTTTATCTCTCCCAAATCTCATTTCTCTTTAAAATTCAAATTCCAAAGTATTTAAATCAATTTATAATTGATTTCCCAATTTATTTTACTTTGAAATAAATTTTCTTACTTAATCCATTTATTTCCAAATTCATTAATTTCCAGATTTTATTTCTCATTATGATTTAAAATCTTTAAACCGAAACACAAGTTTCAGATTTCCCAAATTCCTTCTCTTTTTAATTACATTTAAACATTGAATTAAAATAATTTTTTATCCCTTTAAATAACATCACATAAGTCTTCTTTAAATTCAACATTTCTCTATTTATTCAAAATTCCTCTTTTCCATATTTAATTTATTCGAATTCACTAGAATTACTTAACTTAATTTTACTCTTTTATATTTTCCAAAAATCCAATTCAATTGCTTTTGATAACTCATTATACTGGGAAATTCAAACCAACCAGATTATCCAATATAAATTATCACAGGATAACAACAATCATATCACAGAATATTTAAACAAAAATTAAATATTTTGAGGAATCCAGTTGGATCCCTCCAACCTGTTTCCCTGCATCCACAGACGTTAGCACAATACCAATTCCACTTCGAGGTGGAATATCGCGGTATATGGGTTTATAAAATATCATCCGCTATTATGCGGCGCATAGGGTCTCATCCGCTATATAAATGCGGGAATATCAACAACTCCAATATATACATATGCCAATATGTATATATTGGTATATACTATATATATCACATCAATCAATGCAATCATCCAATCAATTATTTAAATTTAACCATTTAAATTTAAATCTAACTGAGTGAGATTAACTCACCTTTTGCCCCTTCTATTTTGCAATTCAACCCAAATCAATAGTCCTCTTCACGATGCCAGACCTTGAATACATATTATATGATTTCATTAATATTCAAACAATTTGGACAAATCAATTTCTCTCTAATAGATTTTATTTTACTTAATAAGGTAATTTTCCCGTTATCAAATAATTATATATAAGTTAACTAAATAAATTTATTTCCACGATTTCTCAAATCTTGTTTGACCATTTACAGTTTATTAATATTCCAAATAAATCAGGAAATAAATTCCTATCTATTTCTCTAAGTCAAACTAAAATTTAATTTATCTAAAGATTAAATTTTAAACTAACTTTATATAGATACTTCAATGTCTAAACCCTTATATATTTTCCAGTAATAAAAATTTATTAAATTCCAAAATTAAATTGCAAAAACAAATGAATACCTTACTGCCGATTTCCAATTCGAGATCGAGTCGTCAACGACCACCTGAGGTCAAACGCGCCGCCGCCATCGTGCAACTCCGCTTCACCGAGAGTCGAACGCAAACAACACAACCGGAGCTATCCTCCTCAACAACCCTAGCTCGCGAGAACTGGCCGCGCCCCTCCTCTCTACCTGACCTCGATCGAAACCCAACCAACTCCAACCGCTCCCCCTCACAAACATTGCCGCAGATCGACAGCCAAACCCCCAATCAAGCAAAACCCTAGCCCACGTCCCTGCTCGCGTCGAGCATCTCCGCCTGCCCACACTGCACCGCCCTACATCGTCGAGCTCAAAACCTCACTGCTCCACTTGGCGACCAAGTCGTGAATCCAAACCACCCAAACATCGAGCGTCGATGCTTCCTCGAACATAGTGACCGATCCACGTTCCCCCATTCGAACCCAGTACGCCTTGCGATCGAGACAACTTCCTCAAGACTAAACTCTAGCTGCTCCAAAACTTGCCGCCGTGATACAATAGATCCTCAGAACTTCGATCGTTCGAGAATAACAACTCGATTTCGCTGATGATTCTAACCAAAGCCGAAGAAATATATGGGGTTCGCGAATTAATTGAAGAAACGAAAACAAGATTTCGTTTTGAATTGAAGGGGAATAAAGGAAAGGATAGGCGGTTAAGAACTAGGATAGAATAGCGTTACAAAGAAGATAGGGCTTTTTAGAGGACGCGTGTTAACCCAGTTGAACACGTGTGGACAGACAGTGTGATCCAGAAGGCTCGTAGTCTAGATATGGAAAGAAATATTGACTAGTCAAACACCATAGCTTATTTTAAAATTCCAAATTTTAAATCGACTCGAAATCGTAGCCAAAAATTTTTCAAACTGAACAAAACATCTTTAAATTAGATTCTATCACTTTTATTATCTTTCATATTATCAATATAAATTTTACAAGCTTTCAAATTATTTTTAACAAGCTCAAAACTCCGGATTCTCTATTTTACCCTATATTCAATTGTCTAATTCAAAAATTAAATTATCCAATAAATACCGTATATTTGAAATTAAAGTTAAAATTTAACCTTCGAATATTTAAAATAAATTAAATATTCCCATTTCAAATATACAAAAATTCCGGGTCGTCACAAAAATCGTAATGGCTCGTATAGAAAAATGGATTCCAACAATAACAAGGCACCAACGTACCACCTACCACAGTGCATCTCTAGATAAACACACCGAGAGCCTCATATAGACTCCCCGCGAGTCAAGTCCGGCCCTACCCCTTGCTGGATAGCGCCGAGTATGTCATCACCTTGGTTGGAATCAACAACCTAAATGGGCCCCAAGCATACATAATCTATACTATCGATCTAGATTGGGTGATGACCATATCATAATGGTAGCGAACCACGTAGCCTTGAAGCATATCCCCTGATTTAGTCATTCCTAATTAATGAGGCTTGAGGCTACGTTTACCTTTTATATAGCACTTCCCACTTGGATTGCTAACACTACCCTCCGGGCAAAAATGCAATGTCAGCATTCATCCATACAAGTTGTCCAAGCATAAGACAAACCGAAGGAACCCTCCTACCATATCCTATCGGGAATTACCTCTAGGATTAGTAGCGTGGAGTGCTTCCATATCGTAGACTTTCATAATGAAGCACTTTGCCACCACATATATATCTACACTATGCATCTCGGGTCTAGTGCCAAGTAGCCCTGCATTATGAAGATCTCCGTCTTCAAAATCATCATTATAAACATGCACTTCCAAATGCTTATATTGGTCTATAGTGATTCTCGGATAAATCCGTCTCTTCAGACCAACAACGATAAACGAGGCCCTCAACCTCATATGGAAACCAAGTCTCGTAGACTTATCACGTTTCCAACTCTCAACTTACTATCCTTCGACCAAGAAGGAAGCCTAGTAGATTGGAGTACCATAGACACTCTTCACTACTCGAATCAACGTTATTAATGCAAATGAAAATCGAGCTACTTAGTCGGCTTCGTGCTAAATGCACGACTAATTAGTTCCCCATCAAGTCAAGGAACCCAAAAATGGCCAAATTTCATAGTCGGTTATTTAACTATCAAAGCAACAAACAATATCTAGCACAGAAGCAGTCACTAGGCCTATTTAATTAATCTTTTATTAATTAAATCAATTTCCATATATTTACTTCAAATTATCTTTAAAAGATATATTCTCAAAACCCTTTCAATCTTTCGATATTGGAAAACATTTCCATATACTCAATGGTATAAGTATATCCACAAAATGTTTCATTTTAAACACTTAGAAAATATTTTCATATACTTAAAATGGAAATAAGTATTTATATCCAAATCATAAGGTCAAAATGCACTTTATTTGGGTCAAAACGAATGTTGCGTAAAACATCGTTACGATAACCCAAAAACACTACTGTAGGAATATGATTAACTATATATAGATAAAAATCCCATATACTATATAAAACATTTCCTTTTGGAAATCACTTACTATAACAAAAGTGTTATAGTCCATGCCTTCCATACTTTCCATGAAAACGTTTACTACAACAATAAATGTTGAAATCCATGTTTTTGATACATATCACATTTCAAATCAATTTTCAAAACCATTTAAACTTAATTTGAAACTACCACTTTGAAAACTTCACTTTTAAAGATTATCATTTTTAAAAACCATTAACTTCATTAAAAATATTACTTCCAAAACATTCCTTCAAAGGATTATTTAACTCTTAAAATCTTGATGTATTTCCTTTATTTAAAAATCAATATTCAAATCTCAATATAAATCATTTCCATATTTATAAAACTATGTTTAAAAATCTCCTTTCTGTTTTATAAAACTTCTATTTTATAAAATCTCTTTATTTATACAATTTTATTTATAAAACATTCTTTTAAAAAAAACTCATCTTTTTATCAAAATCCACTTATAAATCCATCTCTTTATAAATCAAATTTATTTATAAAATCCATTTATAAATCCATTTACAAAATATTTGTAAATTCCTATTATAAGTCAATTTCATTATTTATAAAATATCACTTTTACAAATCCTTTATATAAACTTATTCAAAAATCACTATTTAAGAATATTTCACAAAACTATACTTTTATAACGTATTTGAAGATAAATTCATTCTTTTTAAAAATTTAAAAATTATCAAAACATATATACTTCCAAAATCACTTTGAAAATCATTTTCAAATTCAAAATCGCCATTTTATTGTATTTCAAAATACTAAAATTATGGCCTAGTGCTACTATAGCACTAAAGAAGCAAATCATATCTCAATCAATAATATAGCTTCCAACACATCATATGTCAGCATATATATGAAAAGTAAAAACAACAGTGTGAGGAATCCCGTTAGATCCCTCCAACCTGTCCCCCTACATCATAGACATAATATAATTAAATATTATAAAAATCAATCGCTTCAAGGCCAGAATCGTAAACAAATGGTCATCTGCTCTTACACTGTTACGTAATAGGGTCCCATCCGCTCCAAGAGGCGGAAATATATCCAAACCAACTAATAAATATATTATATCATCCAAACAAGCAACAAACAACAAAAATAAAATTATTCCCACTTATATAAAAAAAATAAGCAGGCTAGAGAGGTGAGTTTACTCACAAAATTCCAGAAATCGCTAAAGCACTTCAATTTGGATTAAATTGAACCGTCGTTCAATTTAACCCAAATTCCTATTAACTCCGAATTCATCCAATCCAACTCTATAGCATAATGCTCGCTGATACAGACGCAACGCAACTTGTCGCGCTTGAACCCGACCTCGTACGAGAAAGTTATGAATTTATAATCATACAAGATAATTAATATTATAATTAACTTATAATTTAAATTAACCTTTCTGTAACGACCCGGAATTTTCGAACCCGAAAATTCCAGATAGTTAGAAGAAAAAGAAAAGAGATAGAAGAAAGAAACAGAAAGAAGAAAGAAGAACAGAGAACACAACATCTCACATTCGCAGCGGATTAAATATAATAACAAATAATAGCATTTTATAAAAGAAAGCTGTAATTGTTGCTTTACATACAATTCATCAGAGTTACAATCATTACAATAGACTGGATAGTTATAATTAACATGTCTTAGACTACAATCTATATATATATACACAATCTCATATGAACAGCGGAAAACACTCTATACGTTCCTGCCATCCAGCTCGCCTCCTGAGCTCCAGAACGTCCTTACCTGAAAATCTGTAATACTCGGTCTGACCCGAGCATTACATCAAAGTAACACCCGGGTCAGGCTGGAAACCAGCGTGAGTAAACTCATCTAACATGAAATTTCAATTCATAGAACTTATTTAAACCCGGGGTAACTCGTACTTTACTACCAGTAAACAACTTATATAGTCAACACTTATTTTCACAAAACAATATCTAAGCATCCAACTTAGTTTAAATGGTCCATATTATCCCAAACCAGCCTATTGATTTCACATATCAATCTATAAAGGATTATAGAAGATTTCAAATCGAAGTGGTTTCGGGTATATATTGATACCCGACCCCGGACTCTTCGAATCATCTTAAAACAGAACTATTTAAGTTTTAACCAATTCCATTTATATCCAGAATTTCATATTTACATTGCCACTCACCACAGATAGACAAACCATATTATCACAGTTCAACCCAAACATAACATATCACATAACATCACAAATTACTTATTAGAGGTTATCAATAATCCAAAGCATCCAATATCTTTCAATCATTCATAAGCAAGATTAATTCGTCACATCATTTCTAATTATTTTAATTAAATTAAATTAATTACTTCAATCATCTTTAAATCCTGCTCATTTAATATTAATTAATTACAAACCAATTAATCATCCTTAATCATCATTTTAATTGCATTTAGTAATCAACCTCTAGTTAATTACACAAATTAATTACTCTTCAAACATTCATATTAATTACCCTTTAATTATTCTCATAAATTAATTAACAATAATTTATTTCATTGATTAATTATCCTTTAATTAATCATCTTCATTAATTAACTAATCCCTTTATTAATTTCTTTAATTAATCCATACTTTAACTAATTACACTAAGTAATTAATTCTTAATTACTTCCAATTAGAAATTATCGTTAAATAAACCACATTTAGTAAGTACCCATTAATTCCCCTGCTTAATTAATGACATTAAACAATTATCCTTTAACTAAAGTAATTATCATTTATTAATTACATTAATAAGTCAATCCTTTAAGTTGATTACACAAATTAATTAATCGTTAATTAATTAATTTACTAAATTTTAAAATCACTTTAAATTTACTTAACAAGATTTAAATTTAACAAAACTTCAACTTCTTAATCACAAGTTAAAGAAAACATTTATATTTACAAAATAGAATTTTAAAACCAGATTTACTTCAAAAGCTTAAAACTTCCTTTATTTAAATTTTAAATTTGTTTATAAAAACTCTTAAAACTTTTGAAAATTTCCTTTAAACCTTCTACTTCAGATTGAATCTGAGAAACACTCAAACCATTCCAAGTTCAAATCCCTTTTCTTAAATTTAAAAAGTTTAGTTTATTTTAAATTTTTGAAAACCTGGAAACAACCAAACTGTTTCAGGTTAAAACCCTACAGGCAACTTCGAGTTTCAACTCGAGCCACAAACTCAAAAGCACGAGCATCTCTTCGAGTCACAACCTAACCCAACCACCATAATCCTACTGACACCAAAACAGCCTCGTGCACATGCACCAGTGCCGAAATCACCTTCCACCTCCGATGAACTCTCCAGCATAACGAAATTCAATACAGCAACCATCTCCAATCCTCAAAACGCCATCACCAGCCTCAAATCAAAATCTAGCTACCCAGTTGGAAACTGGAACCAACAGTCATAGCCAAAAACCCCACGAACTCGCGCCTCCGACCATCAGACGACACGCCACCACAGTCACACTACCTTCGATCATCCACGAAGTCGTTTCACTTGTTCCCATCGAACTCGATCACCTTGAGACACTGCTACGATCCCATTTTCCAGACTCAACTCACTTAGGGTTTAAACCTAAATCGATCAAAATCCGATGCCACAGGAATTAGTCGCCACTACCACAATTTTTCCCAACATCCCTGATCCTTCCTCCACCTCCAGTCGAAACACCAACCACCATTGTTCCTCCGACTACCCATAAATGCTTAAAACCCATAATCCAGTCATCACCAAAATGCACTCTCAATACATCATTAAAAATTGTGATTTTCTTTTTAAAAATCATATCTTCCAGAGACAATTTAGTTTATAGAATTGATTCAACCAATTACAACATTCAATTTTAACATTGATGTTAGAATAGTTGCTGAATTCCTAAATTTCCAGAGGATTTTCAAACATCAGATACTTAAATCTATTTTTAGTACTTAGATTTTTGAATATACTAAACCATTTTGTTTGAACCCAAAATTTAACTACAAACAGGTAAAGGAATTGGAATTTAATTCTAGAATTTGAACTCTGTAATATGAAACAGAGGAGAACATGGATTCAATCAGACATGCACACATGAATACAATCATATACACAAAATTCTACACTTATTTATACATATGCAGGTCATCATCACATATTTCACATGCAATCAGCTAATTGTCTACTTAACTTTTAATAAAAAAAAAAGTTTACTCACCTGCTTGGATTTGAACAGAGGAGCCTGAAAATTTTGAAACTGGGACTTGAATTTTGATCTGCACTTGATTTTGATTTTAAATTGCTTGATGTTTTGAGATGATCTGCATTTTGTTTCTTTGATTTGAAACTGATCTTGCTTCCCAGATTTGCTTTGCTTTCAGATTTGAACTTGGTTTTTAAATTTCCATTTCATTTAAATCTCAGGCTTTGGTTTTTGGGTTTTTCTCAGGTTAGTATGTTTCAGATTTTTCTCTGTTCTAGAAATGAGAATATGAAAAGAAAATAGAGATATATTCCTAACTTGATTTTATGATTTTAAAATAAAAGAAAAATAAAATTTAGAAGGTGACACTTGTCTAATAACCTAACATTTGTCATTTGCATTTGTTAATTATCTTACACTTGTTAAGAATATTTAAATTTATGTTTTAAACCCTTGTTTATAATTTATGGTTTAAACCTTTTCATTTTATAATTTGTGAATTAATTTATCTCTTATGTTTTTAAAGGTTTATATATAAATTCAATTTATCTCATGTGTATTTTTTAAAAAGGAAGTACATTAAATCTTTTTATATGTTTATATATTGTATTTTCTATTTAATTTTATATTTATATTCATACATTTTCTAGTATTTATAACTTTTAAAAGAGAATGATTTTAAAATCTTAATTTTATACTAATAATAATCATATATATTTATTCTTGAATTTTCCAATCCAATTCTATGTAAAATCTACTCATATGTATATATATACATATAACAACACATTATTATTTATTTTAAAAGAATAATTTGCCAATTTTAAATAATTATATTAGTAGATTATAAAATATTTATCCAGATATTTATAATTTAATTTTTATTATATTTCCAAATTCATTTACATATCCGGATATCTTTTATTATCAGGATTTTATCTGTTTAATTGATTAAAACAGTTAATTATCCAATTAACAGATGTTCAAAAATCTGGGTTATCACACTTTCCCTCTTATTTTCACTTCCAGGCAACTCATGTGCTCGAACCCAAAGTCGCTGACGTTCCCACGATAGCTGCGCCTCCGACGCTTCACTGGAGATCGATCGAACGTCGCCAGCAGCTGCGCCATCATGAGCCGCGCCTCCAACCACCCTTGCGCCAAGATTGGTCATCGGAATCGCCGCCCACGGCATGCCTTAGGCCAAGCGAACGTGACCTCATACGCCTCCATTTGTCGATGATTCGACGATCTAGCCGTTGACCTTGTAGAGCTCGTCGAGCTCTCCATATTCCTAGTTGAAGTTGAAGGCTAAAAGTGCGTGGATGGAGAGAAATCGAGGGAAGAAGGTGGTTGAATTTCGACCATTAAAATTTTAAAGGTGGCGGCAGAAGAAAATTAGGTTTAGGGTTTGCAAATGAAGATAGTTGACGTCTTTATATAGAAAATTTTCACTGCACTATTCATCCGTGGAAATTTCGAACTCCAAACAAAGCGTGCTGCTTAGCGTTCTATATGTTATACCATATTTCGAACACAATGGAATATATATCGAGAGCCAATTCCATCATATTCAGAAGATAGCTTTCCAAAATCAAAATTTATTAATTAAAATTCCTTTAATTAATTTCTACGCGTTTCAAACTCGCACGACCAAACGGTACGTTCAATCACTAGGAAATTTGACAGCATATAATAATTCACTATTACGGACCCGATGGAACTATTTTTGTCAAAATCCGAGAATGTGCCCCAAAAAGCTATTTTTACACGTTAATTAAAATGAGTAATTTCCAAAATTAGTTTAATCACTTTTAAATCAAATTTTAAAAGTTTCAATCTTCCTTATTATTCAAATAGAATTTAAATCAACTTTTGAAATCGTTTTCATTCATATTAAATTCAAGATTCAATTATTTAACAATCCAAAATTATTAAATTTAACAATTTGATTGTCAAATAAATCCCCATATTTGTAATATAGTTTATTTAACTTATAATATTAACTTTTCAATATTTAAAATCAATTAAATATTCCAAATTCAAATGTCTAAAATTCTAGGTTGTTACTTTTTGATTGGCATCAATCTGTTCTATGACACTGTTATATACATTTATAATTTGAGTTTCTCACATTGGTTTACCAAGCTTAATCTCAGTATTTTTAATACTCGGGTTAGGTCTGAGTAGTTTTAGGTTTAGTTGAAGATGCTTGGAGTTTCCAGCGGAACGTTGGAGATCTTCATCAATGTACGGACGTAGATTATATTCCCATTGCATTTGTTTCATTATTTTGGTGTTTCAGCAATTGTAATGACAGAGATTTATAACTGTCCGGGCTGAGCTTAGGTTAGACTTTGATGTATGTATATCAAATTTTCCACTGTAAAGACTATTGATATTATAAATTATTCCATTCGTGTGAGACTCTATTCTGTCTTTATTTTATTTTACCCTCACAACCAGTTTTTCCAGCACTTGAATGCTCAACACGCAATATAGTGGACGTATTAATGTCGATTTTCAAGGGTCGAAAATCTCGTTTGTTACATTTGGTATCAGAACTTAGGTTGAGCGAACATCTATGCCTGATATGAGTAAAGTCTGATCAGAGATAGGGTTAGTAATATCCTAAGATGAGTAATTCGTTAGAGATTGGGTAAGAGACACCCTAGAATGAGTTGAGAGTGTATATATATGAGCGTGTATTTGTTATTTGACTATAAACTATTTTATGCTGATTTATCTGTTTAGTGGTTTATGGATTCTGGTCGATGCGCCTGATCGCCATTATCGATAGGGACTCCTAAACACTTAAATAAGGTAAACCGACACAATGATTTTGAAAATTAAGGGTAAATGGAATAATTTTACCTAAGATCATATTTTATATATAAAGAAATAACTTTCGAAAATTAGTATAAATAATCATAATGTATTAGTTTGTGATTAAAGGAATGATAATATTCAGTTATTATCATTTGTATATTGAATGAACACCTTGTGAATTAAGTTTAACGAATTGACTATAAGGTATTTGATAATAATATTGGGTTAAGATTAAAGAATTTATATAAAAATAATAAATGAGCATGTTCTATAAAAATGTATTTTACACTAATAAAATGATTTTGTAAAAGATAGATATGAAAGGTATGTTATATAAATTATGAGAATTTAAATTATAGTATTTTGGAAAAAGAATTGTGAAAATTTAGATATGATTAAAAGCAAGCTAGTTAATATAAGATGATTTTATGAAAGGGATTTATAAAATGGGTTTAATAAACAAAGTAATCTCTAAATGATTTTTTAAAAGAAATAACGACATTATTTGTAACAACCCTCATATCTATCGATTTTATATTTAAATATTTTATCGTTAGTCGGATGTTAGTCCGAAAAGCTACTTTTTGCATACGGTCAAATTAGGACTCGAGACCACCCCCATTGAGTTCAAAATGACGTTTGCGATCTTTTTGAGTGTAAACTTCGATATGTTTGGAGATAGTGAAATTTTCGTCACTTTTCCCGCTTGAGACTTTGGTTTGGACTGCACTTCCTTAGTTCAGCCCAACCCTCTTCCTCACTTCATTCACCCTTTGTTTTAACATTCAAGCTTCATCAAAAATGGTGGTGGGAAGTGGAAATTAAAACTCCAAACTCCAATTCTATTGCAAATCCGAGATTCAACTCCAAATTCAAGTAGAAGATAGTGGATTCCAGCTTTGGATTGCTTCTCCTTGCTTTCAATCTCCATCTTCATCAAATTCCGTGAAATGGTGAGATTTTTAATCTCACATCTTGCCTATATTGTCATTGGGTTGTTGGGAATGATTCCCCATCGCTTTAGCATGCATATTCGCTTTTGGTTTGGATTGAATTGGCGAGAAACCCAATTTTTCAGCATTTTTGGCAAAATCTGGGCTATAGGTCGTACTGCCTCAAAGCCTCTGCCTGTAGATTTTCGTTCTGGTGCTAGGTCGCTCACGAGTTAAGTGTTAGGTCGCTCACGAGTTAAGGACTTAGGTCGTTCGCGAGTTAGCACTTAGGTCGTTCTGGCCATTTTTTAGCTCGCTCGGAGTTAGGTCGCTCATCCATAGGTCGTTAGGTCGCAAGACCTTAGGTCGCGAACCAGTTAGGTCGCACCATCCTTAGGTCGCGAACTAGTTAGGTCGCGCACCCTCCTTAGGTCGCAAGACCTTAGGTCGCGAACCAGTTAGGTCGCACCATCCTTAGGTCGCGTACCAGTTAGGTCGCGCACCCTCCTTAGGTCGCAAGACCTTAGGTCGCGAACCAGTTAGGTCGCACCATCCTTAGGTCGCGAACCAGTTAGGTCGCGCACCCTCCTTAGGTCGCAAGACCTTAGGTCGCGAACCAGTTAGGTCGCACCATCCTTAGGTCGCGTACCAGTTAGGTCGCGCACCCTCCTTAGGTCGCGAGTTTTAGGTCGAATACCTCTGTTAGGTCGCTCGCGAGTTAACCCTTAGGTCGCTCGACACTTCAGACAGTTAGGTCGTTCGCCTATCTTAGGTCGCGAACCCTGTTAGGTCGCGCATTTTCTTAGGTCGTGAACACTTAGGTCGTGCCTCACTGTTAGGTCGCGCACTTCGTTAGGTCGCTCGCGAGTTAGTACTTGGTCGTTTAACATGTTCTTCTGCTAGGTCGCACGGCAGTCTTCCCTTAGGTCGTATGACCTACTTTTCCTTAAGTCGCTTGACCAGCCTACCTTCACTAGGTCGTACCCCGTATTACTCTGCGTAGGCAATCTTATCTGAAAAGCATTCATCAGAACTTCCACTTTGATGCATTTTGAGCTGATTTCCTTGGATTTTATTGTAACGACCCGGAAGATTTCGAACCCGAAATTTCCAGATAGTTAGAAGAAAAAGAAAAGAGATAGAAGAAAGAAACAGAAGAAGAAGATCAGAAACATCAACATCTCACATTCGCAGCGGATAAAATATAATAATAAATGATAACAGTTCTACAAAACAATATTATATCTGTCGATTACATTTTAATACATTAGAGTTACATATTTATACAGACACTGGATATACACAATTATCAAGTCTCAGATATACAATAATATAACACAGTAGAAACACTCCATACGTTCCTGCCATCCAGCTCGACTCCTGAGCTCCAGAACGTCCTTACCTGAAAATCTGTAATACTCGGTCTGACCCGAGCATTACATCCAAGTAACACCCGGGTCAGGCTGGAAACCAGCGTGAGTAAACCCATATAATTTGAAATACTAAGTTCAAACCATAAAAGAAAACCCGGGGTAACTCGTACTTCACTACGAGTTCATTACTTGTTATGCTCAATACTTACTTCACATATCGATTTATAAAGAATCGAAGTGGTTTCGGGTATTAACTAATACCCGACTCCTGTCTCTTCGAATCCAATGTCATCTTAACCCAAGTTATTCAAATGAAATACAATTCAACTTTAAATACAAGATGTCACTGTTTAACCCAAACATATTATATCACATACCAGAGATATTAACTAATCTAAGGCATACAATATCATTCAATCATTCATAACAAGATAAATCAACCATACCATCTTTAATTAATTTAATCAACCACAATTGAATTAAATTAATTCCTTCAATTACTTTTAAACCTTGGTTATTATTTACAAACCAGTTAATTTATCATCCAAAAATTTTCCTTTTTAATTAATCATCCTTGATTAATTATACTTTAATTACATTAAGTAATTAGCCTTTAATTTATTTTACAATTTAATTATCATTAACCATTTACAGTAATTATCCTTAATTAACCACTTAAATTAATTATCTTATAATCACTTATATTGATTAATTATCCTTAAATTAATCAAACTCATTAACTAACCCTTAATAAGCTTCCTTAATTAATCAAACCTTTAATTACTTACTTTAAGTAATTATTCTTTAATAAATCACATTTAGTAATTTTCTATTAATTACCCACCTTAACTAATGACATTAAGTAATTAACCTTTTGTTAATTAACCTCTAATTAATTAATCTCTAATGTCTTTCATTAATTGATCTCTTTATTAATTACATTCAGTAATAGTACTTAATTAATTTCCAAAGTGTCCTTAATTAATTAAACTAATTAATTATCTTAAGTTAATTACATTAATTAATTATTCCCACATCATTAGTTAATGGTCTTTAAATTAAGTGATTAACTTTTAATTAATTCCACTAATTAATTATCATATTTCTTTAAAACTTATTTCCTTAAATATATTTTAAAACTTAGTTAAACCTTTTTATTTTGAAAACCAATTATTTTAATAACTTTAAAACTTGTTTTAAAGTGAAACTGTTTTGTAAGTCAAACTGAGACCTACTTCGGGTGTTCCCCAAGTTAATTTGTCACTTGCTTCGAGTTTTTAAAAAAAATCAACCGTATGTTTTAAATTTTCAAACTTGAATTTTTCTAAGTGTTTACCCGACGCATCTATAAATTAACTCGAGTTAAGACTCGAGCCAACACATGATCCTCCCGAAGATAACTTCGAGTTAAAATCCATCTTCCCCAAATTCTTTCCCACTGACACCAACCAAGTGCTGCACATGCACCAGAGTTCTGACGAGCTCCGGTCGACTCCGCCGCCCTCCCCAAGTTACTGACCATCCACTTAAGCCTCCTGACCAATCAAATCAATGAAACGATGTTTAACACGAATTTAAGCTGTTCAACACAAAACTGGAACTACTCCGACCAACAAATCTTTCCAGTGCCGATGACTCTGACCATTTGAATGCTCGCGATCACAACCATACCTCGACCGCAACCCCACGCCTCGACCCTCCTAGGTCCCATGAAGTCCGATTTGACAATGACATCACAAATTCTCCGAGAACAATATCGACCATAAACTATGTTAAAACCCTAAAACACTGTCGTACCGTCGCCACCATAGCTTATAAATTCATCAGATATTTTTCTGATGATACCCAGCCTTCAAGCTAGCTACGATCCCGATCTTGAAATCTATAAACCCACCGATCACCAGAATTTCATCAAAACCCATCTCACATTCATCTTACAAATTCTCAGTGGATATTTTATTAAAAATTTTGATTTTGCTTTTAAAAATCATCAATTTCAAAAACATTTCGATTGATATACTTGAAATCAGAACTTGTGATATTTGAATTTTCAAATATTTTAAGCTTGCCTGTGTTATTTTCAAATTTCTAGAGAAACTTTAATTTATTTTTGCTTAAATCTATTTTGAAAATTTGAATCATGTTAAAACTAACAACTTAAGTTTAGATCCCATAGTTTAGTTTGGATCAGAGAAAGAGCAATTAAATTTTTAACAGGATTTTGAATTCCTGAACCTGGAACAAAGGCTTATTGTGCCTGTAACTAACATGCACAAACAATATATACATATGTACACATCTCTGTATACATGCAACACATTTTTGAATCCTACTTAAGCATGAGTTCAAACAACAGATCACATTCCAAAATCTCAAAAAAGTTTACTCACCTTCTTGCAAAAGCAGAGAACAGAGCCTGGAAATTTGCTTCTTGAATTTAAAAACTGGAAATTGATTTGATCCTAGAAACTGAAACTTAGTTGTTGATCTGCTACTAATTTTAGAATTGAGGCTTGATTATTGATTTCTTTGATTTGCATTGATCTGAATCTTCTTGCTTCGAAACAGAGATGATCAATGTTTTGAAAACTGAGATGATGATGCTTTGGTTGCTTTAGATTTGAAGACTGGGAGAAGATGATAGTTGTTTGCTAGTTTTAGTCTGATTTTCTTTTCTTTTGCTTTTTCTTTTAATCTGATTTGTTTTCTTTGTTACCAGATTTTTAGTTTTGAAAAATGAAGATGAAAAGATTTGAGGAAAATTTGCATTAGCCTGGTTTCTCTAATACTACATTGTTTATAAATTTTCAAATTAAAAGAAAAAGTATTTGCCACTTGTTATTACACTAAGCTATACACTTGTAAATGCATGTTATATTTATTTTACAAATGTCTTAATTATGAATTTTATGTTTATATCCTTGCCTCTAAATTATTTATAAATTATGTTTAAATCCCTACTTAATTTTTTATCTATTTATATAGATTATTTATTTTATATTTACATATGTCTTGTGTATTTTAAATTTATACTTATAGTTTTAAAAGATATACACATATCAAAGCTTTATATTTATTTTCATATAGACTAACTATATCTATTTCCAAGTATATAAAATAAAAGTATTTTTTTTTAAATCTTTAATTAAATCTCACCTTATATATTTACAAACCAACTTAACGTATACATACATATATATTAATTTCAAAACATAACTTCCAATACAATATATATATAAACTTATATATTGTATTAGAAAATTATTTTTTTATTAACTTTGAAAAGATAAATTTTGCTAAATAAAAATTTACAAAAAGAAGGCCATTAAACAAATATTGTAAAATTTCAATAATTATATCTGGAGATTATCAAATGAATATTTATCTAGATATAAATATTTATTTTCGGATTTATTTATTCAACTTATAAATTAGTTTTCCTATTGATTTAATCCAGTTAATTATCAAATTTACAGATGCCCAAAAATCTGGGTTATTACATTTATTCACGTCTCCGAATGTGAATTTTTGTGATAGATTGTTCCAACAATCATTTTATGACTTGTCACTTTAAAGATATGAAGGTTTTAATACTAGTAGTAAATATCAAAACTCTTTCATCAAATCGATTTCAACACTATTTTTAATATCAAAAGTTCGTTTTCTCAAACCGATTTCCAATCTACTAATATATAAGCCTTTACTTATCTCGAACGAGAAATCGACTTAAACGACTTAGTAAAACGAGTGGTTTGAAACGCTTGCGTTCACTTCGTCGGTTAGCTCTTGGACTTGTTCGATTGAACCCTTTTGTGACAATTTCTTAGTGAAGATCTACAGTTTGTTCGTAAATATTTAAGTTAAGCAAGTGGTTATGGGACATGAAGCTAAACTCATATATTTACTAGCTTAGTGTGATTGACACTTCCTTATGATCATGACGATCATTCTTGTGATTTAGACTAGCGATTGAGCGATGTCTCTTCGTCCGTGTGTTCGGACTTGCCTTCGGGCCATCCGTGTGTTCGGAAAAATTAAATGGATAGCTTCCATGAGATAGCTTCTCGTCCGTGTGTTCGGACTTCCCCCTTTTAGTGATTTCTGGATTTCGTGTGTTGATTTCTGGGATTTGTTCTGGATTTCGTGTGTTGATTTCTGGATTTAGTGCTTCACCAACTTTTGTGGTTTTCACTGATATGATATCAGTTTTTGTGTATTGGTGAATTTGTGTGTCATTACCTTTTTATGTGTTTGGGTCTTTGAGAAGATTCTTGTGACATTGATTAATCCCTTGTTGATTATCATTTACATACTTATAGTAGTATGCCATCATGGTTATTATATGTTTATGCCATACCCCTTATCCTATATCATGTCATCTGATATTTATAGTTAGACTGATCCGTTTATTATTTTCTTATAAATAATACTCGGGTCAGACCGAGATGTTACAGGTGCTTCTGCTTGACTTCTCTTCTGGATTACTCTGACTTTTGGCTAACTACATAGATTAGTAGTTTTTGGTTGTACACCTTTGAGATATAGACTCTATGTTATGTACTTATTCTTTTGTATAGCACGTGATGCTATTCTTTTGTATTATAGTGGATCTTTCTGACCACTACTCTGATGTACACTTTCATGTGTTATATATTTATTCATATCTTCTTCCGCCTTTGTGATATGGATGTCTGTGACTGATTTATGTTATGACTATTTCTATGTTTGTTTCCGAAGATTATATATAGCCACCGTGTGATAGCTTTGTGTTTGTATCGGTATGTCGGATTTCCTCCTTAAAAGATATGCATTCTATTCTATCTGACGTATCGGTGCTCGCAAAAAGAAGTTACATGGATGGTCGCTCCTCCACAGCCTTATTCTCCGTGCTAATTGACAGCACTACATCGTAGTGTTCTTGGTTAGCGTGCGTATAGAGGTGGGGCGTTACATTATTATTTCAAATAAGAAATTTTATAAGAAATGTAGTCTCTTATAATAACTAGTTCGAGTGGCTCGAAAATAACTAAAAATGGACGAGAGATCTGTTCGGATGATAAACACTTCTCTTAAGTATTACCCTTTCGGTTAAGGGGATATGTGATATTATTAGTAATACCCAGTTCCTTGGTATTATTTTGGAGTTACACAATCTATATAATTTTTATTAAGTTAAAAGGAATATATTTTAACAAGAATAGTTTATTACAATTTTAGAAATAAAAGATAATTTATCTTTTGAATTGAAATAGTTTCTTTAGAAAGAAGATAATTTATCAATTTAAGGAATGGTTTTGAAAGTGGGTTTTCAGAACTATTATGAAATGTTTATAGAAGAGAATTTTTTTTCAAATAGATTTTGAAAACATTTGTAAAAGAAATTTGTTATAATGTTTATTTTAATGGAAAAGATATTTATCTTTTGAAATAAAATGTTTTCCTTTAAGAAAAAAATATTTGGAAATAAATATTTAAAGTGATTATATCTTTATAAAAATAAAAGAAAAACAGTTCTATGAAATATCTCATGAAAATTTTAAAAGGTTAATAAGCACGTATGATGTACGTAGATCGTTTCGTCACAGATTCTGATCTAGGATTTGAGTATAGTACTTTGAGGTGTTTACACCTATCCCAAAAAAAGATTTATCACTCGATTCTTGACAACAAACGTTTCTGATGGTTTACGGATGGGTACTTGCATTTTCTATCATAGTTAGAGCTATGCAAGGAAAACTAAAATTCTGATCGGGATGCCCGATCAGAGTCTGCATTAGAGAATCGAGAGATCGATACTAGTTTGAAAGTAAAGTTTTGCTTCGAATAGGGGATTGAATTAGATATTGTGTATGGATGATCTATGTATATCGTACAGAATTGAGTTTAAAAATACGTGGTTTGGGTTTGGGTTGTAATTTTGGGGGCGAAATTCTTTTAAGGGGGAAGAATGTAAGGACCCGTAATTTTATGATTTCGATTTGGAATATTTGATTAATTTTAAATATTAAAATATAGGTTTATTAAACGCAAATAATCATGTTTTATGTGATAAATAATAATGGTGATCTTGTTTTGGAAAAATATTTAAAAAATATATTCGTCGGAAAAATATCATAAAATGACCGAAAATCGTTTTATCGATAAATAGCTTTTTAACCATCAAAAGTCGGGCATGATATTTTTTACATACACTTCTCCATTTAAGCAAAAATATGTAATAAAATTATTTATTTTATTTTTAGAAATAAAATGCCTTTATGACATCATCATGAATGTCATTTCTTTTATACATTTTCTGGAATTTTAAATTATGTTTAAATATTCAAGTAATTGTTTTAAATGATTAGCAATTCATTTAATTATTACATAATGATAAGAATTGATTTATAATGTTTTATAAATATATTAACTTATTTTATAAAGATATATAAATTTTGTTACACTTTAGCAATTCGACGGCGTAAATTTGCAGCACTTATTTGGTATTGGTTTATATAGTTTTATAGTTCAAATGAGATAGTTTTAATTATTTAAAAATGATAATAAATCAATTTTCATGATTTTTTTACAAATATAGTTTAACTAAGAAGTAAAAATATGACCGAAAATCATACTTTGGATTTTCAATAGTTTATCAAACCAAAATTATAATTGAATGTTGCACCATGGTTTGTCAAATAAGGCACATATATGCATATGTACATGCACATGACATGTACATATATATAGGAAGTTACTATGTGCATTTAATAATTACATAAGGTAATAAATTAGAAAATATCATGATTTTTTCAAAGCAAAGTCAAAGCGCATGCATGCTGTGATGGTGGTGATAGAAGGTGGTGTGGGCCGAGCACATGGAGGGTAGGGAAGTGGAAAGGTTATGTGAAGTATAATAATGTTGTTTAGGATATTTTCTCAAACTTTACCTGTAAATACACATGCCATCCTTCATAATTTTATATACCATTTCTCTTCTTCTTCCTCTTCTTAAAGCTCTTTAATGGCTTCCTAATGGCCTCTCTTCTCTAAGAAAAATTATAGCAAGAAAGTTATGTAAAAATAATTCCATATGCAAACAATGAAGATCCACCTCCAAAAAATGTCCAAACACCTCCCTACCTTCTGATGTACCCACGGCCACTACCATTACCACCCTTTAGTTGAGCTAACACCCTCATTGAAGCATGGGTCGAGTACTTCAAAGAAGGAGGAGCAAGTTCAGGTAGCTCCGAAGCAAAGGAAAGAGAAGGAAGTGATGTCAAAGTACTGCCAGATTTATTTCAAGAAGCTTATGAATAAGATTGGCGGAGTGGAAACCGATAGTGAGTACTTGAGTTTAGTTTTGTTTATTTAAAACTTAACTAATTAAATGCTTGTTTAATTAGTAAATATATATATGCTTGGTTGAATATTGGATGAATATTTGGTTGATAACTTGGTTGTTAATGATGGGAAAATAATATTCATCAAAATATAAATGGTTAATTAATTAACCATAGTTAATCATGAAAAATAAATCCATATTAGTATGTGTATGAAGTTTATTAAGCCTCTTTATGGTTTTGAATATAAAATGATTGAAAAATGAACATTATAATAATATAATATTTTAATATGGAATAAAGTGGAAAATGAGGTTTTAATGTAGTAAAAATAGTTTGAAATAATTTAAAATTGTTTATTATGATATCTTAAACATTTTAACAAGTTTTGCAAAGTTTATTGAAGCTTTAAAAGTAGAGCCAAATTGAGTTCGTCGCGTAACGGTAGTTCGTCATTTTCCGACCTGAAAAGTTAAATCAATGTGTAGGATTCAATATAATTCGGAATTCTTTGAAATAAGAATTTTCCAGATCCATTTCGGTGTAATTTTCAAACAAAAGAATAAAATCAATATTTCATTTAGTAGAGTTTGAAAAATATCCAAATCAAGTTTTCAAAAACATCGCGGATTTGCAGTTCGGAAACCAATGTTGTAAATTTTTTGAAAATAGATATTTTTAAATCATTTAAAGTATAAAACAAATTCCATAAATATGTTAAAATATTTTAAAAGGAATTTGAGTTATAAAAATAGACTTATATGAAATGGAATTAGTATTTTGATCAAAGAAGCTTTAAAACACTATTCATAGCGGTTTTTGCAATGGTTTTCGGTAAATTTTGCAAACCATGGTTTTAACTTATTTATTCTTCCCTAATCTTTTTAGTAACCTTTTCAAATGAATAATTCAGTATTTTGAAGATGATTTAGAAGTTTTATAATTATATTAAAGGATTTTAAAAGAAATGGTTAAGGGATAATTATTTTAAACAATATTTAGAATAATGTTAAGTAAATAAAAATCATCCCTAAATGTTAATATAAAAGGATTAGAGTTAATCAAATAACTTAGCCGCCTTATGGGTGACAGAGAGATAGTTTCTAAACTTAAGCTTGGACAACTAGTGTTTGGATTTCGCTCTAGCTATCCGAATTGGCCCGACGGAGGGGATAGTTAATTTGATCTACTCGGAACGCATTTTCTTAAGTTACAAGAAAAGAGATTTGGAGTTTTTCAGAAGTTAAATTTTAAGATTTCAAAATATTATTCGGTGATATAAAACATACCCTAGTTAAACTCTGTATTAAATTTCGAAGTGGGAACTCGTACTATCTGTGTGAATTTATAAGGTGATTTCACCGTTATTCGGTGAATATTATAGGTTGAATACAGAAATTAGTATTGAGTATAGCTAGTCATGGATCCTTTTCTACTCAATACTAATTGATTTGGGTTTACAATAAATGATGTCTTAAATAACATCATTTTTGACCCACTTAAAAGTTATGATTTGGAAATAAGAAATATTTGTTAAGATTTAAATAAATGATTTGGAAATATTTTCTTAAGTAAATGGCGATTGGAATTATTCCAAAATTAAAAAGATTTTATCGACCAGAGAATTCGATAAATGAGGCTTAATGATTCCATACACTCTTAAAAGGTAAATGAATATTTTAAAAGAATATACCTCCAACAGATATTTAATTTAGTGAAAAGATAAATTGATTGGATGTTATTTGATAATCACCTATATACTTGACATTTTTTTATCAATGATTGTTCGGAGAAATCGGGGTCGAATTTTTTCCTGTCCGAAAATCACTTCAAACCAATATACATGTTCGAAAATGAAGACATTTTGAAGACAATGACTTGAAGACGGAGATCTTCATGAAAGTAGGGATGCTTGCCACTAAATCTGGGTTAATCCTCATATCATATATATATGGTGGCAATAGTGTCTTCGTTCTAAAAATATTCATTTTGCAATGACTACTCGCTACTAATCCTAGGGGTAATTCCAAACAGGAAGTAGTAGGATTGCCTTCGGTTTGTCCTTCACCTGGACAACTTGTATGGATGAATGTTTGACATTGCATTTCTAAAACCATGTATGTTGATCTCTATAAACGTACATCTATTTGGTGGTGTAGAAGGTAACCCCTTCTATACTTGACACCCTTCTCTGAAATGTACGAGCTCAAAGGTTGTACTTTTGTGGAAATCAATAGTGTGTTGTTAGAAATGACAATGTGGCATTCTAAGTGGAAGTTTCTTTGTGAAAACCAAAGCGTGGCTTTGTAAAAAGAAGAGCCTAGCTTCACGAGCCTTATATCCCAGGAATGGTATGGGATACTATGTTGTCTACATGTCACGTATTTCAGGCTATTGGTTTTATTGATGATGGAAGAGTCCAATAGTGTCTGGACCCTCCATGGTTTAAATGGGTAGGTATTGGAGGCTCGATTGAGAAAGAGCAAAGCCGTTGAAATACGGTGTTCCATAGCAGTGTAACAGTGTGGTATGGAGGTTTGCTTGAGAAAAGTGAATAGTCACAAGGGACTAGGATTGTTATGCATGGATTTCGCATTAGAGGAAATGGCCACTAGTTCCCTATCATGTTGGAAATCCAATTCCAATACGAGCTTTATGGTTTTGGTTATATTCCCAGAATAGCTATAATGCTTTGCAAACATTTCAGCTGCCCCTTTGGCATTATATACACCGTTTGATATTATCCGGGTGTTGTTACCTACTTTCTGTATCTATTTATTTGTAAAGTGTTTTCAAACCAATGCATTAGTGATAATATCAAATTCGTTTTGGTATAAAGTACTTTGGTTATCATAAGGTAGTTCATGTTTATGTGTGACATGGTTTTACGAGATACCTTCTTTTCAAAGGTTTTGATTGGTATTATTTTGATCTATGACACCATCATTTACATTTACGATTCGAGTTTCTCACGCTGGTTTACCAAGCCCGATCCGGGTATTTTTAATACTTGGGTCAAATCCGAGTAGTTTTAATTTAGATGAAGATACTTGGAGTTTCCAAAGGAGAGCTGGTGATCATTATCACCATATGGACGTAGATTATAATCTCGCTGCATTTATTCCATTGTATTGGTTTTTCAGCAATTGTAAGGACATAGATTTATAACTGTCCAGGCTTAGCTTAGGGTAGACTCTGATATACTTATTTCACATTTTTCACTGTAAAGATTATTGATATTATAAATTATACCATTCGTGCGAGTTTATGTTCTATCTTTATTTTCTTTTACCCTTAACAATTAGTTTTTCTGACACTTGAATGCTCGGCATGCAATACAGTAAATGTATTAGTGTCGATTTTCGATTTTCGAAAATCCCGTTCATTACAAATTAAAAGGAACCGGAATATGTCAAGATGTACTACTTAAATATAGGGTTAATTATGCCTATTGATGTATTACTCCTACCATTTGGTAGTCCAGTGGCTTAAAAATTTTGTCGACATCATATTCAACTTCAAGAACCTACAGCTCAAAGTTAACTATAATGGTTAAAACATTATATGGCAAGGCATTAAAGTTCCAGTAATCAAAATTATGGGGCAAAAAGAAACCGATGAGGCAATGATAAATTATTCTCTTTGTTTTTTCCTACACATCCACCAATTATCCAAAACCTGAGTTAGGAACACCTCTTCTCACATAAATACAAAATCACACTCCACTAATCCCTTCTTTTATCCAAGGTATTATTCTTTAATACCCAACTATCTTTCAGAAACCATTCCCCTTACCTCCTTAAAGAAAAACTGACCATAAAATCCCACTCATTTCATTTGCTCAATCAGTTTCCTGAAATCCTATAGACATTCATTTCACCACAAAGATGAGATAGACATATGGTCGGAGAAATGTTAAAGTCTGAAAAAAATCAGACATAGTCGCAACCTCTATTTTTCATCAGCGGTGATGGTTAAAAAGAGTGATGGCAATTGGAGAACACTCACTGATTATAGAGAACTCAACAAAATAACATAAAAATGCAAATTCCCTGTTCCACTAGTTGATGACTTATTTGATGAATTAGTTGGAGCAAAATTCTTTACCAAACTTGATCTTATGTCGGGCTACCATCAAATCAAAATGCAAGATAAGGACATCCACAAAACAACCTTTAAAATACATGAAGGACACTATGAATTCTTGGTTATACCATTTGGCTAGACGAATGCACCATCAACCTTTCAGTCCTTGATGAACAAAGTCTATTAAAACTATCTATGGAAGTTATTTCTTGTTGTCTTATGACATCATTATCTATAGCAAAAACTAAGAAGATCACTTACATCACTTAATCTTGGCCTTGCGGGTTCTCAAGGATAATCAACTAGTTGTTAAACTCTATAAATGCAGTTCTTCACAAAAACAAGATGATTATTTAGGATATGTAATCTCTCACAATGGAGTAACATATAACTTTTCAAAAATTCAAGCAATTAAAGAGTGGCCTACTTCTATATCTTTGAAATCACTTAGAGCATTTTTGGGACTTTCAAGCCACTACAAGAAGTTTGTACAAAATTATGCAATAATAGAAAAGTTACTTACACATTTACTAAATAAGAATGCCTTCATTGGAACTCTATGGCTCAATTGGCATCTGAACGACTGAAAGACAACCTCAAACTACCTATCTTAGCTGTGCCTGACTTCTACAAGGAATTTATATTAGAGTGATGTCTCCGGAAATGGGATAGGAGTTGTACTCTTATGAGAAAATAAGCCAATTGCATCATTAGTCAAGCTTTGCAAGGAATATTTTTGGTATTATCAACTTATGAAAAAGAATTATTAGCCTTAATTCTAGCTATAAAAAGTTTGTAATCAAAACTGATTATCAGAGCCTTAAGCATTTATTAGACCAGATATAAAATCACAACATTCAACATAAGTGATTAAATAAGCTTTATGGATTTGACTTCTTTAATATAGACTGTTGGACCTTGGTCAGCAGAAAGCGGGTCAAATGAGTGAAATATAAAAGAAAATCAGTTGGATCTTATTGGATTAATGAAGTTTAAATTGATTTACATCTGAAATAAGTAAATTTTATATAAAATCACTATTTTATTTAATTTGTTAATAAAAGTTTGGTATAACATTATTTATATACTTTATATAAAGTGTACATGTATATCAAACACGCATGCACATGTACATTTACAACATATACAATATGAATGGTTTAACATGCCTGTATCTAAGTTGGGATTTACACCACAATTGATATGTCAGTCCCTCGATATACATATGTTTTGTCTAATATAAATTATATAAGATAATGTGATATAAAATTATATTTGTATCAGTATAAACATTTATATATGCATATGATATTGTAAAAATTTATTTATTTATATATGCACATATATTAATACATCAAATAATATTTATAAAATAAACATAAATAATTTTAAGTTTAAATTCAAATTTCAAATTTTAAATCCACATTAAGATATAAGAAATTTTAATTTCAAATTTAAAATAATAATTTTTTAATAAATGATAATTTATTAATATACGTGTATGTATATATATGCAAAATAAAAAATTTAATTTTTTCATTAATATATATATATAATAATAATAATATTCTAAAACAATTATAATATAAAATGATAGTATATGTAATATAAACATAAGTATATTATTTTTGCCACATATATATGTAAGTATGTATGTATAAAAATATATTGAAAGATTCAACTTTTTAAATTTTATTATGTAAATCCAATTGCGTTTAAATTTTTGTTTTTTATTATTTTTAATTATTAGGAAAATTTTATTTTTTTCAGAGATTACTTTTACTCTGTACATATAAATTTTGTGTATATTGAATAAATAAATAAATTTATATGTATATATATAAAATATGTATATTAAAATTGATTTAATGTATTATATCTTAATATATCTATACATTTGGGTTTAAAATAAATAAATATATATATAATGTTTTTTTAATTTTGAATATATATATATATATATATGATTTAATAAGAAAGTTACATATATCATATAGACATATTAATATGTATATGATATAATAAGAAATTTACATAAATCATATAGATATGTTTAACATATTTAAAAATCAACTTTTATTTCAAAGACCTTTTTTTGATATCATTTAAAATTCGAAAAAATGCCCTTTTTAATTTTGCTGACTGAAGGCATATACTACATATATAATTTTTTTTATAACAACACACACACATTCTAGGGCGATAGCATATGTATAAAGATTGGTGGTACCATGGTCTAATCTAACCGTATATGAATGAAGATAAATATCAAATAAATATATACAAATGTAAATTGAGATGTTACCTTGACTATGGCCTAATAATTTTATCTTAAATTTTGAATCTATCAAACTCCTTTGGATCTGAATCAAAACTCCTCCATAAAGCGCTACTCAATTGAAAGATCAACATACCTTATTGCTATTTGATTTGAATTTGTGTTTTAATGTTTGAAAAGGATAGAGTAGCTTACCAGAAGATTTCAGCCAGAGATGCATGGATGGAGGGCTCAAAGAGAAAGAGAGCACAAAATTGAGGTGTTAAAGGAGTTTAAATAAAAGAAAAAGGAAAGAGCTAAAAGTGGATCTGAATCCCTAATTTTTTTTACCACTTCAAATTCCACTAGAATCAAATTCAACCCCTCCTCCTACCATATATAGTTAGCCATACCATGCCCTTGTATGGGCCTCCATGCCACTTCAAACCTGATTAGATAATTTACATTCAAATATAATTTAAACATACATCAATATCATATATCGATACATGTGTATACAACTTTTATATATGCACTATTTTCAATACTGATCAACACAAATAATATAAAATTTTATAATTGATATTTCACAAACATCAGATTTAACTAATTTAACTAAATCAGGTAGTAGTCAGAGTATTCAACATTTCAATAATGTGATTCTTATGTGTAAATTTGATTAACGATTTATATCGAACAATTCGAAGATTAACAAGTCACCTTAGCTAGTAGTGTAACATTATGGTCAAATTTATCACTTTTATAATTTCGGTAAAATCCAATTTACTTATTTTAAGCAGTCCCCTTTAGTGATAATTATTTACACAAATTCTCTGTATCAAATCGATATTACATTAGGACTTACAGAATTTGGTAATGATCCAAACTCCAATATTATCCACATTCAACTTGTATAGTCCAAACACAGAGTCCTTGGTTCAATAACAATAGTTATTATTAACCAAACAGCTCTGGCCAAAGTGTGATATCCCGGGTTTTTGGACAATTTAAATTTAATAATCGGTATTGATAATTTAATTGGATTGATAATTTTCTTTCTAATTTTAATTTAATTTGGTAATACTTGATCTTTTCTAATAATTTAAAATTGATAAGATTTATTTTCAAAGCTAATAAAGTTTTAATCTATTTATAATATATATTTTGCTATCTATATTGTGAATAGAAATCTTTTGTTTAAATAAAAGATGTATTTTCAAATTGTAATATATATGTATGTATATATTATTATTTGAAGTTGTATTGAAATTTAATATGATAATTCTCAAAATTAATGTTAAAAATATTTTCTATTTAAATATATGTGTATATTTGTATATATTAGAATTTTGATTTGAAAATTTATAAAAGTGTTTCAAATTCTAATATATATATATGTATAAATTGTAAATTGTAAAGTATAATTTAATATAATACCTTTCAAAAGCTATTTAAAAAGCTAATCATATATTTTCAAAACTCTTAAGGTAAATATTTATTTTATTAAAAGTATTTTAGCTCTAGTATAAATAAGATTTAATAAAAGATTTTATTTTTTTTAAAAGTACTTAATCTAAATGGTTATAAATATATATAGGTTTAAGTAGACCTTTCTTTTTAATATCTCTTTAATTTAATGGTTTGTAAACATAAATAAATTTAGTACTAGTTTACATTTACATAAATACATAAATATCAATACAAATTCATATTACATAATTTAAAGAGAATCATAAATACTTTTATAATAAGGATTTAAACACAATTCTACTAGATTTTAACATTTGTAAGATAATTAACATGCCTTAACATTTGTATATGCATGCAAGTTAACAAGTGGCTTTCATTTAATTTATTTGAAATTTTAGAAAACTAAATTACCTTAAATAACATATGTTTAGTGAGAAACCTGGTTTTCATTTCTCAGTTAAAAATATTTTCTTTCTTCCTCTAAAACTAAAAACAAATCAAAACAGAAACCAAAATCAAATCTGCAACTAAGTACAAATTCAACACTGATTCAACCTCAAACTTGATAAATCAAATTTCCAAAGCCTGTAATAACGAATCATCTCCAAAATGCAACCTGCAGCAAAGTAAATCAAACATGCAAGGATTTCAACAACAAAGAGAAATCAAAAGTATTGCCAGAAACAAAATCAAATACAGTTTCCAGAATTCAAATTTCAAAAGCCTGGAAGTAATAAAATCTGCTCTCTGTTCTTATTTTAAGGTGAGTAAATATTTATTTTAAAAACAGTTTAACCTGATGATGATTGACTTCTGTGATAAATTAAATTGTTATATTGATCTGATATGAATGTATGCATGTATATATTTATAGAGGGGTCTGTGTATATTGATGTTGTTCTCTGTTCTTTTATAGTTGAACTGATTTCATAAGAAATTCAAAAATCTCTCAACCAAATTAAAATTAGATATTGCTATATAAATGAAAACTGTTTGTAATTGTATGATGAAGGTTTTTAAATCATTCCAGGAATTTTAAATACCCTGAATCATGTTTAAATTAAAAATTTACAGAGGAACTGGAATTTTTGTTAAAAACCAACTATCTTAATTTCTAATTTGAACTACATGCATGTAACCATGATAGGAAATCATGAATTTAGATATGCAATTTGAAATTTTTAGTTGGGTATTTCGTTTGAATTTGAAGTTTGTTCGAAATTGGGTCTTTTGTGGATTGCTGATTATCCACGCTATAAATTGTTTTGATATTTGGATCGAAGCTTGATTGTGGATGGTAGATTAGAGGAAAAATGCAGTAGAATTTTTCTATTGAGTGAACTGTTCGAATTTGTTGGAATTAGGGTTTAGCATTGGGTTTTTGCTATCGAAGTTGTTGAGGTTCGTTCGTCGTTGACATGGGACCGGACTCGTTCGCGATGATGTGAAGCGAAACTGGAAGTCGAGACGGAGTTACAGTGTAGACGGCGAGGCTTTTCGCGACAGGGATCATCGGAGACGAGGGAATTTTCGATGACGATGGGGTTTCCAGGTAGCAACCGAGATGCTCGATTTCGTTCTGTAGGCGATCTCGTGGTTCTGTTTATTCGAATGGGTTAGTGAGGTTGTGGGTGACTGGAGGAGGGTAGCGGCGATGATCGTGGATGGCCAGAATTGGCGTGCACGTGCACGTGTGCACGTTTGGGTGTACTGGAGTTCGAGGTTTGGGGAAGAAGCTCTTTGATCGGGTTAGGCTCGGGATTGTCGCGTGTGTAACTCGAAGCAGGTGAGTTCGTGTGAGTTGCTCGCGAATGACTCGGGGATTTAGTGATTTTTGCTCGGGTTGTTCTGGGTTTTAAAACTGGAAGCTTAATTTTAATTGTTTTCGAGTTCAAAGCAAAGTAAACAAGTTTAAGTTATGAAAATAATCTTGTTTTCAAAGATAAATGTTTAACAAGTTTTAAAATATAATTAAGTAAATAAGTTTTAAAGAATTTGATAATCAAGTTTCAAAGATGAATATTTGGTTAATTTAATTAAACATGTTTGTTTAAATGTATATAAAATTATGGGTTTAAATTGTTTTGTTTAAAGGTAAAATTTTATTCAAATATAAAATTATTTCTAAATGTTTAAATGGAGTTTAATGATAGAAATTAATATGTAATTTAAATGAAAAGTTTATCTTTAAAGAGTGAATTTTATTAAGGATAATTAATAAATAAATTGAATTAAAGCTTAATTACTATTTGTAATTAAGAATAATTACTTAATGAAGTAATTAGTGAAAATGAATGTAATTAAGAAATAAATTAATTTAAGATTAAGTGATGATTAATTAAGTAATTAATTAATGTAATTAATTTTAGGTTAATTAATTAGTCTAATTAATTAAAGATAATCACTTGTGATTAATTTAGTATAATTACTTAGTAAAGTAATAAATGGGTAGTTACTGAATGTAATTAAATTAAGAAGAATTACTTATGGAAGTAATTAAATGTAATTGATTAAGGTAAATCACTTGATGTTATTAATTAAAAGATTAATTAATATAATTGATTTGAAGTTAATTAATTAAAGAGTAATTAATTAATTAAAGGATTAAGGATTATTAATAATGTGATTAATTACTAGTTAAGGTAATTAATTAAAAGAGAGTAATTAATTAAGAAAGTAATTAAGGATCATTAATTTATATAATAAATGATAAAATTAAGGATTGATTAATTAAGATTAATTAATCAATAATAAGTGATTAAAGAATAATTAATTAGTATAATTAATTAAGGAATTAATTAATTAAGGTAAGTAATTACAAGATGGTTAATTACTGTTTATGATTAATTAAGGATAATTAATGAATGTAGTTAATTAAAAATTAATTATTTAATTAACTAGAAGGTACTTAATTAATGAAGTAATTAGAGGATTATTAATTAATAAAATTAATCAATGATTAATAAAAGTAATTAATTAAAGTATGATTAATTATAATTAATTGAGGATTAATGCAAATAATTAATTAATTAATTAATTAATGGAAGTAAATGAAGGATCATTAATTATTGTAATTAATGATAGTAATTAAAGGTTAATTACTGTATATGGTTAAGGAATATTACTTGAATGTAATTAAAGTATAATTAATCAAGGAAGATTAATTAATTAAAGAAGATCATTAGAGATGATTAATTTATTTATTTGAAATAAATAAATGGAAAAGAATTTAGGTAATCCAATTGATTAAGAGTTAATCAATTCTGCTTATGGATGATTGATTAATATTGGATAGTTGATATTGGATGATTGGTCGATGATTGACTGATATTTGGTGATTGGTTGATACTGGATGATTTGGATATTATATTTGTGATATGCCGCTTTGTGAGATGAATGTTGATATGAATTATCTATTGTGATAATATGATTTATCTATCTGTTTATATCATCCTGAATATAAGTTTAAATGTTTAAACCTTTAAACAACTTGGCCTTAAAAGATACGTTTTGGATTTCGATGAGACCGGGATCGGGTTTCCGTATACCGGTATTCCAGGTCTGGAGACCCGAATACCACATCGATCCAAATTAACGATAGGTCGTGAATCTCAAGTGAAGATGAAGATTTAGAGTGCAAGGGTTATTGTCGTTAACTCTGAGGGTGATTCCAAAACGAGTGTAACGAGATAATGCCTTCGGTTTCGTTCGAACCCGGAACGAACTTGTATGGATTGAATGCTTTCAGCACATCGTCAGGCGGACGATGAGCATTCTAAGTGATATGTTCTGATTAAAGGTAATCGTAACCTCAAGCCTCATCAACCGGGAATGGCTAAAACAGGGGAGGTGCAGCAAAGCTTCGTGGGTAGCACCCACTGAGAGCAAGATAGATCCCTGTCTAGAGGTCCCTTTTCTTTTCGGCTTAGTGTGTGGTTGGTCGCGCCAACTATGGGGTTATCTTGTTCGGGATTATCCAGTAAGGGATGGTTCCGGCTTTGTGTTGCAGGGGAGCGGGCGTACTCCTCGGTACGGTGATCTAGGCCACGTACTGTGACGGGCGGTACCCCAGTAGCCCTGCCATTGTATGGAATCCAAACTCCAATAAGTGCCGTACGTATTAGTTGTGCCCAACTATGTTGGAATGTGAGATGTAAGCATTTCAGCTATTTCTGTATTTTACTTGAAAACCCTAGACCCTATTATAATACAATCGGATTTCCTATCAAATGTTTTAGTTAGCGTAAGGTAAAAACTTACCCATGTTTATTTGTGGGGAGTCTTACGTGATACTTTTGTTTTCAAAGGTTTTCAAAGTTAAGCAATCTAACCGTTTACTCACACCAGACCCATGTCTGACCCAAGTGTTTATTTTCTGTTTTATTAAACTCTTGGGTACTCAATATTGTATTGAGTAGTCGAGGGATTCAGGTTAGCTTTGACGAATTCTGGAGGAGATTTGGAGCAGGAGGCTTCACCGTGTAGATATATGATAATTCCGCTGTGTATATGTTGTGTCTGTATCTGTGATACTTGAGTTGTATGAATTAGACAGATGTTTATAACTGTCTAATATGTGTTGTATAAGTTGTGTAACTCTGATGTATATGATACTATGTAATATTTTATATGATATATTATATTTCATTCGTTTCGCTGTGAGTTTCTGATGTTGTTGTTCTTTCTTCTTTTCTTTCTTTTCTTCTTCTATCCCTTTCTTTCTTAATTCACGATACGTCTTTCTGGGCATAGAAAGCCGGGTCGTCACATTTGGTATCAGAGCACCAGGTTGAGTGAATACCTTAGCTCTGAAGTGGTGTCTATCTTGAGAGTGCGTAATTGTTAGTTATATAAAAATGGTTTTATATTGTGTTAATTGATCGGTTGAGTGGTATATGGATTCTGGTCAATACGAGTAGCTAACGTTATTGATAGGGATCTCTAAACACTTGAACCAGGCCAACGGACACAATATTGTTTTAAAGAGGTAGATGAAATAATTTTACCCAGAAATAATTTCTATATAAAAAAAAATATATCATTTTAAATATATATATTTATGTATTTCTACCTATTTATTGGGTTACCTGTTCGGGTTTTCCAATATAAGTTATAAAGGTAGATAAGGTGGTAGTGTGTGTAACACAATTACCAATAGTTGGAGTTTGAATGTTTGAGGTTGGAAGTATATATCGAGACTGTAAACCCAATATCGTCTCGAGTAAGTTGGCAGTATGGAGTAAGGATGTCTCGGATCTCTGAAGAAAATCCTTTTCAAAATTCGGAGTCCATTATTGGAATGTAAGATTGGTTGAGCTTGGGTGAGCAGATTTTCTAGAGTTGGATCTATCGGAAGTGCAGAAGTAAGTGATGGTAGCTTGGCGACTTCAGGAAGGAGCAGTTGTGTGATAAGACGCAGTATCTATGGATGTTCCCGAAGGAGATTTTCTTTTTGGAACAAGATTAAGAAGGTATTGGAGGAACAGTTGATGTCTACCGCAGGAAAGACTCGACTGTATAGGAATTCTCTGATATCAAGTAAGAGAGTTTTGTCTATTTTGAAGTATGGGACTAAGGTCGATTAGTTGTTCTTCGGACATGGTCTCATTGTTCCCTTAAGAAGAGTAAGTTATTGGCGATTGGTTTGGAGCCCGAGTTTCTTTTGGATGTCTACCATCTCGGAGATTCGTTGAGAGGTTTGTTGATGGTTTTAGTTTTGAGAAGCCTTTGGATTAGAAGTTCTTGGTTAGCTGTGATAGCAGTGCAGCTCGGAGTGTTCGGTGTGCTGTCGAGATAGAGTTTGGAAGCAGCAGTGTGGTTCGTTTCTTCGATGATCCCGGAATCTTTGTGGTTCTTCTATCAGCAGTCCGGGAAGATGGTGAATGTTTTCTTGAAGGGTTAACCTTGTTCGGAAAAGTTAAGGCTGTTTTAATTGGTAAAGAGAGAACAGTATCTTTAGAATCCGAACTAGGTAGGATCACAAAAGTGACTTGCGATTAGTTTGAGAGTTCATCTTGAGTAATCTTTTGTATGGAGTATCTGTGTTTTCTCTTCTGCTTCTAGTTTCGAGTTTCCTCTAGCCAAGGATAGCTAAAGACAGTACCCTTGACCGAGGACTCGTCTATTCTTTGAGAAGTTGGTTATGTCTTTAAGATAACCAATGTTTCCGCTTGTTTGTGGATCTAGTTTGTGCTCGAGTTCATCGACATTCTCATCTATTTCAAAATCAGAGTTGTGCAGCAAAAGCAAAGGTAGTAGCTGTGCAAGAAAGGAAGTAACCTCAGATTTCTACAAGAAGTTTATGTGAATTTCTAAGTGCGTATAGAATTTTCTGGAATCTGGGAGAAGGAAGTTCAGTCTTCTATTTCTTGTGGAGAAGAGTTTGTGGATTTCAGCAGATTTGAAGATCATTTTGTGCTTGGTTCATAATTGTTTCAAAAAGCATCAGCGAAGGTTGAGCTGATCGGGAAGAGATGATGTAGCTCAGGATCGTCTGATGAGTTAGGCAGATATGAGTCGGAGTTTGGAATTCGGAGTTGGAAATTGGAAGTTGTTTAAGTTTTTCTCCGATTAAAGAGCTATAAGATTTGGTAAGTCTGGAAAGTTAGCTCCAAAAGTATTTTGGATTTTCTTGTGTTCTTGAGAGGAGTAGTTCTTTGATCTACAGGAATGAATGGCCAGTTTGGATAACTGGAATTCATTTTATTTCACGTATCTCTGAGGGAGTACGTGTATGATCTATTACTGATTGTAGAATCTGCAGTTCAGATGGATTTGGAAGTTGTGCTGGATTTGAGTGTGGTCTGATATTTTGTTCAGATTGGTGGATCTAGAGAAGAGAGGAGCTTTGGATTATGGTGGTGTAGTTTGTTTAGCTTCTGTAGAGCGAGTCTACCGGTGATTTATATCCGGGGAAACTCTAGATAATGTTAGTAGATCTATCCTGATTTGTATTAGGATAGTTAGTTAGGTTTGTTTGATTGTTTGATTGGTTGCTTTGGTTGTTAGGAATTGGATGATAGGTATGCTTTGCTGTTTTAAAATCTAGGCTGGATTATTAAATTAACTTTGCTTTTAATTTCGAGGACGAAATTATTTTAAGGGGGGAGGAATGTGATATCCCGGGTTTTTGGACAATTTAAATTTAATAATCGGTATTGATAATTTAATTGGATTGATAATTTTCTTTCTAATTTTAATTTAATTTGGTAATACTTGATCTTTTCTAATAATTTAAAATTGATAAGATTTATTTTCAAAGCTAATAAAGTTTTAATCTATTTATAATATATATTTTGCTATCTATATTGTGAATAGAAATCTTTTGTTTAAATAAAAGATGTATTTTCAAATTGTAATATATATGTATGTATATATTATTATTTGAAGTTGTATTGAAATTTAATATGATAATTCTCAAAATTAATGTTAAAAATATTTTCTATTTAAATATATGTGTATATTTGTATATATTAGAATTTTGATTTGAAAATTTATAAAAGTGTTTCAAATTCTAATATATATATATGTATAAATTGTAAATTGTAAAGTATAATTTAATATAATACCTTTCAAAAGCTATTTAAAAAGCTAATCATATATTTTCAAAACTCTTAAGGTAAATATTTATTTTATTAAAAGTATTTTAGCTCTAGTATAAATAAGATTTAATAAAAGATTTTATTTTTTTTAAAAGTACTTAATCTAAATGGTTATAAATATATATAGGTTTAAGTAGACCTTTCTTTTTAATATCTCTTTAATTTAATGGTTTGTAAACATAAATAAATTTAGTACTAGTTTACATTTACATAAATACATAAATATCAATACAAATTCATATTACATAATTTAAAGAGAATCATAAATACTTTTATAATAAGGATTTAAACACAATTCTACTAGATTTTAACATTTGTAAGATAATTAACATGCCTTAACATTTGTATATGCATGCAAGTTAACAAGTGGCTTTCATTTAATTTATTTGAAATTTTAGAAAACTAAATTACCTTAAATAACATATGTTTAGTGAGAAACCTGGTTTTCATTTCTCAGTTAAAAATATTTTCTTTCTTCCTCTAAAACTAAAAACAAATCAAAACAGAAACCAAAATCAAATCTGCAACTAAGTACAAATTCAACACTGATTCAACCTCAAACTTGATAAATCAAATTTCCAAAGCCTGTAATAACGAATCATCTCCAAAATGCAACCTGCAGCAAAGTAAATCAAACATGCAAGGATTTCAACAACAAAGAGAAATCAAAAGTATTGCCAGAAACAAAATCAAATACAGTTTCCAGAATTCAAATTTCAAAAGCCTGGAAGTAATAAAATCTGCTCTCTGTTCTTATTTTAAGGTGAGTAAATATTTATTTTAAAAACAGTTTAACCTGATGATGATTGACTTCTGTGATAAATTAAATTGTTATATTGATCTGATATGAATGTATGCATGTATATATTTATAGAGGGGTCTGTGTATATTGATGTTGTTCTCTGTTCTTTTATAGTTGAACTGATTTCATAAGAAATTCAAAAATCTCTCAACCAAATTAAAATTAGATATTGCTATATAAATGAAAACTGTTTGTAATTGTATGATGAAGGTTTTTAAATCATTCCAGGAATTTTAAATACCCTGAATCATGTTTAAATTAAAAATTTACAGAGGAACTGGAATTTTTGTTAAAAACCAACTATCTTAATTTCTAATTTGAACTACATGCATGTAACCATGATAGGAAATCATGAATTTAGATATGCAATTTGAAATTTTTAGTTGGGTATTTCGTTTGAATTTGAAGTTTGTTCGAAATTGGGTCTTTTGTGGATTGCTGATTATCCACGCTATAAATTGTTTTGATATTTGGATCGAAGCTTGATTGTGGATGGTAGATTAGAGGAAAAATGCAGTAGAATTTTTCTATTGAGTGAACTGTTCGAATTTGTTGGAATTAGGGTTTAGCATTGGGTTTTTGCTATCGAAGTTGTTGAGGTTCGTTCGTCGTTGACATGGGACCGGACTCGTTCGCGATGATGTGAAGCGAAACTGGAAGTCGAGACGGAGTTACAGTGTAGACGGCGAGGCTTTTCGTGACAGGGATCATCGGAGACGAGGGAATTTTCGATGACGATGGGGTTTCCAGGTAACAACCGAGATGCTCGATTTCGTTCTGTAGGCGATCTCGTGGTTCTGTTTATTCGAATGGGTTAGTGAGGTTGTGGGTGACTGGAGGAGGGTAGCGGCGATGATCGTGGATGGCCAGAATTGGCGTGCACGTGCACGTGTGCACGTTTGGGTGTACTGGAGTTCGAGGTTTGGGGAAGAAGCTCTTTGATCGGGTTAGGCTCGGGATTGTCGCGTGTGTAACTCGAAGCAGGTGAGTTCGTGTGAGTTGCTCGCGAATGACTCGGGGATTTAGTGATTTTTGCTCGGGTTGTTCTGGGTTTTAAAACTGGAAGCTTAATTTTAATTGTTTTCGAGTTCAAAGCAAAGTAAACAAGTTTAAGTTATGAAAATAATCTTGTTTTCAAAGATAAATGTTTAACAAGTTTTAAAATATAATTAAGTAAATAAGTTTTAAAGAATTTGATAATCAAGTTTCAAAGATGAATATTTGGTTAATTTAATTAAACATGTTTGTTTAAATGTATATAAAATTATGGGTTTAAATTGTTTTGTTTAAAGGTAAAATTTTATTCAAATATAAAATTATTTCTAAATGTTTAAATGGAGTTTAATGATAGAAATTAATATGTAATTTAAATGAAAAGTTTATCTTTAAAGAGTGAATTTTATTAAGGATAATTAATAAATAAATTGAATTAAAGCTTAATTACTATTTGTAATTAAGAATAATTACTTAATGAAGTAATTAGTGAAAATGAATGTAATTAAGAAATAAATTAATTTAAGATTAAGTGATGATTAATTAAGTAATTAATTAATGTAATTAATTTTAGGTTAATTAATTAGTCTAATTAATTAAAGATAATCACTTGTGATTAATTTAGTATAATTACTTAGTAAAGTAATAAATGGGTAGTTACTGAATGTAATTAAATTAAGAAGAATTACTTATGGAAGTAATTAAATGTAATTGATTAAGGTAAATCACTTGATGTTATTAATTAAAAGATTAATTAATATAATTGATTTGAAGTTAATTAATTAAAGAGTAATTAATTAATTAAAGGATTAAGGATTATTAATAATGTGATTAATTACTAGTTAAGGTAATTAATTAAAAGAGAGTAATTAATTAAGAAAGTAATTAAGGATCATTAATTTATATAATAAATGATAAAATTAAGGATTGATTAATTAAGATTAATTAATCAATAATAAGTGATTAAAGAATAATTAATTAGTATAATTAATTAAGGAATTAATTAATTAAGGTAAGTAATTACAAGATGGTTAATTACTGTTTATGATTAATTAAGGATAATTAATGAATGTAGTTAATTAAAAATTAATTATTTAATTAACTAGAAGGTACTTAATTAATGAAGTAATTAGAGGATTATTAATTAATAAAATTAATCAATGATTAATAAAAGTAATTAATTAAAGTATGATTAATTATAATTAATTGAGGATTAATGCAAATAATTAATTAATTAATTAATTAATGGAAGTAAATGAAGGATCATTAATTATTGTAATTAATGATAGTAATTAAAGGTTAATTACTGTATATGGTTAAGGAATATTACTTGAATGTAATTAAAGTATAATTAATCAAGGAAGATTAATTAATTAAAGAAGATCATTAGAGATGATTAATTTATTTATTTGAAATAAATAAATGGAAAAGAATTTAGGTAATCCAATTGATTAAGAGTTAATCAATTCTGCTTATGGATGATTGATTAATATTGGATAGTTGATATTGGATGATTGGTCGATGATTGACTGATATTGGGTGATTGGTTGATACTGGATGATTTGGATATTATATTTGTGATATGCCGCTTTGTGAGATGAATGTTGATATGAATTATCTATTGTGATAATATGATTTATCTATTTGTTTATATCATCCTGAATATAAGTTTAAATGTTTAAACCTTTAAACAACTTGGCCTTAAAAGATACGTTTTGGATTTCGATGAGACCGGGATCGGGTTTCCGTATACCGGTATTCCAGGTCTGGAGACCCGAATACCACATCGATCCAAATTAACGATAGGTCGTGAATCTCAAGTGAAGATGAAGATTTAGAGTGCAAGGGTTATTGTCGTTAACTCTGAGGGTGATTCCAAAACGAGTGTAACGAGATAATGCCTTCGGTTTCGTTCGAACCCGGAACGAACTTGTATGGATTGAATGCTTTCAGCACATCGTCAAGCGGACGATGAGCATTCTAAGTGATATGTTCTGATTAAAGGTAATCGTAACCTCAAGCCTCATCAACCGGGAATGGCTAAAACAGGGGAGGTGCAGCAAAGCTTCGTGGGTAGCACCCACTGAGAGCAAGATAGATCCCTGTCTAGAGGTCCCTTTTCTTTTCGGCTTAGTGTGTGGTTGGTCGCGCCAACTACGGGGTTATCTTGTTCGGGATTATCCAGTAAGGGATGGTTCCAGCTTTGTGTTGCAGGGGAGCGGGCGTACTCCTCGGTACGGTGATCTAGGCCACGTACTGTGACGGGCGGTACCCCAGTAGCCCTGCCATTGTATGGAATCCAAACTCCAATAAGTGCCGTACGTATTAGTTGTGCCCAACTATGTTGGAATGTGAGATGTAAGCATTTCAGCTATTTCTGTATTTTACTTGAAAACCCTAGACCCTATTATAATACAATCGGATTTCCTATCAAATGTTTTAGTTAGCGTAAGGTAAAAACTTACCCATGTTTATTTGTGGGGAGTCTTACGTGATACTTTTGTTTTCAAAGGTTTTCAAAGTTAAGCAATCTAACCGTTTACTCACACCAGACCCATGTCTGACCCAAGTGTTTATTTCTGTTTTATTAAACTCTTGGGTACTCAATATTGTATTGAGTAGTCGAGGGATTCAGGTTAGCTTTGACGAATTCTGGAGGAGATTTGGAGCAGGAGGCTTCACCGTGTAGATATATGATAATTCCGCTGTGTATATGTTGTGTCTGTATCTGTGATACTTGAGTTGTATGAATTAGACAGATGTTTATAACTGTCTAATATGTGTTGTATAAGTTGTGTAACTCTGATGTATATGATACTATGTAATATTTTATATGATATATTATATTTCATTCGTTTCGCTGTGAGTTTCTGATGTTGTTGTTCTTTCTTCTTTTCTTCTTCTATCCCTTTCTTTCTTAATTCACGATACGTCTTTCTGGGCATAGAAAGCCGGGTCGTCACACAAAGACTTTTGACTTTGAGTTGACTTTGGTCGACCATGGTACTAACCTCATCTAACTAAGGGATGAATTATGTATTGAATATTGTTTCACTTCCAATGCTTCAACTTGACCCAACTATTGTCGTTCGTTGAATGCCATGCCAATATTTAACTATAATCAAAGCGAATTTTCCACATCGAAGTTCAATAGTATTCTCAAGTCGAGATAATTATGTAGTATTGTCACATCGATATTTTCTATTTGACCTTAGTCATATTAAACAACAGAATACAATCGAATAAGCCATTCCATAGTTATCTGATAACTATCGGTATTTAACCCATTGGTGACCTCATTAACCATGAGTAATACACTAGTAGATGCTTGGAGAGTGTTACGTACTCTAGTCTTAACGGATATATTGATATTTAATCTTGATACATCTTGACTAGAAATATTTAAAATAATATGTTTATTTTTATTGTAATATTGTGATTAATCTCTCAAGGTTATAACATATTGTAACTACTATCACAAAACATATCATTTATGGATTTTATAATAAATATACTTAAATTAAATAAATATTAATATAATATATTATATTAAGTATATAATAGAAAGAAAAAAAAGCTTATATTTTGAACATGGTTTTATTACAGAGTTAATAAGTTACAGTAAATTACAGAATTTCTCGTAGGGCATACTCCTAACCTTATCAATCTCTCACCTACAATTGGGGCCAATTATATAATCTCAATCCCAACCCTTTGGTCAGTTAGATGAGAATTGAACGAGTTAGACCAATCGCAAATGGATCTATTATGTTGTTTTAATTCTCTACTCCGTCAATCAACTCCATCCGATGCTAATAAGCAACTTTTATCATGTGGACTATTCGAAGTATGTTTCTCGACTTCTAGTGAGCTCTTATCATTACATTATTATCATATAACAATTTTAGTATTCTCAATGCTTGAAATACTCCTAGCCCGGTTATAAATTTGTGCATTAATATTTATACATTTCTTGTGGAACCATTCAAGATGATGTACTTAACTTTTTCACGGAATTAGCCACAATCTTTTGTTTGGAACATTCCAAAGTTATTAAACTTCCTTAATTATGGTTTAAAAATGAATCTAACATTGACATATTATACTTAATATCACTTGAAGTTTGAGTTCGAATACTACTTCATAAGGAGTTCGTTATTTCCATAAATAGTTCTATAGTATTTCATAAATATCCGAGGACACTATAAACTACCATTTAGTGATCTTAATTTGAATTTGATATTTGTTTAATGTATCAAATTCATTAGTTAAATACGATATTGTACATAATACATCATGTATGATAATTTCTATTGCCTATGCATAAGAAATCCATCTTACATGATCCATATTAACCATTTTAATATGGTATTTGTGTATGTCATTTGGGACATTCCCGATATCCTTTATACTGATTATAAAAGATATAATTTACAAATCCAATATCGAGTATTAAACAACTAAACTAGAACTGATTTTTAACATATGTACATTGTTAACAATCAGTAGTATGTTGTTTACTTATGGTATAGAAATATCTTATACTTTTAGTACTCTTTTTTGCAGACACACACTTCCTCTACATTTTGACTGAAAATAAAACTATTTAATACTTCTATCAAAATAGTTGTTTAACTTTGATGATGTCGAACGATACTTTATATCCATCCTTAGATCATATCCGAAAACCCACAAACTCAATATCGCTTCCATTGACTTTGAAACACTTTAGTAGTTATATGTAAATAGCCCATTCTAAATCATTATTTTGAATTTTTTGTTAGAACACATATGTATCAAGACTTAAAGTCGTACCCAGCGATAATTTTGTAAATAAAATCTGAATTAAGCTTAGCACATTGAATGATGAATCTGTTATGCCAGTTTCAATAATTGAAATTTATGATGTTATTCTTATCAATGTTGCTCACTGTATTCCATCTGCATTAGTCTTTTTCTAGACACATATTTATGGCTGATGGATCATATCCCTTTGGTACAACTATCAAATCATATTTTTGTAACATACTTGGAATCCTTTCAGATTTATGCATTACACCATATGGTAGAGTCAGTATTCTTAATAATTTAATTGACAACCGAAGATTATATATTCTCAATATGATAAAAGAATTATAGTTTCCCTTCAATGTGCGAGAATACTTTTTGTTAGGATATCAAATACATGGTTTTAATGACAACAACTATACAATGAAAATCAAATGTACATATATATATGTATATATATAGGAACTTGCTAGAGCAACATCACTAGAAAGACAAGAACAAGGCTCAAAAAACATTACAAGAGACTACAAGTCAATAGGATCGATGGAGCAACAAGATAGACATACAGAGTAAACATGCACAGTTTTCAGACGTCTGGGTGCACTAGCCAGACGTCTGAAGAAATCCTCTGGAATACAAAACAGACAGGATCAGACGTCTGGTTGTTGCACTCAGATGTCTGAAAGGCTACTGTATACAAAATATATATAGCCAGACGTCTGATGCTGAACTCGGAATTTAAAATTCAAATTACAACTGCCGCATTTGAAAAGACATCTTCGCTTCTCTTCGCTGCAACTCTTCATCATCATCAGAAGCAACTGTAGAGCACTTGTTAATGGATGCAACTACTCAAGGAATCTCTCTACAACTATATATATCATCAAGAATCAAAGAGAACATTAACCTTACTTACTTATGCTCTCTGATTATACACTTTATCATATACTCTTGATTTCTAGCAATCTATACATGTATTCTACTCTTCTAAATATACAGTTCCTCATAGACAATACTCTCTAGATATATATTGGAAGCATTTGTACTATATAGTCAAAATCCGTGTAATAGAGAACACAAATTGACAAAGAAACTCTGCTATTGTAAACCCGTTCCTCCGGGTGAAGTGAGGGTTATTTGGTGAAAGGAAATTTCGAAGAGGAGCTTCGGGACTAGATGTAACGACCCGTAGTTTTACGGATCGAAACATCATAAAACAGTTATCATTAGGTCGCATTGTTGATAAGTCGTCCATAGTCCAAGTCCTAGGTCGTATAGTAGTTAGGTCGGAGTAGACGACCTAAGGAAGTGGAGCGACCTAAGGAAGTTGGCGACCTAAAGATATAGGGATAGGTCGTATAGGAGATGAGTCGTGTGGTGGCTTAGGTCGTGGGGTAGGTTAGGTCGGATGAGCGACTTAAGAGGATGGAGCGACCTAAGAGAGTGAACGACCTAATAGTTGGCAACCTACAGGGATTGGCGACCTAAGAGTTAGCGACCTATAGGTTGGAGCGACCTATAGGAGTTAGCGACCTAAGCTAAGTTAGTTAGGTCCTGAGCTTCTGTGTTTAGTTAGGTCGTAAGCGACCTAAGTTAGTTAGGTCGTGAGCTTCTGTGTTTAGTTAGGTCGTAAGCGACCAAAGTTCGTTAGGTCGTGAGCTTCTGTGTTTAGTTAGGTCGTAAGCGACCTAAGTTAGTTAGGTCGTGAGCTTCTGTGTTTAGTTAGGTCGTAAGAGACCTAAGTTAGTTAGGTCGTGAGCTTCTGTGTTTAGTTAGGTCGCGACCTTAGATGATTCGTTAGGTCGCGCATTAGTGTTAAGTGTTAGGTCGTGACATTTTAGGTCACACACTTGAGTATAGTTAGGTCATGGATGCGCATAGGCTTGGGTTGTTAGGTCGAAGATTTTAGGTCGTGGGGTTTCATAGGTCGTGGACGACCTAATTGCGAGCGAACGACCTAAGGAAATCAGCCTATAAATACACGTCCATTTCTTCATTTTTTTGGGATCCGGATTTTGAAGCGATGAAGTGCTGCCATTTTGAGAGCTCGAGTTCTACACTTCTTCACTTCTTTTCTCCACTCTAATCTTGTGATTCCTTCCATCCAAATCGGAGATCAAATCGAAGATCGAAGAGCTTAGATTGAAGATCTACATCCATCGAAGAGAGCTTTCATCGTTTGAAGCGGAATTTTGATAGATCGAGTTAGATCCTTCGCTATCCAGATCTGAAGTGTGTTGCTTTTACGGTGTTTAGGTGATTTGGTGAGTGGTGATTATCTCTCACACGGATCCAAAGGAGTATATCGGATTGTTGGGTTGATTTGGTATTAAAATAGTGATTTCCATGCATTTTCTTAAACCTAAGTATAGATCTATTGTTCATGATGATTTGACATCCATTTTACTACATGATTAACCTATGCAAGTTCATTCATCAAGTTATAGAGATATCACTCATGTTTTCATGCTTGTTAGATTTCGACTCTTTATTTACAAGATTGCCATTATTGTTATAATTGTTTATTAGATCATGTTTGAATGTTTGATTACTTGGATTAATGATTGACTTGGTTGATTGTTATGAATTAGTTGATTGATGATTAGATTTAGACAAGATGGTCGAAGATGATTCAAAAGCTAAGTGAAATGCTCTTGAATTGGGAAAGCTGCTCGTGGCATATGTAGCGGATGATGAAGCTCATATGGATAGATTTGATGATGATGATGTTGAGATAAGGCTTTGCTAGGATGTGATGAAGCGAGGCATGATATGAGATAGTCTTGGTCTAATCCATACGGGATCATTCCAAGCATGTTGATAACTCGGTGAAATGGTTCGAGTTTGAGGATAATGGTTTGCTCGAGAGGCGCTTGAGCTAGTATGGAAATAGTCATCGAGGAGGATGACTAGGAGGCTGAGATTTCATCATTGTTGAAGGTTCTAGCATGCTCAAAGCAAGAGTACGCTGGGCAGATTCGATAGTCCCTAAAGACTACTGATTGGTAGTCGAGTACTCTGGGCAGATTCGATAGTCCTAGGCACAGGCTGCGACGACGTGCGGAGTTATGTCTAGAACCGGGGTTTCCATTAGCCCTTGACGGACGGCTGAAAGAATATGCCGGTCATTCAATTAACGGTGATATCGAAGCAATGATAACAGTGATAGCCAGAGTCATGGATGTTTGGTTGTATCGTCATTCGGTCTCAAGAGCGGTATTTTCTGGGTGCTTATCTGATCTTGGTTTAGGCCTTGGGGGTTTGTACTTGGAAAACATCGCCCTTGACTCGAGTGATAATCGCTTTACTTTAAATGTTTGCTTTGCTATGTTTGTTTCTGCTTAGTGTGTGTTTGGGGGCTATCACTGTAGAAAGAGGTGGAGTGGGAGGGTTGGATTCCTATTCCTTTTTCCTTTATGCTCTTTTGGTATGTTGTTAGTTAATTTACTGCTCACTAAGACTGTTGTCTGACTCAAGGCTTTATGTTTTAACTCTTATTGCCTTGGGCCGTTCGTCCATTTTGGGACGGGCAGACTAGGTAGTAGGTGACAGGTGCTGTTCTTGCTTCCGACGATGCTGATGACGAAGACAAGCTGGAGGCTTGCATATTATTTTCTTACTATATGTACTAGATGTTCCGCTGCTTGTATAATTCTCTGAGTGATATGTAGTGAGGCTTGATGTATTAACTATTCAGATGTTTGTATTCAACTATATGAAGTTTTATATGATGACATTCTATTCTGTGAAGCTTCACTATATATATATTCTATTGTATTTTATCCTTGCGCTGTGAGTTATACGATAGATTCTGCTGTTTTTAATTTACCCTGACAATCGTCCATGGCTGCCTGGCACACTTTACAGCGCACTATCTCTAGGTTCAGCGCGGGGGTCATGGGCGGTCGTCACATTTGGTATCAGAGCTTTGCACTACACCAAAACAGTCATTTGGCAACACTTTTTTTTCCATTTGGCGACACTTATATGGGTTGCAATTTAGTCTCGCTAATAAGTGTCGCTATCCAATATAAGTGTGGCTACCCCATTTTATCTTCATGTAGTTTGATTAACATGTATTTTGCATACTAAGTGCTGATGTAGTTTGATTAACATGCATTTTGCATACTAAGTTTGCGAATTCATAAATACAAAAAAAATTAGAACCTGAGTTGTAACTCAGTCTTTAACCTTTTGATTTTGAAGGTATAAGTTTTTATCGAGTGTTTATATTAAATGCATAAACTTGAAGAAGGATGCTTTGGATGGTAGTTGAAGTAGATGGAAGTGGTACAGGGAAGAAATACTGTTGTGATTGTGGTGATGTTTTGATGTTTGTTGAATGGTTGCTATGTGTTGATGCTGCTATTGGAGGTGAAGTATTTTGGTAATGGTGGCAATGGTAGGCAGGGTGCTGTTGTATTTGAATGGTGAATGGTGGCAGATATGCAGATAGTTGGCAGGGTGGAGAGTGGCAGTGAGGATGTTAGTTGAAATAGAGCAGGCAGTGGGTTAGATATGTGAAGAGGAGTTTGCAGTTTTGTAAGGTGACAGAAGGGAGGTGGAGCAGGGTGGTGATGTTTGTATAGGGTGAAGGGGAGGCAGTAGTTTAGGCAGCAAGGAGGTGGTGGTGGAGCAGTGGTACTTGAAGTTGTAGCCGAAGTGATGAGTTGAATGTGGGGGGAAATCAGTTGTATTGGTTATGTGCATGTGCACAGTGGTACAAGGCAGTGAAGTATAGTATGCAGTGAATGTTAAGGCAGCAGTTTTTTGTGCAAGTTGTGAAGTGGTGATAGTGGTTGATTGTTGTATGTGAATGTGGGTAGGAAGGAGGTAAGGGAAGTATTTTGAATGAAACAGCAGCAGCTGGTATCAGACGGTATCACTGGTATTAGAAAATGAATAGAAGTGCAACGAAAATGGAAACAGGCAGAAGTGCAGTGAGAATATAAAATAATCTATAGAGAATGTAATAAAAAAATGAAAATGGAATATATATAGTTTTGAAATGAAAGTTTTTATCGAGTGTTTAACCATTATTTGTAGCGTGTTTATATTTGAACTTTGCGTTTAAGTTTTGGTATATATATATATGTGTGTGTTACTAAATAACCATTTTCCAGCACTTATAAGCGTTACCGTGTATTTCTATACCAACACTTATAAGTGTTACCGTATATTTCGTTATCAACGTTTATAAGCGTTGCTAACTAATATATACCAACGTTTATAAGCGTTGGCGAATACAAACTTCCAACGCTTATAAGCGTTGGGAAACTAAACTCGCCAACGCTTATAAGCGTTGGTAATAAATTGCGACGCCCCTACAGCGACGCTAATAAGCGTTGCTGAAACTGTTTGCGACAGTTATACTCGTTGGGAATCACCTGTTTTGGTGTAGTGTTGGTTAATCGATTTTACCCAACGCTCGCTGACGTAACTACGTATGAGAGACGTAATTGTATTTTGATGGATGATTACTATATATAATATAGTAGCTTAGAAGGATTTGAATTCCTTATGCAGTTGTTTCTCAAGGTGTATTAATCATTCCTTTTTATAGATATTGAGAATGAGTTAAAGAGGGAGACCAGCTGCTAGGGAAGGCCGTGCTGTTGAGGGGGCTGCTGATTATGTTGCTATGTTCGAAGCTATGATGACTTCGATCATGAGAAGGATGCCAGCCCCGGGGCCATCAGTAGATGTTGGAGTTCAAGTCCAAACTCCAAAACCGGTGGATTTCGCTAAGCTGTGTAAAGATTATACTGCTCTTGGAGGAAGGGTTTTCTTGGGAACAGAATCAACCATTGAAGTCCAGAGGTGGATAGATGCTTGTAGAAGGATCTTTGGTGATTTGGGAATCGAGGATGCGACTAAGAGGAAGCTCGCATCAAGACAACTTCAAGGAAGAGCTTCTGATTGGTGGAACTCTATCACCATTGATACTCCGGAGGAAGAAATTACTTGGGAGCAATTCCAAGTCAGATTTGAAGCTAAGTTCATTTCTACAGCCCAGAAGTCTGTTTTGTTCAAGAAGTTTGTGGAGCTCAAGAAAAGTGGAAGACCAGTTCTTGAGTATGTTTCTGAGTTTGAAGCTTTGTCCAAGTATGCCCGGTCGTATATTGAATCTCCTTATCAGAAGAACGAGAAGTTTGTGATAGGCTTGGATAGTTATCTTGGGAGACAGTTGGTGGATCATTTGGACGATTCATTTGAGAAGCTTGTGGAGAAAGCTCTCAGGCATGAGAATCTGTTTCCTAAAGAGGGATCTGTTGTTGCTATGACCAAGGGAGAGTCTAGACCACAGCAGGGTGGAAACAAGAAGAGGAAGCAGCAACAACAAAAGGGTAAGGATGGCCAGAAGAAGCCAAAGGGTGAAGTGACCTGCTACAATTGTCAGCAGAAGGGCCATTTCTCCAGGGATTGCAAGAATCTGAAGGTGCCGGTGAAGTGCCACAACTGTGACAAGCCGGGGCATGTCAAGAGGAATTGTCCAGAACCGCGGAAGGACAAGCAGATTGTGCAAGCTTATGCTTTGGGGGCTGTTCCATCATCTTTGAAAGCCTCTACCGCTGAAGAGAAAGGAAAGAGTGTGGTATTTCAAGGTACTCTTTCCATATGTGGTGTTCCAGTTAGAGTGTTATTTGATACTGGGGCGTCGCATTCTTTTGTTTGTAACTAACTTGTAGGCCGGTTGGGTTTAGAACCAGATATCGTTGATAGGCCATTGGTTGTGACTAATCCAGTTGGGGGTTCGTCTTGTTTGTGTATGCTATGCCGTGGTCTGATTGTATCGAGTCATGATTGCACTTTTGTTTGTGATTGTTTTGTTCTGAACTTTGCGGGGTTCGGAATTATTTTGGGTATGGACTGGCTTAGGAAATATGCAGCAAAGGTTGATTGTGAAAGGTTGGAGGTGACAGTCGAGAATGTGGAGGGGCAAAAGATTGTGATACGATGTAAGCATGAAGAAGGCGTCTTCATGAGCTTCATGTATTCGCTGGTTGTTCCACGAGATGGACTATCATCGGTGCCAATCGCTAATGGATTTGAGGATGTCTTTGACGAGGTCAAAGGGTTACCACCGCATAGAGAGATCGAGTTTTGTATAGATCTAGTTGAAGGAGCCAGACCTGTTGTGATGCCTCTTAGGCGGATGGCGCCTAGGGAACAGCAAGAGTTGAAGGTGCAGGTTGATGATCTTTTACAGAAAGGATTCATTCGGCGTAGTATGTCCGAATGGGGTGCACCAGTTGTGTTCGCAACCAAAGCGGATGGATCGTTGAGGTTGTGTGTGGATTATCGTGAGCTGAATAAAGTGACTAAGAAGAACAAGTATCCATTGCCGAGGATAGATGACTTGTTTGATCAGCTTCACGAAGCTAAGGTGTTTTCTCAGATGGATTTGGCGACGGGATTTCACCAGTTAAGAGTAGCTAAGGATAGTGTGCCGAAGACTGCTTTTAGGACACCATCCGGTTTCTTTGAGTGGCTGGTAATGCCGTTTGGATTGACTAATGCGCCAGCATATTTTGTGGATCTTATGAATAGAGTGTTCAGAGATCAGTTGAGCAAGTTCGTACTAGTGTTCGTGGATGATATTCTGATTTATTCCAGAACTGAAGAAGAACACACGACGCACTTGCGTATTGTTTTGGAAATCTTACGGAAACATCAGCGGAAGGCTAAGTTTTCGAAGTGTCACTTCTGGAAGAGTGAAGTGAGGTTCTTAGGCAATATTATCTCTGGAAGTGGAATAGCGGTTGATCCCGCTAAGGTGGCAGCAATCCAGGATTGGGTTAGACCTAAGAATGCATCTGATGTGAGAAGTTTTCTTGGATTAGCAGGATACTATCGTCGATTTATCAAAGACTTCTCCAAGGTGGTTGCACCATTGACAGGATTGACGAAAAAGAACCAAGTATTCAGATGGGATGCTAAGTGTGAGCAAGCTTTCAGAATCCTGAAAGAGCGATTGACGAGTGCTCCTGTTTTGACTATTCCAAGTGGAAATGATGAGATGGTGGTTTACACCGACGCATGTGGTACTGGACTTGGAGCAGTGTTGATGCAGAAAGGTAAAGTTGTCGCGTATGTAAGTCGACAACTGAAGCCGCATGAAAGGAATTACCCGACTCATGATTTGGAGTTAGCGGCGATTGTTTTTGCTCTGAAGATGTGGAGACATTATCTATTAGGAGTTCGATTCGAGTTGTTTACAGATCATAAGTCGTTGAAGTATCTTTTCTCCCAAAAGGATTTGAATCTTCGGCAGCAACGATGGCTAGAGTTTTTGGCATCATATGATTTTGGTATAGCCTATACTCCGGGAAAGGGTAACGCAGTGGCAGATGCGTTAAGTTGAAGACATGCAGGATTGGGAGCCATGTTTTCATAATGGAAGAATCTCGAGTATTTGGCTGGATTTGACTTCAGGCCCAGATGTGAATTGGAACCTGAAATGTTGGCAAACTTATCGATAAGACCGACTCTTGTGGAAAGAATTGGCGAGGGCCAAAAGCGAGATGATAAGCTTGTCAAGATTATCCGTGATTTGGAATCTGGATTGGACCCAGAAAAGGATAAAGGATTCGAGGTCGATCGAGAGGGTTGGCTTCGGAAGCAAGGACGACTAGTTGTTCCTGATGTAGATGAATTGAGGAATGAGGTGCTGAAGGAAAGTCATCACTCGAAATTGACAATTCATCCAGGAGGAAACAAGATGTATCGGGATATGAAGAGAACCTATTACTGGGAAGGTATGAAGAAGGATGTTGGAAATTTTATTTCCAAATGTATGAACTGCCAGTTGGTAAAAGCCGAACAGAAGAAGCCAAGTGGATTGCTTCAGCCATTAGAAGTTCCTACATGGAAGTGGGAGCAAGTATCGATGGATTTTATCGATGGACTACCTAGAACAAGAACGGGAAATGAAGGGATTTGGGTCATCATAGATCGTCTGACTAAGAGTGCAAGATTCATTCCTGTTCGATCGACTAGGACTGCATCAAAGTTGGCTGAGCTGTATGTTAAGTGGATATTTCGTTTCCATGGTATTTCGAAAAGTATATTGAGCGATCGAGATCCATTGTTCACTAGGGAATTTTGGAAGAGCTTCCAGGAAGTTTTGGGAACCGAGTTGTGTTTGAGTACAGCTTATCATCCTCAAACTGATGGTCAGACCGAGAGAGTCAACCGTGTTTTGAAAGATCTCCTTAGAGCTTGTGTTTTAGATTTCGGAGGATCATGGGAAGATCACCTCCATTTGATGGAATTTTCGTATAATAACAGTTACCAGTCAAGCATTGGTATGGCACCGTATGAGGCATTGCATGGAAGACCGTGTAACTCTCCGACATGTTGGTTAGAAATAGGAGAAAAGCTGATACTTGGGCCAGAGATGATTCGACAGACTTCGGATTGCATAGAGATCATTCGGCGACGAATGAAGGCAGCCCAAGACCATCAGAAAAGTTATGCCGATAAGCGTCGTAAGGATTTGGAATTCGACATAGGTGATATGGTTTTTGTGAAGATTTCTCCACTGAAGAATGTTATTCGATTCAGGAAGAAAGGAAAATTGACTCCGAGATTTGTTGGACCATTCCCGATCATCGAGCGGATTGGAAAGCTCGCATACAGATTGGAGTTACCAGAGAAGATGTCGGGTGTGCACAATGTTTTTCATGTATCGTATCTACGGAAGTATGTGCACGACTCGAGTACAACGGTTTCTGCTGATAGCTATGAAGATTTCGAAGTTGATCCAGTCGATAAGAGACCTCGTAAGCCGCTTCATGTTGTGGAAACCGACACGAAACAGCTTAGGAGGAAGGTAGTTAGGTTGCTCAAGATACAATGGAGTGATGATGATAACGACTGTACATGGGAGGAGGAAGAGAGGATGAAGGCAGCTCATCTTGAACTCTTCAAGGTATGGCCCTAAAGTGTCGTGTCATCTAACGACATTGTAACTTGTTCTAGTTTTAGAATTCTGCATGCTAAGCTAGAATTGGATGCATGGTTTGTTGATTGCTATGGATGGTAGGCATGCAAAATAGTCTTTGATTGCTCTGTTTGTTTGGAATATCGGGGGCGAAATTCCTAAGGGGGAGAGAATGTAACGACCCGTATTTTTACGGATCGAAACATCATAAAACAGTTATCATTAGGTCGCATTGTTGATAAGTCGTCCATAGTCCAAGTCCTAGGTCGTATAGTAGTTAGGTCGGAGTAGACGACCTAAGGAAGTGGAGCGACCTAAGGAAGTTGGCGACCTAAAGATTTAGGGATAGGTCGTATAGGAGATGAGTCATGTGGTGGCTTAGGTCGTGGGGTAGGTTAGGTTGGATGAGCGACTTAAGAGGATGGAGCGACCTAAGAGAGTGAACGACCTAAGAGTTGGCAACCTACAGGAATTGGCGACCTAAGAGTTAGCGACCTACAGGTTGGAGCGACCTATAGGAGTTAGCGACCTAAGCTAAGTTAGTTAGGTCGTGAGCTTCTATGTTTAGTTAGGTCGTAAGCGACCTAAGTTAGTTAGGTCGTGAGCTTCTGTGTTTAGTTAGGTCGTAAGCGACCTAAGTTAGTTAGGTCGTGAGCTTCTGTGTTTAGTTAGGTCGCGACCTTAGATGAGTCGTTAGGTCGCGCATTAGTGTTAAGTGTTAGGTCGTGACATTTTAGGTCGCACACTTGAGTATAGTTAGGTCGTGGATGCGCATAGGCTTGGGTTGTTAGGTCGAAGATTTTAGGTCGTGGGGTTTCTTAGGTCGTGGACGACCTAATTGCGAGCGAACGACCTAAGGAAATCAGCCTATAAATACACGTCCATTTCTTCATTTTTTTGGGATCCGGATTTTGAAGCGACGAAGTGCTGCCATTTTGAGAGCTTGAGTTCTACACTTCTTCACTTCTTTTCTCCACTCTAATCTTGTGATTCCTTCCATCCAAATCGGAGATCAAATCGAATATCGAAGAGCTTAGATTGAAGATCTACATCCATCGAAGAGAGCTTTCATCGTTTGAAGCGGAATTTTGATAGATCGAGTTAGATCCTTCGCTGTCCAGATCTGAAGTGTGTTGCTTTTACGGTGTTTAGGTGATTTGGTGAGTGGTGATTATCTCTCACACGGATCCAAAGGAGTATATCGGATTGTTGGGTTGATTTGGTGTTAAAATAGTGATTTCCATGCATTTTCTTAAACCTAAGTATAGATCTATTGTTCATGATGATTTGACATCCATTTTACTACATGATTAACCTATGCAAGTTCATTCATCAAGTTATAGAGATATCACTCATGTTTTCATGCTTGTTAGATTTCGACTCTTTATTTACAAGATTGTCATTATTGTTATAATTGTTTATTAGATCATGTTTGAATGTTTGATTACTTGGATTAATGATTGACTTGGTTGATTGTTATGAATTAGTTGATTGATGATTAGATTTAGACAAGATGGTCGAAGATGATTCAAAAGCTAAGTGAAAGGCTCTTGAATTAGGAAAGCTGCTCGTGGCATATGTAGCGGATGATGAAGCTCATATGGATAGATTTGATGATGATGATGTTGAGATAAGGCTTTGCTAGGATGTGATGAAGCGAGGCATGATATGAGATAGTCTTGGTCTAATCCATACGGGATCATTCCAAGCATGTTGATAACTCGGTGAAATGGTTCGAGTTTGAGGATAATGGTTTGCTCGAGAGGCGCTTGAGCTAGTATGTAAATAGTCATCGAGGAGGATGACTAGGAGGCTGAGATTTCATCGTTGTTGAAGGTTCTAGCATGCTCAAAGCAAGAGTACGCTGGGCAGATTAGATAGTCCCTAAAGACTACTGATTGGTAGTCGAGTACTCTGGGCAGATTCGATAGTCCTAGGCACGGGCTGCGACGACGTGCGGAGTTATGTCTAGAACCGGGGTTTCCATTAGCCCTTGACGGACGGCTGAAAGAATGTGCCGGTCATTCAATTAACGGTGATATCGAAGCAATGATAACAGTGATAGCCAGAGTCATGGATGTTTGGTTGTATCGTCATTCGGTCTCAAGAGCGGTATTTTCTGGGTGCTTATCTGATCTTGGTTTAGGCCTTGGGGGTTTGTACTTGGAAAACATCGCCCTTGACTCGAGTGATAATCGCTTTACTTTAAATGTTTGCTTTGCTATGTTTGTTTCTGCTTAGTGTGTGTCTGGGGGCTATCACTGTAGAAAGAGGTGGAGTGGGAGAGTTGGATTCCTATTCCTTTTTCCTTTATGCTCTTTTGGTATGTTGTTAGTTAATTTACTGCTCACTAAGACTGTTGTCTGACTCAAGGCTTTATGTTTTAACTCTTATTGCCTTGGGCTGTTCGTCCATTTTGGGACGGGCAGACTAGGTAGCAGGTGACAGGTGCTGTTCTTTCTTCCGGCGATACTGATGACGAAGACGAGCTGGAGGCTTGCATATTATTTTCTTACTATATGTACTGGATGTTCAGCTGCTTGTATAATTCTCTGAGTGATATGTAGTGAGGCTTGATGTATTGACTATTCAGATGTTTGTATTCAACTATATGAAGTTTTATATGATGACATTCTATTCTGTGAAGCTTCACTATATATATATATTCTATTGTATTTTATCCTTGCGCTGTGAGTTATACGATAGATTCTGCTGTTTTTAATTTACCCTGACAATCGTCCATAGCTGCCTGGCACACTTTACAGTGCACTATCTCTAGGTTCAGCGCGGGGGTCATGGGCGGTCGTCACACTAGACGTAGGACGGGAGGTCCGAACCAGTATAAAACCCTGGTGTGATTATTCTTATTTACATTCTTTACTATCATTATACTATAGTTTAATTTAGTTATATACTTGTCATTTATATAATCGATCCACCACCCTATAGACTATCACTTATTTGACATTTTGATGTGTTGTATTTGTTTAGGTTTAATTAGTTTCATTTCATCCTATATAATCAGTTTCATCTTTGGATCGCATCCAAATCTATTTCACTATCAATAATTTCTAAAAGAAATTCATTTGCTATGAAGTTGATATTCTTGAAACAAAAAATGTTTCTCATTGCAATGGAATAGGTATTTATAAACACTTTATGAAGTACTTTATATATAAAACTGATTTTGTTTTAGCTTATGACACTTATGTTTAAAAAATGAATTTGTCATCTAATGATGATCTTTTCTAAACACATTTTAGGTGATACATACAAGATCCCTCACGTATAATTATTACATGTAATCTTTTGACTCGCACAACCTCCCAACTTCTTGACCTAGGATATGTTGGGTATTCTTATAAGTTCTTATCTTGTATGATTTTGTAAACCATTCTTTAGATGGAAATAATTTTAACCTTATGTACTACTCTTAAGTATATGACCTTACAGAAAGAAGGTAGCTCAACTTCACTCATCATTAATTATACTTTGTTCAACAAAGTTCAATTACTTCTTATTGATACATCATTATGTATCATAAGGAGGAGTGATTTCTAAGATTGAATTTTTATTCATTTTTAGATACACTCAGAACTATTTCCAATATACTTACATGTTCGATCAAATCGAAGCATTTTTTCTTTTGCATGTTATTTTATTTACTTCCATTTTATGTTCTATGAGCTTACCACAGGCACAATTCATGGATATCAAATACACATTTCATATCTGTAATAATTCATCGGTGAGTTTAACAAAGTATGTGGAATCATTTTTGTATTATTAGACCAACGATTGTATACATCTATATGTATAAACCCGAAGAGTTCATCGACTCTCACATCGCTTCCACTGAATGGGTGTATTGCCTTTAATTATTTGAGATATAATTCACTAGTACCAAATAATTCTAATCATATTATCGCATAATTATTTCTCAAAACTATGGCTTAGTCTATAATTCAAAATAATTGCAAATAATTTTAGATATTTCTGTATTTTCTAATGCATCACTTTGGCTATAAAAACAAATACCACTATATTTTATAATGAATATTCATAATATCCATATTGAAATAAGATATGTCTATTTTCAGTCAACACTGAAAAACGGTTATTATTTCATAAATAATGTTTGGTATGTTTTACGAAAACAATTTTCATATCTTTATATGACCAATAAGTGTTATATAGCATGCACCCGCTATTTTCGTCATTACTGTAATAACATACGAAATATGGAGCTCTATTCAACCACTTAATATAAGGTATTTATTCCATCTACTATAAAAGTTTACAGTAGAGAGTTTTTAAATCAAATATCTTAAACTCAAAGAAATAAATCTCATAGAAAACAATTTTCTATTTGAAAATACATTTTGGAATAGAAACCATATTTCTCATTGCAAAGTTAATTATCTATTATTATTTTACAATTCTAGTTTTTGATATTTCTTTATTAAAAATAAGTGACCATTCACTGTCTTCATCCCAATTGTACCTTAAGTTACATCCACTATTGTAGATTCGCTTTTCTTTTTAAATGATCGAACCAGTCGAAGGAAACCCTTACTATGATATTGTAACGAACTCTTTACAAATGTATGTTTGGTCATCCTTAACTTTTATGGATATTAAATAAGTTGCATTTTATGTAAACTGGTCAAACTGACATTTCAATGATCGAGTTCTTAGACATATCTTGCAGCATTTAGTCTAGTGTTACATTTAACATAATAAGATCATGATTTTAATCAATCATATTGAATATATGAGCTCACACTATGGTTTAATCTCTCATTTCGATTGAACTAATTTCATTGAGATTTCATACATTACGAGTTGCGATTATTCACTATATAAAATTTGTATGTGACTAGAAATGGATCAAATATTCATATCCTTGTATTTCTTTTAGAGTTCAAAACTCATTCAAGAAAATACACGGTCTCGGGCAAGTACATATGTACGTGACCAAGTTACAAACCGGTTTAGAAGTTGTAAAATTAGGCACTTGCATGGGTTAACATTTCAAAAAATTTACTAGAAAGTATATTTTATATTTCTATTTGTTATTTTTAATTCAGTTCCTATGTATATCTTAATTGATAAACGTTTTATTAGTTGTACAAATTTATCGTGTAGATTATTTTAACTTTACATATGTGAATGTTCCTACAATATTAGAAAGATTAAATGTTACTCTTTCATTTTTCTAATAAGTCCCCCACTTGACTTTTATGTTTCTACAAAATCCTAAGATGAAACATAGAAGTCTTTCGACTTCATTAGTGGGTGTTAGCACTCGCTTGCCTTGAGATTCCAACCTTGAGGAATATTAACAAATCATAGGCCTGTAAGCAATGGATAACACTTTATTAGCTGTATCATATACAACTTCTGACCTGTGGTCTTTGTGTTAATCTCATTTCGTCCATGAGGAATATCAACAAATCAAAGGAGATTATTCACTCATACCTACCATTTTGTAATAGCTTAAGTATATATGTACGTAGCTTATGAAATATCAACAAATGTTGCATATGTTTAACTCGTGTATTCAGTATATTGATAGTACTGCACATAACATCCTTAGCTTGAGGAATATCAACAATTAAGGAGTATGCAATTAATCTATTAATATATAAATGGTAAAAACAACATTTATATTAAAGATTCATGATTTTTTAAAATATTTAATTGAGTGATATCAACTTATGTAATAATGTATTTCTAATGAAATACCCTCGTGATTCAAGTGTCAAACACATATGAAATCATGGTATACGCACTATACGCATGTATTTATTACTTAAATCTAATTAGGGTTTCTTATTATTTCACATTTTATTATCCATTCATATTATATAAGTTCTATGTATCATATAACTTTTATAATTTAATTATCTTAATAATAGTCTTATGTATAATCTTAAAGTAATTAAATCTTGTTTAATTACTTTAATTAATTAACTGAGTAACATTTTAATTAATTTTATATTATTCAATTAACATTTCATATTGAATATTTATACTTTAACATTTGTAGTTATACACATATATCTTTATATATACACACACATATATATGTCCTATATTATTTATTAATTAAAATTTAATTAATTATTTAATTAAATTTTTTTAATTAATTATTTAAAATTCAAATCATATTACTTATATCATCATAAACAATTTTAGAATGTAATATTACCTATATATGTTATATAATTTAGTTAATTAACTATTTAATTAATTTATTAATTTAATTAATAATTTATTAATTATTGAAATTAATTTATATATTTTCAAAACAATTTTCAAAATCATATTATAATAATCAGTACTAATTTTCTTATCTTAAATTTAAACTTTTATTTTAATTTCAAAATAGATTTTGAATCATGATTCCAAAATTCAAATTAGGCTTTCCATATTTGTAACAACCCGAAATTTAACCCGTAATAATTATTTTGTTAATTAATTAAATAATAAAATAACTTTTTGAAATTATCAGAATTAAGCCACGGAAGTTGCAACATTATGTCCATGGTAATTTTCTGTTCAATTTCCATATATAGAACGTCAAAAACCGAGCTAATATGACCAAGTTATAAAATAAACAAAATAAGCTGAAATATAACGAAAAAAAATATACATGGTCAGGTCGACCGGTCGGCCGACCTGGGCAAGGGGGCGGTCAACCGCCCGGTCTACCTGCCTTGTAATTTTGCAAGTGCATGAACGTTAATTCGTTCGAACGAATGAGAAGCATCGGAACACATCATTTGCACCCTTTAGTTTAATCCAGTCCCTCCGTTTCTGCATCTGATGGCTCCTATTCAGCCTATGACGTGGTTGCATCCTATTCAATCTCCAAATCCAACGGTCCGAGATCCACTTCTACACATATAAATAGACCCCTAGACCCAACACTTTTTCTCATTCTAGATTTTCTCCGCTTGGGTTCACCTTTTCAGGAAGGTCCCTAAAAGGAATAATTTCCAAGGAGAGAATCTTTTTAATAAAAACAATTTTACAACTCCAAGTGGATCCAGAAAGAGCAAAGGAAGAGCTTAGGACCGGAGGTGAGTGGCTGTAATTATTTGAAGATCGCTTTAAGTCATTTAAAATAAAAGGGTTTCCAATAGTTGTAGTTTTACTACGATTTTTGGAATCGCCTTTTTCAGTAATTATTTATAGTTTTTAATCATTTTCAGTCTATTCGGCTATTCCTTTTAGTAATTTTAGTATTACTTCTATTAATTATAAATTATTACTGTTAAGCATAACTTTTTATTAATTTACAGTCTATTTGCAGTATTTAAGTTTATTTACTGTTATTTATTTCTTATTTACATCTTTTCGACGTTTTGGATTTTATGCAAGCGTCTATTCTCTTCATTCCCCTTTTCTTTGCATATGGATTAGATTAAATTAAACGCGGATATGGATTTTATAAGTAAGAATATAAAATAAAGAAAATAAGATGTAAATTATAAAGACTGTAATAAATAATGGAATTGGACTGAAATTATGCCTAATTATAATTAGAATTGGACTAATTAAGGATAATCGGCATATTTATAACTTAGGATTATAACTAAATGAAGTAAAATATAAAAGAAGCTTATTTTCACACTTAGACCTTGGGTTAAGTAATAAGCATGATTATAACGTAGGTTATAATAAGGAAAAAACAGAATGGGGCTTATTTTAAGGCTTGGGATAAATTAATAAGCGTAGAAAGTAAAAAATGGTAATAAAGGATTATTTAAATAATTTATCTAAGTTAATAAGCAAAGATGAATGTAGGACCTATACCAAATAGCATTCCCTAGGGCACTCTTATGCTAAGAATGGTAGTAATTGGTCAAATAGAAGTCCAAATCACGGGGATCTGGATAAGGGGCGCAACTAGATATTGTTTGGATGAAGGGCCAGTACCAACAACATTTCCCCTATTTTTCTATAGACACACAGTGATCTCGCATTAGCCTGAAGTGAGATGAGGGGCACGCTATGTTTTACGTTGGAGGTAATAAGAAGACATAATGGGTGGAGCAAAAGGTAGCATGGGCATGGTGGCAGTTACGCGCGCGACTTCCATTCGGGTGCTCAATAATAGCCATGAGATCCAAGAGCATAATATGGTGTCTTAGTAGACACCATTGCCTTCTGTGTAAGGAGCTATATATGTCATCCGGATCCGCAGTAGTTGCTCTGTGCATCTTCCGTAGATACCATTGGCTGCTGTGTATGGAGTTATATAGCGGTTGGTCCATAGAAAGGTCTATGGAGTAGCAGGCCAATCAAAAAGGGTAGAATTAGGGTCACACCCTAATTACAGGATTAGGAATTCAGCCTAATTAAATCAGAACAAGTGCAAGCAATCAAAGTTAACCTATCTTGAGCAATATTTAATCATATTTATTTCCAGTTTATCTCTTTCCTATTTCCTTTGTTATCCTTATTTATGCTAGAACTGTTGTAGAGTCTTACTTTTATCTTGCATAAAGACTCTAGTAATTAGTATCATTCACCAGACTTTTAGTCTGACCCACTCCTCTATTTCCCCCATTTTCCCCTTACGCAATCAAGGAAGAAGCTAGTAGATTGCTGCAGCATGGAGTTCTTCATGGAGTAGACTTCTTCTATGTACTTCTTTTATTTTCAGCTATTGTTCTTGTATACACTGGTTTATTTATGAGGGATATTACATACTCTGATTTTGAGATAATGAATTGTCATTTTATAAGACACGATGGGTTTTGAATGTTGCATTTGGCAATTGAATTATTTATGAATTAATTCTGAAGCTTTGTTTTAGTTAAATACTTATTTAGTTTTCGCTGTTTTTACCTATTTGTGTCTTGTGAATCTTAGTCTCTATTAGTTTTAGTTATACCTACAACGCACCCCGCCTTTTAATATGTCCTTTTGGGTATATTAAGGGGTTTGCGGTGTTTCACTTGGTATCAGAACCTAAGGTTATAGGATTCCAAAAATTTATTTTAAAAGTAAAGTGCATTTTTTCAAAATTACTTGTTTTAAAAGTATTTTTCGGAAAAGAACTTTTTAAAATGATTTTAAGTATAAAAGATTTTTTATAAAAATCCCCTCATAAGTCCATTTCAATCTCCCTTTGACTCTTTCCTAAACTATCCTTTTCTTTTCGTAGTATGGCTGATGTCCCGAACCTTCCCGAGGGCATTCCAGTCCCAGCCTCGCTTTGTAGGTACTTACAAACCACGACTCCAGAGGTATACGGGCCTGCGCCCAATCCTGCACCAACGGGTGGGAATCCCATCAACTCACCTACCACCATCAATTTCTCTAAGCTTTGTAAAGATTTTGTGAGTTTGGGCGGGAAGACCTTTTTTGTCATGGAGACTTTTGTGGAGGCGAGAACATGGCTTAGGGACACAGAGAAGATTTTTGTCTTTTGGGATTCGATGGTCAGTAGCGAGTTCAGCTAGCCGCTTGGCAGCTGAAGGAAGAGGCATCTTATCGGTGGGAGGTGACTGAGTTGGAGGGAAGGAATATTACTTGGGATGGATTCCGGGAGCGATTCGATAGGAAGTTTCTATCTCAGGCAGAAGAGAGTGTTCAGCTGGAGAAGTTTATCAATTTAAGGCAAGGGAGTTTGTCTGTCAAGGAGTACATCAATCAATTCAATGAGCTGTCGTAGTTTGGTATGGACTTGGTGAACACGGTGCACAAGAAAGCTATGAAGTTTGCGAAGGGATTGAATCAACCCCTTCAGGGATTATTGTTGATTCATGTACCGATGGGAGCTACTTATGAGTCTTTAGCCGACATGGCGCTTATGTTGGATACGGTCAAGGAAGGAGAGTCTAAAGAGGAGGTTAAGTCAGAGGGTCCAAAGAAGAAGTGGTGGGAAAAGAATAAGAAGAAGAAAGGTGATGGTCCTCAGAAGCAGATTGAGAAAGGAATAAAATGCCATGTTTGTGGGAAGGTTGGACATGTGGCCAAGGATTGCTGGAAGGAGAAGATGAACGGTAATTGCTATACTTGCGGGCAGCCCGGTCATATGAGTTGGAGTTGAGCCCAGGGAGCGAGTGCACCAGTTGCGCAGATTCAGGCGTTAGACACATCACCTTCCAGTAGCATTCCAGATAGAGATAGGAAAGTCACAGTTGAAGGTTTTATTTCTATATCTGATTTTCCTATTCGGACTTTATTTGATTCTGGAGCATCACACTCTTTTATCTCTAGCTCTCTAGTAGATTGTTTGCACTTGGACATATCATTAGTAGTAGACCCCATTATTGTTTCAAACCCCATAGGAGGATCAACACACTTATCTATGATTTGTAGGGGTTTGAAAATCTTTATCCTAGGGATAGAGTTTAACTACGACGCCTATGTTTTGGGATTCTTGGGGTATGGGATGATCTTAGGGATGGATTGGCTATCCACATACGGAGCTATCTTAGACTGTGAGAGGAGAGTCGTTAGACTTGAGACTTGCAATGGTAGGACTTTGGAGGTATCTTGCGACCCGCAAGAGTCGGTCATGTTGAGTTTTCTCTATTCTCTCGATTCATCTTCATCAAAGTTGCATTTGGTTCCTGTCATCAGAGATTTTGTAGACGTCTTTGAGGAGGTTAGGGGACTACCCTATAAGAGAGAGATTGACTTTATGATTTATTTGACTGAGAATGCCAAGCCAGTAGCATTACCTGTGAGACACATGGAACCTAGGGAGAGGAAAGAGTTGAGAAAGAAGATTCGTGAGCTCTTGGAGAAGGGATACATGAGAAGGAGCATATCAGAGTGGGGAGCGCCAATCATCTTCGCCACTAAGGCGGATGGTTCTCTCTGACTTTGCATAGGCTATAGGGAATTGAATAAGCGCACCAAGAAGAACCGATATCCACTTCCTAGGATTGATGATCTTTTTGACCAGTTAGTAGGTTCTTCGGTTTTATCTTAACTTGATTTAGCCACGGGATTCCATCAGCTTAGATTCGCCGATGACAGCATAGATAAGACTGCCTTTAGGACACCGGATGGATTCTTTGAGTGGTTGGTTATGCCTTTTGGGCTAACCAATGCTTAAGCCTATTTCATTTATTTGATGAGCCGCGTCTTTAGGGATGTCCTAAATAAGTTTATGGTGGTATTCGTGGATGATATCTTGGTATTTTCCAAGAGTATGGAGGAGCATGCGGTTCATTTGGAAGAAGTTCTTCGCACACTTCGTAGCCAACATTTGAGAGCTAAGTTTTCAAAGTGTCATTTTTGGAGAGAGGAAGTTCGTTTCTTGGGGCATGTAGTCTCGAAGGAAGGTTTGGCTATTCACCCTGTCAAGGTTATTGCAGTACAAGATTGGAAGGCCCCCAAGAACGTTACCGAGGTTAGGAGCTTCCTAGGATTGGCAAGCTACTATAGAAAGTTCATTAGAGACTTTGCCAAGATTTCGGCACCACTCACATGCCTTACTAAGAAGAATAAATCTTTCATGTGGGACGTCGATTGTGAGGATTCCTTCACAAAGCTTAAGAGAGCCCTTACTAGTGCACCAGTGTTAGTTTTACCCGACGGAGCTAAGCCTTTCACTGTTTACACTGATGCATGCGGAATGGGTCTAGGAGCGGTGTTGATGCAAGAGGGGAGAGTAGTGTGTTATGGTAGTAGGCAGTTGAGGATGCATGAGAAAAACTATCCTACCCACGATTTGGAGTTGGCTGCCATAGTTTTTGCACCTAAGACTTGGAGGCACTATTTGCTTGGAGAGAGGTTTGAGCTTTTTACCGACTATAAGTCTTTGATGTACCTATTCTCGCAGAAGGACTTGAACTTGAGGCAACAAAGGTGGATGGAGTTTTTAGCCTCGTATGATTTTGAGATAGCTTATACCCCTAGCAAGGGTAATGTGGTTGCGGATGCATTGAGTAGAAAGAAAGCAACCCTTAGTCCTTTGTTCGTAGAGTGGAGGAGCTTGGAGTTTATTTCTACTTTTTATTTTAAGCCCTCTACGGACATTACTCCCGGATTGTTGGCATCCGTAGAGGTAAGGCCTACCCTTATGGATCAGGTTGGCTCGAGGCAACCGGAGGATTCGGAACTCAAGGACATTATGGATAGGATTAGCCGAGGCGAGGTCTCAAGACATCTCCAACGCTATTCCATTGATAGCAGAGGATGGCTTAGGAGAGATGGAAGGCTTTGTGTTCCACGCGCTGGTGACTTGTTCAGAGCAGTTTTGGAGGAGGCGCAGCATTCCCATATGACTATTCATCTGGGTGGTGATAAGATGTGTCGGGATATGAAGAGGATGTTCTATTGGGGTGGTATGTAGAAGGACGTGGAAGAATTCGTAGCTAAGTGTCTTATATGCCAAAGAGTAAAAGCAGAGCAGCAGAAGCCCGGTGGATTGCTTCAGCCCTTAGATGTACCGGAGTGGAAGTGGGACAGTATTTCTATTGATTTCATTGATGGTTTACCCCGTTCTAGAAAAGGGAACACTAGTATTTGGGTGATTGTTGATAGATTGACCAAGAGTGCTCACTTCATCCTAGTTAAGAGTAAGCGTACGACTTCATATTTGGCATCCTTGTATATTCAAGAGATAGTCCGCCTATATAGAGTTCCTTCTAGTGTTGTTAGTGATGGAGATCCCATTCTCACTAGTGAGTTTTGGAGAATCTTACAAGAGGCGTTAGGGACACAACATAGGTTGAGTACGACCTATCACTCCCAGACGGATGGCCAAATGGAGAGGCTAAATAGAGTGCTTGAGGATTTGCCGCGGATGTGCATTTTCGACTTTGGAGGAGCTTGGGAGGAGCATCTTCCGTTGGTTGAGTTTGCATACAATAATAGTTACCAAACAAGTATAGGAATGGCACCATTTGAGGCTTTATATGGGAGACCTTGCAAGTCCCTATCATGTTGGGTAGAGTGTACGGAGAAGTTATTACTTGGACCTGATATGGTTAGGGAGACCTCTGAGAGGGTGGATTCGATTCGATGAAGGATGAAGACGGCTCAAGACAGACAGAAGTCGTATGCAGATAGGTGGAGGAGAGACTTAGTGTTTGAGGTTGGAGACTTAGTTTTTATCAAAGTATCCCCACTTAGGAAGCTGGTAAGATTCGGATCAAATGGAAAGTTAGCCCCTAGATTTGTTGGACCATTTCCTATTACAGAGAGGGTTGGGAAGATGGCTTACCGAATGAAGCTACCAGATAGACTCGTAGGAGTGCACGACGTTTTCCATGTTTTTCACTTGTGAAAGTGCTTACATGACTTGGCGGAGGTGGCAGAGCCCAGTCAATTAGAGGAGGTGGAGGTAGAAAGAGAAGCTTCTATTCGGTGTATCCCCATGAAGATTGTTGGAAGAGATATCAAGCGACTAAGGAATAAGGAGGTTCCACTGGTAAAGGTTCAATGGGGAGATGATGTTGCAGACGCCACTTGGGAAGTAGAGGAGAAGATTCATACTTCCTATCCTCATCTTTTGGATGGATAGTTTTAGAATTCCTTTTTCCATCTTTAGATTTGAATAGGTTCTATCCTTTATTATCCTTTGGGAGGGTAGAACTTATGATTTAACCTATGGATGGTAGGATTTGATGTAAACATGTTAATAGAACATGTTATGAATGATGTATGCTAGTGGTTGCAAGTGTTTGCTAGTGGATGCTATGGACGCATATAGGTACACTAGGCACTATTATTCCTTAGGGATCGGCCTAACTAGGACACTAGAGCATATGCATAAGGATGTATGCTCATTTTTATTTTATTTCCATGATTGCTATAAATGGATGTTTAACACATGATTGTTGCATTTGGATGATGTTTGTAGCACGCATATAGAATTATCAGTATCACTAGGAAATTTATGCATTCATTTGGATACATGGCATGGACATGGTTGCATAAAAGGAGGTCAACTGAATCAGTGGACCGCCTAATCTTTTGCATTAGTTAGAGACATTTACACTACACTAATTGTATAAGTATCATAAATTGCATTAGAAAAACTTAAGGACAATAGATGAATGGTTGATGATTGAGTAGTTGGTTGTAGAATTGGATGAAAACATTTAGTACATTCTTTTATCCTTAGAGATTTCGAGGACGAAATCCCTTAAGGATAGGAGAATGTAATAACCCAAAATTTAACTCGTAATAATTAATTTGTTAATTAATTAAATAATAAAATAACTTTGTGAAATTATCAGAATTAAGCCACGGAAGTTGCACCATTGTGTCTGTGGTAATTTTCTGGTCAATTTCCATATATAGAACGTCAGAAATCGAGCTAATATGACCAAGTTATAAAATAAACAAAATAAGAAGAAATACAACGAAAAAAAATACATGCTCAGGTAGACCGGCCGGTCGACCTGGGCATGGGGCGGTCGACCTGCCTTATAATTTTGCAGGTGCACGAACGTTAATTCGTTCGAAAGAATGAGAAGCATCGGAACACGTCATTTGCACCCTTTAGTATAATCCAGTCCCTCCGTTTCTGCATCCGATGGCTCCTATTCAGCCTATGACGTGGTTGCATCCTATTCAATCTCCAAATCCAACAGTCCGAGATCCACTTCTACACATATAAATAGACCCCTAGACCTAACACTTTTTCTCATTCTAGATTTTCTCCGCTTGGGTTCACCTTTTCAGGAATGACCCTAAAAGGAATAATTTTCCAAGGAGAGAATCTTTTTAATAAAAACTATTTTACAACTCCAAGTGGATCCGGGACGACTAAAGGAAGAGCTTAGGACTGGAGGTGAGTGATTGTAATTATTTTAAGATTTCTTTAAATAATTTAAAATAATAGGGTTTCTAATAGTTGTAGTTTTACTACGATTTTTGGAATAGCCTTTTTTAGTAATTATTTACAGTTTTTAATCATTTTCAGTCTATTCAGCTATTCCTTTCCATAATTTTAGTATTACTTCTGTTAATTATAAATTATTACTGTTAAGCATAGCTTTTTATTAATTTATAGTCTATTTGCAGTATTTAAGTTTATTTACTGTTATTTATTTCTTACTTACATCTTTTCGACGTTTTGGATTTTATGCAAGCATCTATTCTCTTCATTCCCCTTTTCAGCACGTATGGATTAGATTAAATTAAACACAGATATGGATTTTATAAGTAAGAATATTAAATGAAGAAAATAAGATGTAAATTATAAAGACTAATAAATAATGGAATTGGATAGAAATTACGCCTAATTATAACTAGAATTGGACTAATTAAAGATAATTGGCATAGTTATAACTTAGGATTATAACTAAATGAAGTAAAAGATGAAAGAAGCTTATTTTCACACTTAGACCTTGGGTTAAGTAATAATCATGATTATAACGTAGGTTATAATAAGAAAAATAACAGAATGTGGCTTATTTTAAGGCTTGGGATAAATTAATAAGCGTAGAAAGTAAAAATGGTAATAAAGGCTTATTTAAATAATTTATCTAAGTTAATAAACAAAGATGAAAGTAGGACCTATACCAAATAGCATTCCCTAGGGCACTATTATGTTAAGAATGGTAGTAATTGGTCAAATAGAAGTCCAAATCACAAGGATCTGGATAAGGGGCGCAACTAGATATTGTTTGGATGAAGGGCCAGTACCAACAGCATTTCCCCTATTTTTCTATGGACACACACTGATCTCGCATTAGCCTGAAGTGAGATGAGGGGCACGCTATGCTATACATTGGAGGTAATAAGAAGACCCAACGGGTCGAGCAAAAGGTAGCATGGGCATGGTGGCAGTTACACATGCGACTTACATTCGGGTGCTCAGTAATAGCTATGAGTTCCAAGCGCTTAGTATGGTGTCTTAGTAGACACCATTGCCTTCTGTGAAGGGAGCTATATATGTCATCCGGATCCGCAGTAGTTGCTCTGTCCATCTTTCGTAGATACCATTGGCTGCTGTGTAGGGAGTTATATAGCGGCTGGTCCACAGAATGGTCTATGGAGTAGCAGGCCGATCAAAAAGAGTAGAATTAGGGTCACATCCTAATTATAGGATTAGGAATTTAGCCTAATTAAATCAAAACAAGCGCAAGCAATCAAAGTTAACCTATCTTGAGCAATATTTAATCGTATTTATTTCCAGTTTATCTCTTTCCTATTTCCTTTGTTATTCTTATTTATGCTAGAACTATTGCAGAGTCTATTACTTTTGTCTTGCTTAAAGACTCTAGTAATTACTATCATTCACCAGACTTTTTAGTCTGACCCACTCCTCTATTTCCCCCATTTTCCCCCATAGGCAATCAAGGAAGAAGCTAGTAGATTGCTGCAGCTTGGAGTTCTTCTTGGAGTAGACTTTTTCTATGTACTTCTTTTATTTTCAGCTGTTGTTCTTGTATACACTGGTTTATTTATGAGGGATATTACATACTCTGATTTTGAGATAATGAATTGTCATTTTATAAGGCACGATGGGGTTTTAATGTTGTATTTGGCAATTGACTTATTTATGAATTAATTCTGAAGCTTTGTTTTAGTTAAATACATATTTAGTTTCCGTTGTTTTTTACCTATTTTTGTCTTGTGAATCTTAGTCTCTGTTAGTTTTAGTTAAACCTACAATGCACCACGCCTTTTAATGTATCCTTTTGGGTATATTAAGGGGTTTGGGATTTTTCAATATTAGGGATAAGCTTTGGGCTCACTTCATCTTTCGGGCTAGACCCATTGCCAAGTAGGGAAGGGTACTTGGTTACCCACACCCAACCTAAATACTATGTTTCTAGACATCCTATTAAATGGCTAAGCTTAAATAGTTTATTCATATACTACTAAATTTGACAACGTAGGTTATTAGGCTCTGATATCGTTGTTGGCTTTGCTCAAAATAAATTTTATATAAACTCATTATTCTATTTAATTTGTTAATAGAAGTTTGGTTTAATATTATATATACTTTATATAATATGTACATGTATATCATATACACATGTATGTATACGTACACGTGCAATATATATCGTATGCATGGTTTAACATGCATATATCTAAGTGTTAGGGCTTACATTGCAATGGGCATTTTAGCCCCTCCATATAAATATGTGCTGCCTAATACAAAATAATATAAGATAATATGACTAAAATTATATTTGTATTAGTGTAAAATTATATAAGATAATATGTGCTGCCTAATACGTTGCTCGTAGTAGGCTAGTGTACGCTAAGGCACTCGTTGAAGTTACTCTAGATAATCCTTTAACATCAAGGATTCCTATGCGTGTTGCTGGAGGACATGTCTCTTTCGTTGATGTCCACTATAGTTGGAAGCTAGATATTTATACGTCTTGTCACTCCTTCATTCACCTTTTGAAAGCTTGTTCTATTTAGCAAGAGACTACCATATTCCGCTTTCTGATAAGATCGCACTTCCTTAACCTCTTGTCATGAAGTGGGTCCCTAAGTATGTTCCTCACCCTGCTACCATTCTTTTTTCTGAACCTGCATTTGATCCACTAGTGACAGTGTCTTGATATGCCTCCCTCTATAGAAGGTATTTTTTCCCTTGTGATTACTCCTTATGATCCTGTTGTTGATCTTGTGCCATCTGGTGTCGTCTAGCCTTATATTATTGAATGGAATTCTTTTGAGAAAGTGTGGATTCATGAGCTGTCTGAGATGAGTTATGATCTAGTTCAAAAGGATTTCTTTATGTCTATTAGTGAGGTTAAAGGTGAATCCAGGCATCTTCATTACTCTTTTAATGAGGAAGGTCTTGTTCTATCTGTTGAGTGTGCCCTTGGTGCTATGAATTAGACTATTCTAGATGATAATAGTTGGGATAGGAAATTTATCTATTGCAAAAATTACTCTGGTTATACCAAATATTATGTCTCTTTCTTTGGTTATCTACATGTCTTAGGCCCTGCCTCTTCGGGCGTGGGAAGTGGTTCCTCCTCTTCTATGGAGGACTAGCTTTAGGTCATCTATAGTAATTTAGGCACGTTATGCCTAGCTCCTATTTTGTATTTTCCTTTTGTTAGTGGTCGAGGCATTCTGCTTTGCTCCTGCATTAACTGTTGATTTTTTGGCAATAAAAGTGGACAATCCACTATAAAACTGACTTGCCTTGCCAAAAATATATATATTTATATACGCATATGATATTGTAAAATTAGTGTTATTTATATATGTACATATATTAATACATAAGATAATATTTATAATATGAATATTGATAACTTAAATTAAAATTCAAATTTCGATCTAGATATAAGAATTTTTTATTTTAAATTTAAAATATTAATTTTGTAATAAATTATAGTTTATTAATATATAAATATGTGTGTGTGTGCGCGAAATTAAAAATTTAACTTTTTTTGAAAACGTATAGTTATTTATTTATATATATAAATTAACATTTTATAACAGTTGTAATATAAAATGATGAATATAAAATATACATAATATACTTACGACTAAATATACTGCTTTGAAAAATTATTTTTTTTATATTTTATTATATAAATCTATATGGATTAAAAAAAATTATAGATAATTTCCATACGGAAAGTATTAGGAAAATTTTAATCTTTTTGAATATACTATATATATAATATTAAAATTGATTTAATGTATTATATTTTAATATATATATATATATATGTTTATATTTATATATTCAAATTTTAAAATAAATATACATATATGTTTATAATTTTTAGCATATTATATATATATAATAAGAAATTTACATATATCATATAGACATATTAATATGTTTGTGATATAATAAGAAAATTTACATATATCATATACATATATTTAGCATTTAGAAAAATAAACTTTTGTTACAAAAACCTTTTCTTGAAATCATTTTAAATTCGAAAAAAACCTTTTTTTATTTTGCTGACTTAAGACGTATACTTGCATATATAATTTTTTTATAACAATATACATATATATACACACAACACACATACATCCACGTGCACACGCACGCACACACAAACACATATATATTTATATATATATATGTATGTATGTATGTATGTATGTATATACACACACACACAGACGCATACATAAAGATTCGCGATACCATTATCTAACTTAACCATATATGAATGAAGATAAATATCAAATAAATATATATAAATGTAAATTGAGATGTTGCCTTAACTATGGCCTAACAATTATATCGCGAATGTGGACTCTATCGAACTCCTTTGGATCCAAATTCAAACTCTCCAAGAAAGCACTACCCGATTGAAAGATCTACACACCTTATTACTATTTGACTTTTTGAAAATGATGGAGCCACTTACTAAATGATTTTCGACCAGAGATGTATGGATGGAGAGCTCAGAGAGAGAGAGAGAGCGTGCAAAAATAAAGGGTTAAAGGAGTTTAGATAGGAGAGAAAAGAAAGAGCCAAAAGTGGATCCGAATCCATAATTTTCTCTACTAATTCAAACCCCATTAGATTCAAATTCAACCCCTTCTTCTACCTTGTATAGCTGGCCATACCATGCATTTATATAAGCCTTCATGACACTTTAGCCGATCAGATAATTTACGTTTTAATCTAATTTAAACATACATTGATATCATATATCGATACATGTTTAACAACTTTTATACATGCACTATTTTCAATACTGATCAATATAAATAAAATAAAATTTTATAATTGATATTTAACAAATATTAATTAATTTAATTAAATCAAGTGGTGGTTGGAGTATTCAACATTTCGGTTGTGTAACTCTTAGGTGTAACTTCGGTTAGCGATTAACATTGAACCCAAATATTAACATTTACCCATTATCTTGACTAGTGGTGTGGCATTATGATAAAATTTATCGCTTACAGAGTTTTGGTAAAATCCAATTTTACTTATTTTAAGCAATCCCCTTTAGTGACAATTATTTACACAAATTCTATTCATCAAAACTATATTATATTAGAACTTATTTAATTGGGCAATGGTCAAAATTCTAAATATCATCCACATTTATCTAGTATAGCCCAAATGCAAAGTCCTTTGTTAGCTAGTTATGATTGATTAACCAAACTTCTCTAGGTAGAGACTTTGACTTTGAGTTGACTTTAGTTACCCGTGATACTAACCTCATGTAAACGAGGAAACAAATTCTCTATTGAATAGTTTTTCGCTTCCAATGCTTTAACTCGACACAACTATAGTCGTTCAATGGATGCCGTTCCATGATTTAACTATAACCAAAATAAAATTTCCACATTGAAGTTCAACGGTATTCACTAATCGAGAGAATTATGTAATATTGTCACGTTGATATTTTCTGTTCGACCTTAGTTATATTTACCAACAAAAACTATCGAACGAGTCATTCCATAGTTATCTGGAAACTATCGGTATGTATCCAGTTCGTGCCCTCAATAGACATGAGTAATACAGTTTCTGATGCTTGGAGAGCATTACGTACTCTAATCTCAACTACTATATCGATATCCAATCTTGATACATCTTGACTAGGAATATTTAAAATGATGTGTTTATTTTTATTGTGATAAATTTCTTACGAGTACAATATTTTTTTGAGAAAAATGAGTGATCCTCTGTGTGGAGGAGAGCACTTATATAATTTTATTCTACACTTAAAAAACGTGTTACCAACAAGCATGGTAGGTGGCTCTTCCTTATGAACCCGTATAATTAAAATGAAAAAAAAACCGCTTGAAAAAACCTAGGAAATAACTAAAATGCTTGATAAGGATAAAACTAGACAGAAATCAAGAATAACATAAATCAAATGTTGCATCAGTGATAAGGCCATGATGAGACAAAAAGACCTCGTTGACTATCATGGAAGCCAAAAGAAGCTGTAGAAGGCCTAATAGCAAATTAATACTCAACTCATCCTGTAAATGAAGTAGCCCAATCTTTACTGCCCATGTTAACAGCTAGAACTGAAAAAAATCAATAGATAATGTGATTTATAAACATATATATGTATATAAATCAATAATATGCATATATGTGCAAGATAAGAAGAAGGAACATGTAGTAGATATAGTAACCAAGGTGGGATACAAAAGCTCGAAGACACTTAATATAGACATGAGTTAGTTACCAAATAATAGCAGTGGGTCAGAACGGTCGTGTGCATTCTCATCTAACAGAATGACACTAACGACATTAATATTTCTATTATTAACAATAATTCTCTCCCGTAAGGCATCGATACAGGATTTTACCTTTTTAAGGAACTCCTGAAAACTGTTGATATAGCTGTTTATAGGTGTTGTTCGAAGTCTAGTTAAAGTAAATTAAAGCGGATATATAAGTCAAATTATCCATTGTAAAGTATTACCATTATTGCAAAAACTTTGATTTCCATCTAACCAAATATATCATGCTACGATAGCAAATATAGTGTCTAATAAGAGTCGCTAACCAAAATGAACGTAAAATCTCAACCTAGACCAATAAGACTCACAACTAAAAACACTAAAAGTAATATTAAAACAAAAATTATAAGAATGTAAATAAGCGTAGAATTAGTAAACTAACAATCATAGTATAAGTGTGCAACTGTCTATGTTCATATTGCAACAAATACATTTTTTTAAAATTAATATGCATATTTTACTTTTTAAAAGTTCAATATATTAAGTTTCCCATGTAATATTAACCACATATGCAACTTTGATCTAGTGGGTGCACTGGCTTTTCACATTAGTTTAAAAAGATTTGATTCGATTCTTGAGAAATTTAGGAATTTGTAAAATGAATTAGATGAAAAGTTGTTAGTCTTACCCAAACATCAAATTTTGATATTGTTATCGTTGTCTATATTACAAATTTCTTATTGGCACATAGAAGAGAAAACTAGTAGAACATAGTTTTTTCTAGCACACGATTAAAGCTAAACTCCCAAGTAAAGTTCGAATTAGGTTTATAGACTTTAAAAATTAGTACATATTTGAAAATACAAATATCATAGAGTTTGGTAAAATCTACTTTAAGAGGAATAGCAGAGACCCAACAATCATGTCAGAACGATGTGTCATTCCTCGAATGAACTAAGTTACCAATATCTAGTTTAAAAATATTCAAGCCTTTTAAAATTGGTCTCTAGAAGTGCGATAAATTATTTTGGTTGCTAGATGTCAATTGGTGTAAGATTATAAGAGCTTTCATAAAATTGATTAGAAATTAGTTCTTTCCAAATTAAGTTATCATTACTATTAAACTTATACAACCATTTCACTAATAAAGACACATTAAGGTTATAAAGATTAATTATCCACAACCCTCCCTTGTCTTACGGTTTACAAATTGAATCCCAACCAACGAGACACTTTAAACTACTATTAGGATTATCCCTATCCTGCAAAACGTCTCTTCTAATCTTATCAATTTTATCTATTACCCGTTTTGAAAAAAGATAAAAGAAATCTAATAAATAGGTAGAGCCGATAAAACAGTGTTGATTAGGACTACCATACCCACCCTCGATAAAAATTTACTGTTCCACCGACATTATCTTCTGCTTATATTATCAATGATAACTAACTAGTCATTGTGCTTAAGTTTGTTTGGTCTTATTATGAATCCTAAGTAATCCATGGGAAAGTTCATAGTGTTATAGTTTAACGTGATGGCAACCCGACTCTCTACGTTACTTACGTTATTAAGAACTAAAATCTTGATTACAACATATTGTAACTACTTTCACAAAATATATCATTTTTGGATTTTCTATTATGCATACCTAAAGTAAATAAATAATTTATATAACACATTATATCATGTAAATAATAGAAATAAAACACCTTCTATTTCAAATGAGCTTTTATTATAGAGTTGATAATTTATAGTAAGTTATAGAATTTTCCCTAAGGCATACCCCTAACTCTATCATAAACAGGGAAAGATAATAGTATTGCTGATTACTTATAGAAAATTTGATGATATTAACATTCAAAATTCACTTCACTTGCAAGCAATATCTATAGTGCCCATGGCTAGAGGAAATTAAGGACTACCAATTACTGACCCTTATTACATGCTAATTGAACAGAAAGTGCATGACCCTAAATCAAAGTATAAGAAACTAGATGGATTGTTCTTCTACAAGGGAAGAATCTTGATTTATCCAAAGGGAACACAACTTAAAGTTCAATTAGTTCATGAATTCCATGCTTCCTCACTAGCGGGTCATTCAAGGGTTCAAAGAATAGTACATAGAATAAAGTAAGTTTTTCACTGGCATGGTATTAAAAGTGAAGTTGAGAAATTTATTGCTTCTTATGGTATCTGTCTAAGAACGAAATCAGAAAATATACATTCCTCTTGTCTATTATAACCGTGTCCAATTCCTGAACAACTGGGATGATATAAGCATGGACTTAATTATTCAACTTCCTGAAAGTCACTTATATTCAAACATTTTGGCAGTGTAGACAAACCTTCAAAGTATGTTCATTTTCTACTACTTAGTCATCCTTTTTCTGCTCAGCAAGTTGCTAAGGTATTTTTTGACAATGTTGTAAATGACCATGGACTTCTGAGATCAATCATCAGGGACAGAGATTCAATCTTCACTAGCCTATTCTAGAAAGAATTATTTAAGCTTCAGGTTGTAAATTGCCACTTAACACAGCCTATCATCCTCAAAGCGATGGTCAATTTGAAGCAATAAATAAGATGTTGGAGTGTTATCTTTGTTGGGTTTGTAGTCACAAGCCTAAATAATAGCATAAATGGTTGTCCTTAGCAGAACTATGGTACAACACAACATGGAAAACAAGCATAGATACCACACCTTTTGAGCTGTTTATGGCAGGAAACCACCCTAATTCTAAGCTTTCCCAAAATAGAAAAAGTTCAACAAGTAGAGGAAGCCTTATTTGCTAGAGATGTCACATTACAAATTTCAAAGACCATTTGACCTTGGCTAAAGAAAAAATGAATTATTACAGACAAAACTAGGACATTTCGAGAGTTTCAAGCTGGTGATTGGGTGTATCTTAAACTTTAACCTCATAGACTGCAAGTGGAAGACACAACCATAAACTCTTCCTAAAGCACTATGGTCTATTTAAAGTGCTTAAGAAAATGAGGTAGTAGCTTACAAACTACAACTTCTAGAGCAAGTAAAGATTCATCCAGAATTTCAAGTTTCCCAACTCAAGGAAATAATTAGAACTAATGTTACAGTCCATCCAAAATTACCTTCATATAATTAGTAGATTGTGGGAGAACCTAAGTGGATTTAGCTAAGAGAATAGTCAAAGTAAAAAACACAAACACTGCACATGCATTAAACAAATGAAACTAGAGAGGTGATGATGAGGCAACTTGGGATAATTATCGGGATTTAATAGCTAAATTTCCCATATTGGACATTGAGGTAAGGTTAAATTTTATGGGAGTGGAGAGCTGTTACACACCCTAAGAGTGTGTTAGTGTGCATGGTGTATATGATGCATAACAGGCATACAATTGTAGCAGTATAAAAGAAAAGAAAATTGGAGAGAATGAGTAGTAGACTAGAGTAGTAGAGAAAGAAGGCAAATAATTATAGGCCTACATGAAATATTGCAATATACGAAGCATCTTGGCAAGTGGTCCTAGGAAAAATGTTAAGCTAAAATCAATTAGGTTGTTATTTGTTCTTCTTTTGCACGTTGTACAATGAAAATGCCACTATATATAGTGAATGTAAAGAAGGAAAATGTATGTAAAAGAATTCACTGTTGCATTAATTTTCTTCTTTTTCTTCCCATTTCTTAGTTGTTTTGTTATTTTGTGTGTTCTCTTAATATTTGCATTTCTCTCCATAAACCATTGCTGTTATCTTCCATCATGGCAAACCCATGAATAAAAGTGCGAATAAGCTCTCACAAATGATGGATAATTTTTGTGTTATATACTGAGATCCTCCTCTAGTATACTACCATAAGACCCAATTTCAAACTATCAGGCATGGAAGATGGGACTCATTTAGTTGACTTCCATGAAAAACTAGTTGATGAACCGTGGGGCATCTAGTCAAATTATTTATGTAGCCAAAGAGATGGAAAAAATAGACATTTATTCAATTGTGAAAATTTGGATCCGTCGTTTATTTTTAGGTTTGACACACAAAAAATACACCTCAGAAACATGTTTTAAATACACCCTACAAATCAGTTTCTATAATTTTTTATCAAAAACTAAATATGAATTTAATCCCATTATTTTATAACTAAAATGATTTTTTTTAATTTTTTTTGGAAAATGCTAATATTTTCATCATTTTTAGAAATTATATTCAATTTTTACTATAAATATTTTCCTTTTGAAAGTGCAAATATTTGCATTTTGGCTGATACTGAAAAACGGTGTCTTACAAGATCCCTATTCAATTTGCATAGTATCACCCATAATAAGTGATAATATACGATTCATAATTTTTATATTTTCATCTCTACTTATTGAGGCCATTTACACAATTTTCATGTACAGAGAAGCTCACGGAAAAGGTTGATGAATAAATGACCTTTAATAGTAAGGCTGACTATATTAATACTAACTAGAGTGTAACTTGATCTTATTACATGGATTATATATAACAAAATAAGAAAAGAATTGTTTCAAACTAGAATTACACTTTTCATGTTCAACTGTAATTTGAAACATAACGTGAATATGATAATGACAAATCAAATTGTATAAATTTGTGTTGGTAATTTGTAGACAAACTAAAAGATAAATAAAAATTTCCTGAATTAAGGATTCCTTAGGAAGATATACTAAAAATTTATGAAAAATAGATGGTTAAACATATTGAAATTAAGCATCTTATTAATTTTTCCTAAAAAAGAACTCGGGGACTATATTATGCCAGGAAGATGTTAGTAAAAGTACATCTAGATCAATTTCATGTTAATAGAACTATAAGAAAAAAAGCTGCTAATTATATATAATAAGCTATTATAGTTGTATATTGTGGTATGTTTGTGTTAACAAATACAAATAAGGTGGCACTTTTGAAAGATTAATTAATTAAAGAACCATGTTTTTTTGTAAAGCCTGAAGATGTATGTGTTGTTGGGTCAGGTACACAATGGGGTAAATTGGATGATTTCAAAAGAAAATTTCTTTTATTAATTAACAACCACTATTTGCAATATATATATATATATATATATATATACATACACTCACATAAGCATGAAAATTATTCAGTCTTAATAATAAACTTTATTAATATATGTACTTTTTATGTAATTAAGATTCCAAATTAATTTAAATATTCAATTTTAAATTTAAATTGTCACGAAGCACTAGCTCAAGTGAAAGTGGTAAGGCATTTTAATTTAGAGGTCTTGGGTTCAAACCCTAAGATATCAAAAATGCCTAACGAGTGCTCTGTTTGAATAAAACTATCACTTTTATTCTAAGAAAAATGCTAAATCATAGGGTCTAATATTAAATTTAAATATTTATTTTTTGAACACAATTTCCATTCTCATATATTGTAACATCCCCCTACTAGGAGGCCCAAAACTAACGACAACAGATGCTGCAGTCATCCATAGTTATTAATCCTCGGTGACCAAATACGGCAATATTATACACATTGATACACACAAACAAAAGAATATTTCGAAAAAAAATTTAACCAACAACAAATTCCACATTCCATTTCAAAATATTCCAAATCGGTTACATAATCCCAGTACACAGACCGCGTTTCGATAACATATAATTAATGCAAAATACGCCTAGAGCGACATATGAAAATGCCCTCTTGGTTGATCAGAGTATATAAGAAGGCAATAAAACAAATTTTTCTTTACAATCAAAACATAGGGAAATAAAAGAACTCAAGTAACAAGTTTTCCTCCTGCACATCATCGGAAGCTTTATTCATCTAAATGAACACCTGGAAACCTTAACTCACAACCTACTCAAAATCAGTTGAGTACCCGAGAGTTTAAGGGGAAAACATTTGGATATCTAGTGAGACCACGCTGCTTAGCGGAACGGGTTTTCTCCTCATTAGTATCATAAAACATTATAAAACCATATACTGTGCTCCTGCATCCACAATGGTCAAAACATAGTATTTCAAAACATTATGAAGATATGCAAAACAAGTAAATCAAATCTGGATTGTCCATCCCCATTCATTATGATTATCTATCTTAATTATAGTTTCTAGGGTTACCATTAACCTATTAGTTTTCATAGGCTGACTAATAACCTATTAAATGTTTATGCACTATCTATCCGACTTCATAGTCTTCATGGGATCTGTGACAACCCGACTTTTTCTCCACAAAAAGTCGTATCATCACAAAGAAAGAAAGGGATAGAAGAAAAAAGAAGAGAAAGAAAAAAAGAACAACACATCAGAATCTCACAGCGGAACGAATAAAATATAATATATCACATAAAATATTACATAGTATCATATTACATCAGAGTTACACAACTTATACATCACAGAATAGACAGTTATAAATTCTGTCTATTATACAACTCAAGATACAATTCAGACAAACGACTCAGAGAAACCAACACAGCGGAATACTATATATCTACGAATGCTGAAGCCTCCTGCTCCATATCTCCTCCATAGATTCGTCAAAGCTAACCTGAATCCCTTGGCTACTCGTAAAAATTGAGTACCCAAGGTTTAATAAAACAGAAAATAAACACTTGGGTCAGACATGGGTCTGGTGTGAGTAAACGGGTTAAAATTGTTTAACTTCAAAATCCTTTTGAAACAAAGGTATCACGTAAGACTTCCCACACATAAACATGGAAAAGTTTTTACCTTACGCTAACCAAAACATTTGATAGGAAATCCAGTTATATTATAATAGGGTCTAGGGTTTTCAAGTAAAATACAGAAATAGCTGAAATGCTTACATCTCACATTCCAACATAGTTGGGCACAACTAATACGTACGGCACTTATTGGAGTTTGGATTCCATACAATGGCAGGGCTACTAGGGTACCGCCCGTCACAGTACGTGGCCTAGATCACCGTACCGAGGAGTACGCCCGCTCCCCTGCAACACAAAGCCGGAACCATCCCTTACTGGATAATTCCGAACAAGATAACCCCGTAGTTGGCGCGACCAACCACACACTAAGCCGAATAAAAGAAAAGGGACCTCTAGACAGGGATCTATCTTACTCTCAGTGGGTGCTACCCACGAAGCCTTGCTGCACCTCCCCTGTTTTAGCCATTTCCGGTTGATGAGGCTTGAGGTTACGATTACCTTTAATCAGAACATATCACTTAGAATGCTCATCGTCCGCCTGACGATGTGCTGAAAGCATTCAATCCATACAAGTTCGTTCCGGGTTCGAACGAAACCGAAGGCATTATCTCGTTACACTCATTTTGGAATCACCCTCAGAGTTAACGACAATAACCCTTGCACTCTGAATCTTCATCTTCACTTGAGATTCACGACCTATCGTTAATTTGGATCGATGTGGTATTCGGGTCTCCAGACCTGGAATACCGGTATACGGAAACCCGATCCCGGTCTCATCGAAATCCAAAACGTATCTTTTAAGGCCAAGTTGTTTAAAGGTTTAAACATTTAAACTTATATTCTGAATGATATAAACAGATAGATAGATAAATAACATTATCACAATAGATAATTCATATCAACATTCATCTCACAAAGCAGCATATATCATATATATATATCAGAGACATACAAATCATCCAATATCAACCAATCACCCAATATCAAACATCCAGTATTAATCAATTATCTAAACAGAATTGATTTACTCTAATCAATTTAATTAACCTTTAATTAAATTAATTACTATCCTTTAATTACTTGGATTATCTTAATCCTGCTCACTATCATTAATTAATTATAAATTAATAAATCATTTCTTAATGATCTTCCCTAATTAATCCTCCTTGATTAATTATACTTTAATTACATTCAAGTAATTATCCTTAACCATATTCAGTAATTAACCTTTAATTACTATCATTAATTACAATAATTAATGAACCTTCATTAATCAATTAACTATAATTAATTATATTAATCCTCAATTAATTACAATTAATTATTCATACTTATATTAATTACTTTTATTAATCAACCTTAATTAATTTTATTAATAATCCTCTAATTACTTTATTAATTAATTACCTTTTAGTTAATTAAATAATTAATCTTTAATTAACTACAATCATTAATTAACCTTAATTAATCTTAAACAGTAATTAACGATCCTGTAATTACTTATCTTAATTAATTACTTCTTAATTAATTATATTAACCTTGATTAATTAATCTAATTAATTAATCTTTAATTACTTCATTAAGTAATTATTAATCAATTTCATTAACAAATAATCCTTAATTAGTTACTTTATTAATTAATTACTTTTACTTATAATTAATCTTAAATTAAACACATTTAATTAATCACATTAATTAATTTACTTAAGTAATTAACTCTTAATTACTTACATAAGTAATTATCTTCTAATTACTTCATTAAATGATCTCTCTTAACTAATTACCTTAACAAGTAATTAATCCCATCATTAAATAATTCTTAATTCTTTAATTAATTAATTCCTTAATTGATAACATTAAATGATTACCCATCAATCACTTCAATTAATTACTTTCATGAGTAAATTTTCCTTCCTTTAATTGCATTCAGTAATTAAGCATTAATTACTTCAATAATTATTTACACTTAATTAATTCATAATTAAGTGATATTTAATTTAACCAAACAATTTACTAATCATTTAAAATTAATTAAATAATTTAGTTAACTCCTTATATATATAAAAATACTTAAATAAATTAAGAAAACCCTTTAGCTTAATTAAACCTTTACTTATTAACAAATCATTCTCATTAATTAACAATAATTAATTAACCTTATTTATTTCCACAAATTGCTTCATTTAGTAATTATCCTTAATTACAATAATAATTAACCTTTAATTCTTAATTAATCTTAACATAACCAATTAAGAATAAACTTGTATTTGTATTAAATACTTACTCAAAACATTTACTTTATTAAAACCAAATTTAGAAATTAATTTTGAAATATAATTTACTTTAAACAAAACAATTCTAACATTTTAATTTTGATATACTTAAATTTTGGAAACCATCTTCAAACATGTTTAATCAAATCAAACCATTATTTATTTTAAAACTTGTTTTTAATACTTAAAAATTTGTTTATGCTTTAAATTTTAAAACCCAAATATGATTTCCTTTAAGATTTCAAAACCAGGTACTGGAATCAAAACAACCCGAGTAAAACTTACCAAATACACGCGTTCTTCCCGAGTCTTTCCCCGAGTTCACTCGCTTACCAACCTGCTTCGAGTCGACCACGCCATCTTCACGAGACTTTCCCCGAGTTTCCCCTTCGTCTTCCCCAACGAAAACGACCAGACACCCAACGTGCACACGTGCACGTGGTGCACTTGCACCATCGCCGCCGACCATCAACGTTCGTCGCGACCATCGCCTACAACCACACGATCTCACGCGAACTCGAAAACGTCCCCAGATCGAACAATAAACTCGCGAGTCAAAATTTCGATCACTGATCGAAAACTGAACCCACACTCGACCACAAGAACGTCACCATGGCCATACACCTCGACGCCGTTGAACTCGCCGTCCCCACCATCGAATCACCACGACCACGAGCTACCTTCTCCCCAAAAGCGAACGCCTCCGGTCCATCTTCTACGTCGCGAATGTCACGCCATTCAATACAGCCGAGAACAACCTAAAACCCTAGTTCGATCGAATTCAAACAATTCACACATTTGAAAATTCCAATTATATTTTTCCCCTAATCCATAACATACAAGCAAGCTTCAATCAAAAATCTGGCTACAATCAACATGCCAATCAACGGCAATCCACAAAAACCCCAAATTCGAACAAACCCCAAATTCTCATGATCCATCCAACTTAAAATCATGAAACATGTATTAAAAATCATGATTTTTACTCATAAATTCATCCATGTAATACAAATCAAAAATTAAGATTTTTGATTTTTCATGTATAACTGTATTTTTACTTTAATTCGTAAAATATGAGTTAATCTTTTATTTTAAAATTCCATAACTATTTTTAGATGATAAATTACATGACTACAACCAACTTCCATTTACAAATCAAGGTCCAGTTCGTATTTAAAATCAAGATATTGAAATTGTTATAGGATTTGAAAACTGTTTTTATAAACACAGTAACAATCCTTACTCTACAGGCAATTCAATGTATTCAATTCAACATGCATTCAATTTAAACAGATATTTCATATAACATTGTTATAACATCACAAAATCTAGAATCAAACTGTTTTTAAAATAATTTACTCACCAATATTTTAAAGAAGCAGAGAACAAACAGAGTAGTTTATCACTTCCAGGCTTTTGCATTTGATTTGTGAAAAGCTTTTGATTCTCCTTTGCATGCCTTCAATTTGATGTTGTTTAAAGTTGAACTTGCTGTTGAATTGTTGCAGGTTGATTTATAGTAGGTTAATTTGCTAGTTTGATCTCAGGTTGATAGATTTTCTTTTCAGGATTTTCTTTGTTTCAGTTTTTAGTTTAGGAAGAAGAAAAGAATAGAGACAGTAAAAATGTTTTGAACTGAAAGAAATTTTGAACGGGAAAGAAAATGAACAGGTTTCTCTAACAACTACAAAATTTTATAAAATAAAATTTTAAATAAAGAAAAAGAATTGCCACTTGTTATATTACTAATTAGACAAATGTCCAACTTGTTTTATATGTTTTACAAGTGTTAAAAACAAGCAAAAATTATGTTTAAATCCTTGTCTTAAAAATATTTATATTATATTAATTATGTAGATATGGATTTATATAAATTCATGTTTTATAAATTTATTTACAAACTATTTAGTTTAAGAGATATTCTAAAAAGAGAATTTATGTAAAACTATATATATATATATTTAATCATTTTAGATTAAGTACTTATTAAAAGAAAACAATATAAAATAAATCTTTTTATTAAATCTTATTTAAACTATCATATTTTAAAATAAACAATTATCTTATATTTTGAAAACAATTGAATTAACCTTAAATTAGCTTTTGAAAATATTAAATTTAAAACAAAGCTTTTAAATCACAATTCATACATATATAAATTATCAATAATTTAAATTAAATTCAAAACAATCCAAATTATAACATATATATACATATATATTACAATTTGAAAATTCATCTTTATTTAAAACAAAAGATATTTCCATTCACAATATATATCAAATATATATATTATAAATAGATTGAAACTTTATTAGCTTTAACAAACAAATCTTATCAATATTGCCAGATTATATATTTATTAACCTTTAAAAGATTAAATTACCAAATTAAATTAAAATTATAAAGAAAATTATCAAATCAATTTAATTATTAACACAGATTATTAAATTTAAATTGCCCAAAAAACCCGGGATATCACATTCCTCCCCCCTTAAAATAATTTCATCCCCGAAATTAAAACAAAGTTAATTTAATAATCCAACCAAGATTTTTAATTTTAAACACAAACCTATCATCCAATTCCTATCAATCAAAGCAACCAGTCAAACAATCTAATCTAACTAACTATTCTGACATAAATCAGAATAGACTTCATAATACTATCTCGAATTTTCCCGAATAAAAATCACCGGGAGACTCGCTCTACAGAAGCTAAATAAACTACACACCATAATCCAGAGCTCCTCTCTTCTTTAGATTCACCAATCTGAACAAAATATCAGATCATACCCAAGTCCAACTCAACTTCCAAATCCATCTGAACTGCATATTCTACAATCAGTAATAGATCATACACGTACTCCCTCAGAGATACGTGAAATAGAATGGATTCCAGATATCCAAACTGGCCATTCAACCCTGTAGACAAAGAATTACTCCTCTCAAGAACACAAGAAAATTCCAAAATATTTTGGAGCTAGCTTCCAGACTTACCAAATCTTATAGTTCCCTTTAACCAGAGAAAAACTTCAACAACAACGAAGTCTCCAACTTCGAATTTCAAATTCCTTCGTCTCTTATCCACAAAATCTTCAGACGATCTCGGGCTACCTACAAATCCTTCCTGATCAACTCAACCTTCGCCGATGCTTCTAGAAACAAACAGGACCAAAAATAACTCAACCAATGATCCTCTCAAGATCTACCCAATCCAAAACACAACTCTACTACCATCAGTAGACTGAACTAACTTCTCCTATCTGGAAAAGACAAACAGGAGCACTCGCCAAACTGCTTCCGCTACACCACTCTGATCTGGAGTAGATAAGAATGCTGATGAAGAACACAAGCACAAACTGGACAACACATCCCAGAAAATCTCAGATAACTCAAGAGAACACTCAAACAATCGCAAGTCACTTTTTGCGATCAACCCAGCCTAACTGCAAAGAAAACTGTTCTCTCTTTACCAATCAGAACAGCTTATACTTATCTATCCTATCTATCGAAGAAATGGATCCACTCTGTTGCTTCTGAACTCCACCTCCAGAAAAACTGCTAAGCCGGAAGAATCTTCTTGTCGGCACACAAACATCTCCGAGCTGCACTGCTATCACAGCTAACCAAAGACTTCTAATCCAAAGGCTCCTTAAAACTAAAACCATCAACAAACCTCACAATGAACCTCTGAGATGGCAGACATCCCAAAAGAAACTCGGGAATCCAAACCAAACACCAAATAACTTACTCTTCTTAAGGAATAATGAGACCATGTTCGAAGAACAACTAATCGACCTTAGTCCCATACTTCAAAATAGACAAAACTCTCTTACTCGATATCAGAGAATTCCTATACAGCCGAGTCTTTCCTGCGGTAGACATCAACTGTTCCTCCAATACCTTCTTAATCTTGCTCCAAAAAGAAAATCTCCTTCGGGAACATCCATAGATACTGCGTCTTATCACACAACTGCTCCTTCCTGAAGTCGCCAAGCTACCATCACTCGCTTCTGTTCTCCGACAGATCCAACTCTACTCATCCAACTCCTAAGATGAACTCCGAACCTTAACAGGTTTCCTTCGGAGATTGTGAAATCCTTACACAACTGTAAAGTTCACTCGAGACGGTATTAGGTTTACAGTCTCGACAGATACTCTTCCAACCTCAACACTCAGACTCCTAATCCTAGATGATAAATTATTATCATCTCAACCAATCATTATAAATACCATATACATTTAAAATGATATTTTTTTTATATAGAAATTATTTCTGGGTAAAATTATTTCATCTACCTCTTTAAAACAATATTGTGTCTGTTGGCCTGGTTCAAGTGTTTAGAGATCCCTATCAATAACGTTAGCTACTCGTATTGACCAGAATCCATATACCACTCAACCGATCAATTAACACAATATAAAACCATTTTTATATAACTAACAATTACGCGCTCTCAAGATAGACACCACTTCAGAGCCTAGGTATTCACTCAACCTACAGCTCTGATACCAACTGTAACGTCCTAGGCTTTTCAACCTTCAGCAACGGTTCACGACCGGTAGGCTTTTCAACCATCCCAGCCCCGCTGTGGCTTACAGTGATACCTCGGGTTTGCTTTTACGGCCACCCTCTCGAGTCGCAACCAACCCCAAAAGGCCTTATACTACCCCAGGGGACATGTAGGGGTAAGAGTCTCCCGTTCGCCACCTAACGCAAAGCGAGAACCCCCTATCACGCTGTAATGTAGCAAACCCGATCCCGGTCTCATCGAAATCCAAAACGTATCTTTTAAGGCCAAGTTGTTTAAAGGTTTAAACATTTAAACTTATATTCTGAATGATATAAACAGATAGATAGATAAATAACATTATCACAATAGATAATTCATATCAACATTCATCTCACAAAGCAGCATATATCATATATATATATCAGAGACATACAAATCATCCAATATCAACCAATCACCCAATATCAAACATCCAGTATTAATCAATTATCTAAACAGAATTGATTTACTCTAATCAATTTAATTAACCTTTAATTAAATTAATTACTATCCTTTAATTACTTGGATTATCTTAATCCTGCTCACTATCATTAATTAATTATAAATTAATAAATCATTTCTTAATGATCTTCCCTAATTAATCCTCCTTGATTAATTATACTTTAATTACATTCAAGTAATTATCCTTAACCATATTCAGTAATTAACCTTTAATTACTATCATTAATTACAATAATTAATGAACCTTCATTAATCAATTAACTATAATTAATTATATTAATCCTCAATTAATTACAATTAATTATTCATACTTATATTAATTACTTTTATTAATCAACCTTAATTAATTTTATTAATAATCCTCTAATTACTTTATTAATTAATTACCTTTTAGTTAATTAAATAATTAATCTTTAATTAACTACAATCATTAATTAACCTTAATTAATCTTAAACAGTAATTAACGATCCTGTAATTACTTATCTTAATTAATTACTTCTTAATTAATTATATTAACCTTGATTAATTAATCTAATTAATTAATCTTTAATTACTTCATTAAGTAATTATTAATCAATTTCATTAACAAATAATCCTTAATTAGTTACTTTATTAATTAATTACTTTTACTTATAATTAATCTTAAATTAAACACATTTAATTAATCACATTAATTAATTTACTTAAGTAATTAACTCTTAATTACTTACATAAGTAATTATCTTCTAATTACTTCATTAAATGATCTCTCTTAACTAATTACCTTAACAAGTAATTAATCCCATCATTAAATAATTCTTAATTCTTTAATTAATTAATTCCTTAATTGATAACATTAAATGATTACCCATCAATCACTTCAATTAATTACTTTCATGAGTAAATTTTCCTTCCTTTAATTGCATTCAGTAATTAAGCATTAATTACTTCAATAATTATTTACACTTAATTAATTCATAATTAAGTGATATTTAATTTAACCAAACAATTTACTAATCATTTAAAATTAATTAAATAATTTAGTTAACTCCTTATATATATAAAAATACTTAAATAAATTAAGAAAACCCTTTAGCTTAATTAAACCTTTACTTATTAACAAATCATTCTCATTAATTAACAATAATTAATTAACCTTATTTATTTCCACAAATTGCTTCATTTAGTAATTATCCTTAATTACAATAATAATTAACCTTTAATTCTTAATTAATCTTAACATAACCAATTAAGAATAAACTTGTATTTGTATTAAATACTTACTCAAAACATTTACTTTATTAAAACCAAATTTAGAAATTAATTTTGAAATATAATTTACTTTAAACAAAACAATTCTAACATTTTAATTTTGATATACTTAAATTTTGGAAACCATCTTCAAACATGTTTAATCAAATCAAACCATTATTTATTTTAAAACTTGTTTTTAATACTTAAAATTTGTTTATGCTTTAAATTTTAAAACCCAAATATGATTTCCTTTAAGATTTCAAAACCAGGTACTGGAATCAAAACAACCCGAGTAAAACTTACCAAATACACGCGTTCTTCCCGAGTCTTTCCCCGAGTTCACTCGCTTACCAACCTGCTTCGAGTCGACCACGCCATCTTCACGAGACTTTCCCCGAGTTTCCCCTTCGTCTTCCCCAACGAAAACGACCAGACACCCAACGTGCACACGTGCACGTGGTGCACTTGCACCATCGCCGCCGACCATCAACGTTCGTCGCGACCATCGCCTACAACCACACGATCTCACGCGAACTCGAAAACGTCCCCAGATCGAACAATAAACTCGCGAGTCAAAATTTCGATCACTGATCGAAAACTGAACCCACACTCGACCACAAGAACGTCACCATGGCCATACACCTCGACGCCGTTGAACTCGCCGTCCCCACCATCGAATCACCACGACCACGAGCTACCTTCTCCCCAAAAGCGAACGCCTCCGGTCCATCTTCTACGTCGCGAATGTCACGCCATTCAATACAGCCGAGAACAACCTAAAACCCTAATTCGATCGAATTCAAACAATTCACACATTTGAAAATTCCAATTATATTTTTCCCCTAATCCATAACATACAAGCAAGCTTCAATCAAAAATCTGGCTACAATCAACATGCCAATCAACGGCAATCCACAAAAACCCCAAATTCGAACAAACCCCAAATTCTCATGATCCATCCAACTTAAAATCATGAAACATGTACTAAAAATCATGATTTTTACTCATAAATTCATCCATGTAATACAAATCAAAAATTAAGATTTTTGATTTTTCATGTATAACTGTATTTTTACTGTAATTCGTAAAATATGAGTTAATCTTTTATTTTAAAATTCCATAACTATTTTTAGATGATAAATTACATGACTACAACCAACTTCCATTTACAAATCAAGGTCCAGTTCGTATTTAAAATCAAGATATTGAAATTGTTATAGGATTTGAAAACTGTTTTTATAAACACAGTAACAATCCTTACTCTACAGGCAATTCAATGTATTCAATTCAACATGCATTCAATTTAAACAGATATTTCATATAACATTGTTATAACATCACAAAATCTAGAATCAAACTGTTTTTAAAATAATTTACTCACCAATATTTTAAAGAAGCAGAGAACAAACAGAGTAGTTTATCACTTCCAGGCTTTTGCATTTGATTTGTGAAAAGCTTTTGATTCTCCTTTGCATGCCTTCAATTTGATGTTGTTTAAAGTTGAACTTGCTGTTGAATTGTTGCAGGTTGATTTATAGTAGGTTAATTTGCTAGTTTGATCTCAGGTTGATAGATTTTCTTTTCAGGATTTTCTTTGTTTCAGTTTTTAGTTTAGGAAGAAGAAAAGAATAGAGACAGTAAAAATGTTTTGAACTGAAAGAAATTCTGAACGGGAAAGAAAATGAACAGGTTTCTCTAACAACTACAAAATTTTATAAAATAAAATTTTAAATAAAGAAAAAGAATTGCCACTTGTTATATTACTAATTAGACAAATGTCCAACTTGTTTTATATGTTTTACAAGTGTTAAAAACAAGCAAAAATTATGTTTAAATCCTTGTCTTAAAAATATTTATATTATATTAATTATGTAGATATGGATTTATATAAATTCATGTTTTATAAATTTATTTACAAACTATTTAGTTTAAGAGATATTCTAAAAAGAGAATTTATGTAAAACTATATATATATATTTAATCATTTTAGATTAAGTACTTATTAAAAGAAAACAAGATAAAATAAATCTTTTTATTAAATCTTATTTAAACTATCATATTTTAAAATAAACAATTATCTTATATTTTGAAAACAATTGAATTAACCTTAAATTAGCTTTTGAAAATATTAAATTTAAAACAAAGCTTTTAAATCACAATTCATACATATATAAATTATCAATAATTTAAATTAAATTCAAAACAATCCAAATTATAACATATATATACATATATATTACAATTTGAAAATTCATCTTTATTTAAAACAAAAGATATTTCCATTCACAATATATATCAAATATATATATTATAAATAGATTGAAACTTTATTAGCTTTAACAAACAAATCTTATCAATATTGCCAGATTATATATTTATTAACCTTTAAAAGATTAAATTACCAAATTAAATTAAAATTATAAAGAAAATTATCAAATCAATTTAATTATTAACACAGATTATTAAATTTAAATTGCCCAAAAAACCCGGGATATCACAGGATCACTATGAACCTATTGGTAACTCCAATATCTTTCCTCTTTATCCTAGTTTCATGGGCTGACTAGGAATCTATTGACTATCTTTTAATATCTTAATCCGGATTTAGTTTTCATGGTTTAACTATAAACCTATTGGCCCCTGCTAATATCTTTTGCTATACACAATTTTCATTGGCTTATTGTGAATCTACTGGCCCCTGCCAATATCTTATGATTTTAACATTTCATAAGTTATATTCATTACTGGGTCAACCTAGCTCGTTATTCTGCCCTTTCCCAAAGTACCATTATGGGTTTATTACAATGTGAATAAATATATAAAGAAGCAATCATAACAATAAAATAATACCAACCCCTGTGGTTTAATATCCTTGAAATCATTTTTATATAAATCCCGGTTAAACTCTTTAACCTGTTAATCAAGGAAGACTTCTTCAAAAACTTCATTTCAAAACTCTTTATTTATTTATGCCACGGTTTTTCCTTTAAATTGAGATTGAGTTATATGTTTTGAAAGTCTTAGAACATCTCTTTCGAAACCTCTGTATAACCTCTTTCAGAAGCAAAGAAAACTTCTTTTCAAAACACAATGAATATACGTTTTGTAGCCCTTGTTAAGTAATCTCTTTCGAAACCAAATATACTTTTCGATGATATTAAAACATTCTTTAAAACATGGCTTCAAAACCGATGAAAGTGCCCCTTTCGAAAATATTGGGTTCTACCTTTAGAACATCATTTGGGTCAAAGTGGTTATATATGAAAGTATCTCTTTCGAAACCCTTAATAAAATTGTTTGGGGAAAATTTGATGGTGTCGGAACCATATATTCGAAAGTTCAAAACCTCTGAGTTAAAACATCGAAGGGTAGCGTCGAAACCCTCTTTCGACCCCATTGCCTTCGGAACCCTCACCCTTTTCGAAAGCATTTAGAAAGTGGCTTAGCTTAGGTTAAAAAAATACAATTCTTCGAAAGTATTGATGGCTTCAATACACTCGGAAGGTAAAGAATAGCGGTGGGGTTTCGACAAGGTCGGAACCACTTCTTTCAAAAGCACTTATTTAAAAACAAAAGTAACCCATTCGAAAGCTAATACTTCAAACATAATATGGAAACCATCTTCGAAAGCTATTTATAAAACCACTTTTGAAGACATATGTTTTGACTATGTCGAAAGCTCTAAGCTAAACAAAGAAAGCACTTAACTTTTGAAAACAAAACAAGGTTTCGACCCGATTGGAAGCATTCCTTTCGACACCATGGCTTCCGTCTTTCCTCCAATCCATTACGTACCCTCTAAGTGATACCTTTATATTAGTTTCGACTATGTGTATTTCGGCTGGGGTGGTTTCGACTGAAATGGAGCGGAGGCAATGGAGTCGAAAGGTTCTGCTATATGAGGCGGAACCATATTTTCTGAACAAAAGGCTGAAATTTATCCACTTTTAGTAACTGCTTATAACTACTTGCCTATTTGTAATCCTTTGATTGGTTGCCTCAAAACTTTTCAAATACCTTACAAATAAAAATGCTGAATTTATCAGATCAAATTTAAAGAAAAATTAACATTTAAGCCCTTTCCTTAAGCAAAACCAATATTACACATAAGTCCTTTTAAAATAATTTGTTTTCCATATCAAATTATGTAACAACCCTGGTTTTAGCGATTACCTGAGAGTATTAAATTATAACGGCAGTTATAATTTAATAGTGTAAATTAATAATAAATTAAGAAATTAAATTGTTTATTGGGAATAAACAATGTATTTGAGGATAAAATGAGAAAATAAAGTTTTGAAAACTTTATGAAGATGATTTGAGATAATAAAACGAGGAAAATGTGTTTTATTTAGAGGTAATGCAATAATTTTGTTAATTATTGCTATTTACTTCTTTTAATGATTTTTAAAAGGAGTAATTAATTTTAAAATGAGATATATTTAAAATAATGATGGAATTGAGTTTAAAAATATAATTTAAGTGTAAAATTATATTTGAAATGAGTTATAAAATTTTATAACACAAAAATGTCATTTTTGTGTAATTTATAATGTTAATTACAAAGGGATTTGTAATTAAAAAGGTAAAATTGTCAATTTCTTTAAATTAAAGATATATGATCATAAATATTTTTAATAATATTAAATCTTTTATTTGTGTGTAAAAATATTTTATTATCATGAGATTAGAGTTTCATAATTTATAAATGTGAATGGAGCTTGAATATATGTTTATTTGTATGTACACATTGTTAATATGTAATTAGTGGCAAGATAATGAACTTAGGCTAACTTCTTATTCTAATTGGACTTTAGCCCACTAATTATTTCTCTAGTCTGTAATTAAGAAAAGAGATGAGAAGGGAATAGCCTATACGTACATTTGTTTTTTCATCCTCTTCTCTAACTCTCCAGAAAACCCAATAATGGCTGAAACCTCCATCCTCTTCAATCTTAAGCTAGAAATTAGCAAATTAAAAGAAAAATTGATAATTTAAAAAGATAAAGCAAGAGCTAAACTCAGGTAATCGATTTCTAAAACCCTTCTCTACATCAAAATCCGTTTTTATAGTGATAATTGTTGATTTGCTTCTCTCTTTGTTTGCATGTACCTATTCTTAGTTTTACAGGATTGGATGCTCTGTTCTTGGCTAAAAGCTTTAATTTTTGGCATCTAAATCATAGTTCAATCTTCATGAAGGCAAGGTGAGTGTAAAACTCACAAACTCTAGCTGAATTATTTTGCTCTTTGTTATTATCTTGTTTTTCAATTTTCAAGTGTCCTGTTTGAATTGCCATAACTTTTGACTCGTGTATCAGAATTAGGTGATTCTTTTTTTGAGTTCTAGATATGGAAATGCTCTACAACTTTCATGTATTGAGTTTTCTGTAGTTTTGAGTTTTACTCTGTTAAAATCGAATTTTTCTACTGCTATCCCGATAGCAAAAGCAATATTTGCTCTATGGTTGAAACTGAAACAAAATTTGCCATAACTTCTTTGTTTCTTAACCGATTTTGATAATTTTGGATGTTCCGGAAAGAATAAATCATGTACTACAACTTTTATGTATTGAGTTGTTTTGTAATTTTGAGGTTAACTATGTCAAAATCGAATTTTTCTACTGCTATCCCGAGAGCAAAACCAATATTTGCTCTGTGCTTGAAGCTGAAACGAAATTGGCCATAACTTCTTTGTTTCTTAACCGATTTTGATAATTTTAGATGTTCCAGAAAATCATGTACTACAACTTTCATGCATTGAGTTTTCTGTAATTTTGAGGTTAGCTACGTCAAAATCGAATTTTTTTACTGCTATCCCGAGAGCAAAACTAATATCTGCTCTGTGTTTCAAACTGAAACGAAATTGGCCATAACTTCTTCATTTCTTAACCCAATTTGATAATTTTGGATGTTTCAGAAAGCTTAGAACATGTGCTACAAGTTCCATTTATTGTGTTTTCTGAAATTTTGAAGTTTGCTTGATCGAAATTATGGTTGTATGTTGCTGTCCAGAGAGCAAAATGACAGCAACAACAATCATTGACCTTAGAATTGTATTAGCTTGTTTTGCTCTCATTCTCTTTCGGTTTTGATGATGTTTTTGAGATATTTTGAGAGCTATAGTGCGTATCAGTAGGCTAGCTATATTTGGAGAATTTGAAATTCAAATTTAAATGGAATTTGAATTGAATTCGTGTTGAATTCAAGTTATCGGTTTTGAGATTTCCTTCTTAGTTTTCATTGCTTTCAGAATGGTTTTCACTAAACCATTTTGGAAATACATGGACATTTCAAATTATTATTCTATAGTAATTTTTAAATTATTTTTCTAAATAAAGATATATTTATTTCCTATAATAAAGGAATTTTAAATATTGGCTTTTTAATAATCGTTTTCGGAAAATCGTTTTAAATTCATGTTTTCTCTAATAAAATTATTTTATAAATAAAATTACTTATTTTTATGAATTTCGGACGTATGAGAAAGACAATTAAATGGTAAAGTAAAACATGTGGTATGGGACACATGGATTTGCTTTACCGCTTAATTTCGGACTTATACGATCGAAACCCTTTTGATGAACTGTTTGAGATGATTTAAGATGTTATTAAATTTTGGGTAGATTATAAGGTCCGAGAACTCTAATTTAGGAGTATATTCGATGAAGGACCATTTTTAGATGTATTTCTTAATCGCCGATGAAATGAGGTGAATTAAGAGCTAGAAATTCTATTTGAAATTATGTTTATAAATAACCATCTAGATGTTATTTTTACTTGTCGATGAGATGAGGTAAGCTTCTTTATGATGATTTTACGATGTTGAGATGTATTATGATAGTTTTACTTGTCGATGAGATGAGACAAGTCATGATGTTGCTAGTACTCGTCAATGAGATGAGATGAGTAGGGTATTGTATTTACTCGCCAATGAGATGAGGCAGAGTATATTTGCATGATGTTTATGATGTTTTACTAGTGTGGTACCAACTAACGGCTAGTAAACCGTTAGGTGCGAACGTATGGTTTGGGACGTAGGTTAACACCCATTGGGTTCCTAACTGAGAAGTTGAGACACATTCACGATGTTTACTAGTACTACAGACCACGAGTACTCGATTGGAGTCATCATGATGTAGTTGCTACTCCGATCATCACGATATTATTAACTCGGGTCTCTATGACTGGGAGTCATTACGATGTTATAGACTATAGTCATTCACGATGTTCACGATGTTAAGATGTTATTTGACTCCAGTCATCATGATGTTTATGGTACCAAATAGTAGTACTAGTCACGATGTAGCACGCGTAGCATTGCTTCGGCATGCAATCGAGGATCTGGCCAATCCGGGATGTCTTTGAGTTTTGATGTTTTAGACTTCACAGTCTTTGGATGATTATTACATTGATATCCTAGTGCCAGATGAGATGTATAGATATATGGTGAAATCATTTATAATGTTACTCTTTGATTGAGTTATTTGCATTATGGATTAATGATTTTATTGACTACTTGATGTTAAGATGGAGTTGAGATTTTTTAATATATTTATACCGATGAGATGAGGTATAAATGATTATGAAGAATCTTTTATGATGATTTTTAGTGATGGATTTGAGATGTATCTATATTCATACCAATGAGATGAGGTATGAATAAGTATGATGCTTCTTTTATGATTGGATTTTATATTTCCTTGAATGATCCTTGGGATGTGCCGATGAGATGAGGCACATCCATATGCGTTTTATTCTATGTATGAAGGATATGTACCTTTGATGTATTGTTATATTGATGACCACTTCTAAGAAGATAGTTGAATCATTTGAAGTCATCATCCATATTCTTTTATACCACAGATGATATGAGGCGAAAGCAATGTTTATTGAGTCTTATCTTTAAAACTTTGCCCACCGATGTTCCATTTACTTAAGTGTCAGTTATGCCACTTAAGTATGACTTTATCATCATTATCTCTTCTACTTGCCAAGAAGAGATGTTGTCCTTTCTTATGATGTTGGAACCCTGTTTAGGGCATGGCATCCTTTAAGAAAAAGGATACCATAGCTTTCACCTACTTATCCTTATCGATTATTCTGTTTAACTGATGATTTTAGCTAGCATGACCCGTGTGTTTTCAATCGGGTCAGACCGAGTTTGTTACAGGTTTAGTCTTCTTTATTGGACTTGCTATTGCTTGACGCTTCCCCATGGATCTTGAGTCTCCATCTTTAGATGTTTTGTTCCTTTGTGTAGCATTTGAGATGCTATCCCTTGACTTGTATTTATTAGGTGGTTGTCATACCACATTGATGTAATATTTGTATTGTATTTGATGTATCATTGTATATATATGTATATGTATATCTGTTACTGTTCCGTGATTAGTTATTCATTTAGTTATGGTGTTTTGTTCTAATAGATCCATAGCCATCTATAGCTTTTTATTGATTATTTATTGAATATGTCAATCCATTCGAGTTGAAAAAAATAGATAGCATTTGTCGACATGTTCAGTAGATAATTAAGACAAGGTTATAGTTGGTCGCCCTTAGCCAGCCCTATTCTCCGCATTAGCAGACAGAACTACTATGTGATTCTCTTTGTTAATGTGAGTCTCGGGGTGGGGCGTTACAGCATGGTATCAGAGCTGTGGTCAGAACAAAGTAGAATAAACACAGAACAGTATGTATATCATGATACATCAAATGTGACGACCGCCCATGACCCCTGCACCGAATCAAGAGATAGAGCGCTGTAAAGTGTGCCAGGCGACCATGGACGATTGTCAAGGTAAGATTTAAAACAACAGAATCTATCATATTACTCACAGCGCATGGACAAAATACAATAGAACATATGTATAGTGAAGCTTTACAGAACAAAATGACATCATATAAAACTCCATAATAGTTGAATACAAACATCACATAGTCAATACATCCAGCCTCACTACAAATCTCTCAGAGAATACAAAACAGCGGAATAACCAGAACATATAAGAAGATAATATGCAACCCTCTAGCTCGTCTTCGATATCAGCATCGTGAGAAGAGAACAGCACCTGTCACCTGCTACCTAGTCTGCCCATCCCAAAATGGACGAACAGCCCAAGGCAATAAGAGTTAAAACATAAAGCCTTGAGTCAGACAACAGTCTTAGTGAGCAGTAAATTAACTAACAACATACCAAAAGAGCATAAAGGAAAAGGAATAGGAATACAACCCTCCCACTCCAACCTCATTCTACAGTGATAGCCCCCAGACACACACTAAGCAGAAGCAAACATAGCAGAGCATACAATTTAAAGTAAAGCTATTATCACTCGAGTCAAGGGCGATGTTTTCCAAGTACCAAGGCCTAAATCAGATAAGCACCCAGGAAATACCGCTCTTGAGTCCGAGATGACGTTACAACCAAACATCCATGACTCTGGCTATCACTGTTATCATTGCTTCAATATCACCGTTAATTGAATGACCGGCACATTCTTTCAGCCGTCCGTCAAGGGCTAATGGAAACCCCGGTTCTAGACATAACTCCCGCACGTCGTCGCAGCCCGTGCCTAGGACTATCGAATCTGCCCAGAGTACTCGACCATCAACAGTTGGCCGTTGGGACTATCGAATCTGCCCAAACGTACTCTTGCTTAGAGCATGCTAGAACCTTCAACAACGATGCTATCCAAGCCTCCTAGTCATCCTCCTCGACGACTATTCTCATATCCATTCATTATCCTCAACTCGAATCATATCACCGAGTTATCAACATGCTTGGAATGATCCCGTCTGGATTAGACCAAGTCTTCATCATATGATTGCCTCGCTTCATTACATCCTCGCCAAGCCTCATCTCATCATCACATCATCGAATCTATGCATAAGAGCTTCATCATCCCGCTACATATGCCACGAGCAGCTTTCCCAATTCAAGAGCCTTTCCCTTAGCTTTTGAATCACCTTCGATCTAAATCTAATCATCAATCATCTAGTTCATAACAATCAATCAAATCAAACATTAATCCAACAATCAAGCATTCAAATATGATCTAAGTAGACAATTATAACAATAATGGCATTTTCGTAATTAAAGAGTTGAAAGTCCAATAAGCATGAAAACATGGATTATATCCCTACAAACTTGATGAATGAACTTGCATAGGTTAATATATGATAAAATGGATGTAACATCATCATGAACAATGGATCTATATGGATCTACACATAGGATGAAGAAAATGCATGGAAATCACTATTTTAACACCAAATCGGGCCAACAATCCGATATACTCCTTTGGATCCGTGTGAGAGATAATCACCACTCACCAAATCACCTAAACAATCCAAAAGATATCAACTTCAGATCTGGACAGCGAAGAACTAAGCTAGATCTATCACAAATCCGCTTCAAACGAAGAAATCTCTCTTGAAAAGATGAAGATCTTCAATCTAAGCTCTTGAATCTTCAATCTTGATCTTCGATTTGGATGGATGGAAGCACTAGATTAGAGTGGAGGAAAGAAGTGAAGAAGTGTAGAAGTCGAGCTCTCAAAATGGCAGCACTTCGTCGCTTCAAAATCCGGATCCCAAAAAGTGAGAACAACTCCTCCTATTTATAGCTGAAAACTGCCTAAGTCGTAACTCGGCTATCTCCTTAAGTCGCTGCCGACTTAACACTATGCCGACCTACGACCTAAAAACCCCACGACTTAACAGAGCCTCCGACCTAACCCTTGTCGACCTAAAGCAACCTCCGACTCAACACATGCGCACATACGAACCCTGCCTACGACTTAATGCGCACGCGCCTTAACTGGTTGGACGACTTACGACTTACTGCTATGCCGACTTAACCAGCCTATACGACCTAACGACTTATACCAACACGCGACCTAGTACTTAGGCAAAAACCCAGCTCCTCCAGGTCGTTGCCGACCTAACTATACACTACATCCTATAGGTCGCTCGAAACCTTAACTCGAACTGCCGACCTAACACTTAACACCCAAACACTTAGGTCGCTCACAACATTCTCTTAGGTCGTTGCCGACCTAACTCTACCCCAGAATACTTAGGTCACTTACTACTCTTCCTTAGGTCGCCTGAACCTCTTAAGTCGGTCATGACTTATCTCCTAGGTCGGTCACTACCTTAAGTCGGTCAACCACAATCCCTTAACTCGGTGAGTTCCTTGAGTCGGCAACTCGACCCAGACTTGTTGTTTAACTCGTCCAAACTCCTAAGTCGGCTACGACTTAGGACTTAAGCAAAATTCAAGCAAAATTCTGCCAAAACCAGAAATGACTTAACAACCATACAACCAAAGTTCAATCATTTTAGAATGTTTTGATCCGTAAAAATACAGGTCGTTACATTCTCTCCCCCTTAGGAATTTCGCCCCCGAAATTCCAAACAAACAAGGCAATCAAAGCTATTCTGTACGCCTATCATCCATAACAATCAATAAACCATGCATCCAATTCTAGCTTAGCGTACAGAATTCTAAGACTTAGAACAAGTTACAATTTCGTTAGATGACACGACACCTTAGGGCCATACCTTGAAGAGTTCAGGATGAGCTGCTTTCATCCTCTCTTCCACCTCCCACGTACAGTCGTTATCATCGTCACTCCATTGTATCTTGAGCAACTTAACTATCTTCCTCCTAAGCTGTTTCGTGTCAGTTTCAACAACACGAAGCGGCTTACGAGGTCTTCTATCAACTGGATCAACTTCGAAATCTTCACAGCTATCAGCAGAAACCACTGTACTCGAGTCGTGCACATACTTCCGTAGATACGATACATGAAAAACATTGTGCACACCCGACATCTTCCCCGGTAACTCCAATCTGTAGGCGAGCTTTCCAATTCGCTCGATGATCGGGAATGGTCCAACAAATCTCGGAGTCAATTTTCCTTTCCTCCCGAATCGAATAACATTCTTTAGTGGAGAAATCTTCACAAAAACCATATCTCCAACGTCGAATTCCAAATCCTTTCGACGCTTATCAGCATAACTCTTCTGACGGTCTTGGGCTGCCTTCATTCGTTGCCGAATGATCTCTATGAAATCTGAAGTCTGACGAATCATCTCTGGCCCAAGCATCAGCTTTTCTCCAGTTTCCAACCAACATGTTGGAGAGTTACACGGTCTTCCATACAATGCCTCATACGGTGCCATACCAATACTTGACTGGTAACTGTTGTTGTATGAAAACTCCACCAGATGAAGGTGATCCTCCCATGATCCCCCGAAGTCCAAAACACAAGCTCTGAGGAGATCTTCCAAAACTCGGTTGACTCTCTCAGTCTGACCATCTGTTTGGGGATGATAAGCTGTACTCAAACACAACTCGGTTCCCAAGACTTCCTGGAAGCTCTTCCAAAATCTACTAGTGAACAATGGGTCTCGATCGCTCACTATACTCTTCGGAATACCATGGAATCGAACTATCCACTTAACATACAACTCAGCCAACTTTGATGCAGTCCTAGTCGATCGAACAGGAATGAATCGTGCACTCTTAGTCAGACGATCCACAATGACCCAGATCCCTTCATTTCCCGTTCTGGTTCTAGGTAATCCATCGATAAAATCCATCGACACTTGTTCCCACTTCCATGTAGGAACTTCTAATGGCTGAAGCAATCCGCTTGGCTTCTTCTGTTCGGCTTTTACCAACTGGCAATTCATACACTTGGAAATGAAATCTCCTACATCCTTCTTCATACCTTCCCAGTAGTAGGTTCTCTTCATATCCCGATACATCTTGTTTCCACCTGGATGAATTGTCAACTTCGAGTGATGACTTTCCTTCAGAACTTCACTCCTCAATTCATCTATATCGGGAACAACTAGTCGTCCTTGCTTTCGAAGCCAACCCTCCCGATCGACCTCGAATCCTTTATCCTTTTCTGGATCCAATCCAGATTCCAATTCACGGATAATCTTGACAAGCTTATCATCTCGCTTTTGGCCCTCGCCAATCCTTTCCACAAGAGTGGATCTTATCGATAAGTTTGCCAACATCTCAGGTTCCAATTCACATCCAGGCCTGAAGTCAAATCCAGCTAAATACTCGAGACTCTTCCATTCTGAAAACATGGCTCCCAATCCTGCATGTCTTCGACTTAACGCATCTGCCACTACGTTACCTTTTCCCGGAGTATAAGCTATACCAAAATCATACGATGCCAAAAACTCTAGCCAACGTTGCTGCCGAAGATTCAAATCCTTCTGCGAGAAAAGATACTTCAACGACTTATGATCCGTAAACAACTCGAATCGAACTCCCAACAGATAATGCCTCCACATCTTCAGAGCAAATACAATCGCCGCCAATTCCAAATCATGAGTTGGGTAATTCCTTTCATGCGGCTTCAGTTGTCGACTGGCATACACAACAACTTTATCCTTCTGCATCAGCACTGCTCCAAGTCCAGTACCACATGCGTCGGTGTAAACCACCATCTCATCATTCCCACTTGGAATAGTCAAAACAGGAGCACTCGTCAATCGCTCTTTCAGGATTCCGAAAGCTTGCTCACACTTAGCATCCCAACTGAACACTTGGTTCTTTTTCGTCAATCCTGTTAACGGTGCAGCTATCTTGGAGAAGTCTTTGATAAACCGTCTATAATATCCTGCTAATCCAAGAAAACTTCTCACATCAGATGCATTCTTAGGTCTAACCCAATCCTGGATTGCTGCCACCTTAGCGGGATCAACCGCTACTCCACTTCCAGAAATCACATGGCCTAAGAACCTCACTTCACCCTTCCAGAAGTGACACTTCGAAAACTTAGCCTTTAGCTGATGTTTCCGTAAGATCTCCAAAACAATACGCAAGTGCGTCTTGTGCTCTTCTTCCGTTCTGGAATAAATCAGAATATCATCCACGAACACAAGTACGAACTTGTTCAACTGATCTCTGAACACTCTATTCATAAGATCCACAAAATATGCTGGCGCGTTAGTCAATCCAAACGGCATTACCAGCCACTCAAAGAAACCGGATGGTGTCCTAAAAGCAGTCTTCGGCACACTATCCTTCGCTACTCTCAACTGGTGAAATCCCGTTGCCAAATCCATCTGAGAAAACACCTTAGCTTCGTGAAGCTGATCAAACAAGTCATCTATTCTCGGCAATGGATACTTGTTCTTCTTAGTCACCTTATTCAGCTCACGGTAATCGACGCACAATCTCAACGACCCATCTGCCTTGGTTGCAAACACAACTGGTGCACCCCACTCGGACACACTACGCCGAATGAATCCTTTCTGCAAAAGGTCATCAACTTGAACCCTCAACTCTTGCTGTTCCCTAGGCGCCATCCGCCTAAGAGGCATCACAACAGGTCTGGCTCCTTCAACTAGATCTATACGAAACTCGATCTCTCTATGCGGCGGCAACCCTTTGACTTCGTCAAAGACATCCTCGAATCCATTTGCGATTGGCACTAAAGACAGTCCATCCCGTGGAACAACTAGCGAATACATGAAGCTCATGAAGACGCCTTCCTCATGCTTACATCGTATCACAATCTTTCGCCCTTCCACATTCTCGACTGTCACCTCCAGCCTCTCACAATCAACCTTAGCCGCATACTTCCTAAGCCAGTCCATACCCAAGATAATTCCAAACCCCGCAAAGTTCAGAACAAAGCAATCACAAACAAAAGAGCAACCATGACTCGACACAACTAGACCACGGCATAACATACACAAACAAGACGAACCCCCAACTGGATTAGTCACAACCAATGGCCTATCAACAATATCCGGCTTCAAATCTAACCGGCCTACTAGTTCACTACAAACAAATGAATGCGACGCTCCAGTATCAAACAGAACTCTAACTGGAACACCACATAGGAAAAGAGTACCTTGAACAACCACACTCTTTCCCTTCTCTTCAGCAGTAGGAGCTTTCGAAGACGACGGAACAGCTCCTAAAGCATAAGCTTGCACAATCTGCCTGTCCTTCCTTGGTTCTGGACAATCCTTCCTGAAATGTCCCGGCTTGTCACAATTGTGACACTTCATCGGTGCCTTCGGATTCTTACAATCCTTAGAGAAATGGCCCTTCTGCTGACAATTGTAGCAAGTCACCTCGCCTTTCGGCTTCTTCTGGCCATCCTTACCCTTCTGCTGCTGCTGCTTCCTCTTCTGGTTTCCACCCTGCTGTGGTTTAGATTCTCCCTTGGTAGCAGCAACAATAGGTCCTTCCTTAGGAAACAGACTCTCATGCCTAAGAGCTTTCTCCACAAGCTTCTCAAATGAATCGTCCAAATGATCCACCAACTGTCTCCCAAGATAACTATCCAAGCCGATCACAAACTTCTCATTCTTCTGATAAGCAGACTCAATATATGACCGGGCATACTTGGACAAAGCTTCGAACTCAGAAACATACTCAAGAACAGATCTCCCACCCTGCTTGAGCTCCACAAACTTCTTGAACAGAACAGACTTCTGAGCTGTAGAAATGAACTTAGCTTCAAATCTGACTTGGAATTGCTCCCAAGTAATCTCTTCTTCCGGAGTAGTGATGGTAATAGAGTTCCACCAATCAGAAGCTCTCCCTTGAAGCTGCCTTGATGCCAACTTCCTCTTAGTTGCATCATCAATTCCCAAATCACCAAAGATCCTTCTACAAGCATCTATCCATCTCTGGACTTCGATAGTAGATTCTATTCCCAAGAAAACCTTCCCTCCAAGAGCAGTATAATCCTTGCACAACTTGGCAAAATCCACTGGTTTCGGAGTTTGGACTTGAACTCCAACATCTACTGCTGCCCCCGGAACTGGTATCCTTCTCATGATCGAAGTCATCATAGCTTCGAACATGGCTGCATAATCAGCAGTCTCTTCAGTAGCACGGCCTTCCCTAGCAGCTGGTCTCCCTCTTCGACTCATTCTCAATATCTATAAAAAGGAATGATTAGAACATCTAGAGAAACAACTGCATAAAGGACTCAAACTCTACCAAGCTACTATATTATATATAGTAATCATCCATCAAAATACAATTACGTCTCTCATACGTAGTTACTTCAGCGAGCGTTGGGTAAAATCGATTAACCAATGCTCTGATACCAAATGTGACGACCGCCCATGACCCCTGCACCGAATCAAGAGATAGAGCGCTGTAAAGTGTGCCAGGCGACCATGGACGATTGTCAAGGTAAGATTTAAAACAACAGAATCTATCGTATTACTCACAGCGCATGGACAAAATACAATAGAACATATATATAGTGAAGCTTTACAGAACAAAATGACATCATATAAAACTCCATAATAGTTGAATACAAACATCACATAGTCAATACATCCAGCCTCACTACAAATCTCTCAGAGAATACAAAACAGCGGAATAACCAGAACATATAAGAAGATAATATGCAACCCTCTAGCTCGTCTTCGATATCAGCATCGTGAGAAGAGAACAGCACCTGTCACCTGCTACCTAGTCTGCCCGTCCCAAAATGGACGAACAGCCCAAGGCAATAAGAGTTAAAACATAAAGCCTTGAGTCAGACAACAGTCTTAGTGAGCAGTAAATTAACTAACAACATACCAAAAGAGCATAAAGGAAAAGGAATAGGAATACAACCCTCCCACTCCAACCTCATTCTACAGTGATAGCCCCCAGACACACACTAAGCAGAAGCAAACATAGCAGAGCATACAATTTAAAGTAAAGCTATTATCACTCGAGTCAAGGGCGATGTTTTCCAAGTACCAAGGCCTAAATCAGATAAGCACCCAGGAAATACCGCTCTTGAGTCCGAGATGACGTTACAACCAAACATCCATGACTCTGGCTATCACTGTTATCATTGCTTCGATATCACCGTTAATTGAATGACCGGCACATTCTTTCAGCCGTCCGTCAAGGGCTAATGGAAACCCCGGTTCTAGACATAACTCCCGCACGTCGTCGCAGCCCGTGCCTAGGACTATCGAATCTGCCCAGAGTACTCGACCATCAACAGTTGGCCGTTGGGACTATCGAATCTGCCCAAACGTACTCTTGCTTAGAGCATGCTAGAACCTTCAACAACGATGCTATCCAAGCCTCCTAGTCATCCTCCTCGACGACTATTCTCATATCCATTCATTATCCTCAACTCGAATCATATCACCGAGTTATCAACATGCTTGGAATGATCCCGTCTGGATTAGACCAAGTCTTCATCATATGATTGCCTCGCTTCATTACATCCTCGCCAAGCCTCATCTCATCATCACATCATCGAATCTATGCATAAGAGCTTCATCATCCCGCTACATATGCCACGAGCAGCTTTCCCAATTCAAGAGCCTTTCCCTTAGCTTTTGAATCACCTTCGATCTAAATCTAATCATCAATCATCTAGTTCATAACAATCAATCAAATCAAACATCAATCCAACAATCAAGCATTCAAATATGATCTAAGTAGACAATTATAACAATAATGGCATTTTCGTAATTAAAGAGTTGAAAGTCCAATAAGCATGAAAACATGGATTATATCTCTACAAACTTGATGAATGAACTTGCATAGGTTAATATATGATAAAATGGATGTAACATCATCATGAACAATGGATCTATATGGATCTACACATAGGATGAAGAAAATGCATGGAAATCACTATTTTAACACCAAATCGGGCCAACAATCCGATATACTCCTTTGGATCCGTGTGAGAGATAATCACCACTCACCAAATCACCTAAACAATCCAAAAGATATCAACTTCAGATCTGGACAGCGAAGAACTAAGCTAGATCTATCACAAATCCGCTTCAAACGAAGAAATCTCTCTTGAAAAGATGAAGATCTTCAATCTAAGCTCTTGAATCTTCAATCTTGATCTTCGATTTGGATGGATGGAAGCACTAGATTAGAGTGGAGGAAAGAAGTGAAGAAGTGTAGAAGTCGAGCTCTCAAAATGGCAGCACTTCGTCGCTTCAAAATCCGGATCCCAAAAAGTGAGAACAACTCCTCCTATTTATAGCTGAAAACTGCCTAAGTCGTAACTCGGCTATCTCCTTAAGTCGCTGCCGACTTAACACTATGCCGACCTACGACCTAAAAACCCCACGACTTAACAGAGCCTCCGACCTAACCCTTGTCGACCTAAAGCAACCTCCGACTCAACACATGCGCACATACGAACCCTGCCTACGACTTAATGCGCACGCGCCTTAACTGGTTGGACGACTTACGACTTACTGCTATGCCGACTTAACCAGCCTATACGACCTAACGACTTATACCAACACGCGACCTAACAACTCACGCGACCTAGTACTTAGGCAAAAACCCAGCTCCTCCAGGTCGTTGTCGACCTAACTATACATTACATCCTATAGGTCGCTCGAAACCTTAACTCGAACTGCCGACCTAACACTTAACACCCAAACACTTAGGTCGCTCACAACATTCTCTTAGGTCGTTGCCGACCTAACTCTACCCCAGAATACTTAGGTCACTTACTACTCTTCCTTAGGTCGCCTGAACCTCTTAAGTCGGTCACGACTTATCTCCTAGGTCGGTCACTACCTTAAGTCGGTCAACCACAATCCCTTAACTCGGTGAGTTCCTTGAGTCGGCAACTCGACCCAGACTTGTTGTTTAACTCGTCCAAACTCCTAAGTCGGCTACGACTTAGGACTTAAGCAAAATTCAAGCAAAATTCTGCCAAAACCAGAAATGACTTAACAACCATACAACCAAAGGTCAATCATTTTAGAATGTTTTGATCCGTAAAAATACGGGTCGTTACATCAAAGTACAATACGAGTGAATCATTGACCTTTATTCGAGCTTGTTTTCGAATCGAGCCTTGATTTATTTTATTTTTTTGAATTTTGGGATTGTTGAGATGGAATATGTCTAGGAATATAAATATATTGTATTTCTGTAGTATTCCATAATAGAGTTTGATGTCACCTTATCTTATATAAAATCCTATTTGAGATTATTCTATTCTTATTTTTGTCGATACGAGTGAGTTCGTATCGATGGAGCTGATTGATTTCTTTGAGCATTCCTTTGAGAGTTGTGAATCCTATTGAAGGGATCCACAACGATTGGCTTGTTGTGAGCATTCTGAGTTTTCTATTTGTTGCTGCATTAGTGAGTATTTTTTTATTACTCACTATTTTGAGATGTATCTGATTTGGGATGGATTGACTTATTTGATGTTAAGTTCGATCCTTTTGTTGTTATAGGATCCTATATTTATTTAGGCATCCTAATTTGATTGGTTTATTATTTCTATCACTTTGGAATGTTAATGATGATTTCGAAGTTTCTGTATTCACTCTTGAGTATCAAGATGTTGATGATATGTCTCGAATTCTAGTCAAGGTGACTTTGTAGAGCGTTGTGAGTGCGTTTGGATTTGACATCCAATCGGGCAATCGAGTGTTGATGTAACCTTATTCCTGGCTCTTAGCTCTTCGGTTATCCTTCCACGAGGATATCCACCGAGGAATGAGGTGAGTTTCTAGATTGTTCGAGTTTGATCGAGTTTATCATTTAGCTTCATTTGAGTGTTCTTTTCAGATACTTAATCAATTTTATCCTTTGTAGCATTACTTCGTTTGAAGTAGTGATTCGTGGATTGTGTGCTTCTTCTTGCAACGAAAGCGATTTTTCGTCGCTCGAAAATCGACATTAATACGTCCACTGTATCAACTGTCGAGCAATCGAATGCCGAAAAACCGAATTGTTATGGAGAAAAAGAAGAGGTAGAAGAAAACAGAAGAAAAAGAAAGAAGAAACAACAGAAAAACACATAACAATATCAGAATCTCACATTCACAGCGGAACAACATATAATAGATAAATGAATAATCTTTAAATCAAAGAACTATATCATTTTATACATTGCATCATCATCAGAGTTTACAACAACGATACAACATTGGACAGTTATATAAACTTATCCTCATACAGAATACACAACGGAATAAATAATATCATACACAAGTGATACATCTCGCCATCCAGCTCGCCACTGAGCTCCATAGCATCTCCTGAATCCAGAATGACCTGATAACCTGACTCTAGACTGCCCGTGTGGAAATTGGTGGGCACCCAGAGTTTAGGAAGGAAACAATAAACTCCAGGTCAGTCATGGTGACTGGTGTGAGAACTTAAAACAGTTATTATCTTCAAAAACAACAACAACAAAGAAGTAGAAAATATCCGCAATGCTTTTGGAAAATGAAACTACCATAAGACCTCCCGCCACACACACACAATGCAAACGCAGAATTGGAAGAGATTTCTTCTTATGATAGTCAAACATGCTTACTACGCAAATCATTAGATTATTATTATTTGTGCATAGTGGAAAATATTTTGAAAATACAATATTAATCTTAGCTAGCATAGGTACCATTATATTATGCCTACTATAGCTGCTATGTTAAATAGCAGGTTCTACAACTAATACCGTACAAGGTTCGTATTGGAAGATGGATTTCCAACAAATGGTCAGGCTAAGGAACTTCCTACCGCCATATGGGATTGCCTCTGGCTGGACGTCCCGAGAACTAACTAGCTCTCTGCCAACACAAGGCCGGGTTACCCCTGTATAGCTAACTCACGAATATGTCATTCCCCGGTCCTTTGGGACCTTTATCCGAGGCACCTCGATAAACACACAATCACACAATAAATTAGATCGAAGTATCCACATAGGTTAAATACCAGGGCTCCATACCTGTTACCACCCTTTTCCAGAAGGAAATGACATACCCTAAAGGGCGCGACCCTCATAACCTTGCCGCATATTCCTGTTTCGACCATTTCCGGGTTGTGAGGTCCGAAGAGGTCTCGTCCACAAAGCTACGCTTTTTCACAAAGCCACGCTTTGATCACAAATGATCAATAAATGATCATCACACAACAACACTCAGCATGCCACACTACCAAATTGGGAGTACATCACTGATAAATTTCAACTACATAACCTCTGAGCTCGTACGTCTCAGAGAAGGGTGTTAAGCTAAGAGAATAAATTCTCCACCACCAACAGAAATGTATTTGAAAGAAATCAGCTTTATATCTCAAAATGTAATGTCGGACATGCAACCAAACAAGTCTGTTCCGGGTTCGAACAGAACCGAAGGCACTTCCAAAGAAGCCCTTGCAATCCGGGTATTCACAATCCTGATAAAACTTCCCATCACAAAGGAAATCTCTATACCGTAGCTAACGGTGCAGAGACAATCGATAGGTCATCCTATCGTTTTCAAAAATACCCGGTCTTCACCACCGGTCTTCAACACGATCCATATCGTGGTATCACTAATTCGGAATGGGTTATATGACACAAAGGTCTTTTCCCGGCTAACCCGAATAGTGAGCACAATATTTAAAACATATGGATATAGGGGTTTCAATTAAGTCACAACTTATTACCCAAATCCTTTCCCTCAAATGTTTTAAACAAATTACCATTTTAAATCTTTAAACAAAAAGATTTACTTCTCAAAGTTTACCCAGTTTCACAAAAATTCATTCATAGATTTCCAAAGCAATTTCCATTACAATTTGATTAACCCATTAAATCTTAAAATTAAGATTTAATTTATAGCTTTCAAAACTATTCACAATTCAAGTCTTTTATGATATAAAAGATACACCTTTTGAAATACTCTTTTATTTCAAAATAAAGTTTAATTATCGTTCAAAGGTTAATTCATAGTTTTTCCAAACTATTTACAATTTCATTTCAACTTGAATTGTTTTCAATACAAAATTGGAAATCTTTTCACTTTATAAAAGCTATTATTATTTGGAAACAGATAGTTTTCATTTTGGGAAAAACCGATTACATTTACACAGGTTAAAGCCATTCAAGTATTGTAACGACCCGTATTTTTACGGATCGACATGTTCGTCAAAATCTGGAATTTTAGCACTTTCATGTCATTTCAGATTTTTAGGCAGATTTGTCTAAGTCCTAGGTCGTACGCGACCTAAGGGTTGTTGGCAACTTAGAGAAGGTCTGCGACTTAAGAAAATGTTGTGAGCGACCTAAGTTTTGTTAAGTGTTAGGTCGGCTGGGAAAGTTAGCGACCTAGTAGTTGCCGAGTTAGCGACCTAGTAGTTGCCGAGTTAGCGACCTAGTAGTTGCCGAGTTAGCGACCTAGTAGTTGCCGAGTTAGCGACCTAGTAGTTGCCGAGTTAGCGACCTAGTGGTTCTGAGTTAGCGACCTAGTGGTTCTGAGTTAGCGACCTAGTGGTTCCGTGTTGGCGACCTAAGGAGTTAACAAGTTGGCGACCTAAGGAGTTAACAAGTTGGCGACCTAAGGAGTTAACAAGTTGGCGACCTTAGGAGTTAGGCTAAGTGTTAGGTCGCAAAGGAGTTAAGTCGTACATCTGTTAGGTCGCGTAGATTGCTAAGTTGTTAGGTCGCTAGGATAGTTTGTGTTAGGTCGCGTAGATCTATCTGTTAGGTCGGAGAAGCTTAGGTCGGAGAGTCTTAGGTCGGAAACGACCTAGGGAGATAGCCGTGTTAAGCGACTTAAGGAAATTTCTGCTATAAATAGGAGGGGTTGTTCTCACTTTTTGGGATCCGGATTTTGAAGCGACGAAGTGCTGCCATTTTGAGAGCTCGACTTCTACACTTCTTCACTTCTTTTCTCCACTCTAATCTAGTGCTTCCATCCATCCAAATCGAAGATCAAGATTGAAGATTCAAGAGCTTAGGTTGAAGATCTTCATCTTTTCAAGAGAGATTTCTTCATTTGAAGCGGATTTGTGGTAGATCTAGCTTCATCCTTCGCTGTCCAGATCTGGAGTGTGTTGATTTGAGGTTGTTTAGGTGATTTGGTGAGTGGTGATTATCTCTCACACGGATCCAAAGGAGTATATCGGATTGTTGGCCCGATTTGGTGTTAAAATAGTGATTTCCATGCATTTTCTTCATCCTATGTGTAGATCCATATAGATCCATTGTTCATGATGATGTTACATCCATTTTATCATATGTTAACCTATGCAAGTTCATTCATCAAGTTTGTAGAGATATAATCCATGTTTTCATGCTTATTGGACTTTCAACTCTTTAATTACGAAAATGCCATTATTGTTATAATTGTCTACTTAGATCATATTTGAATGCTTGATTGCTTGGATTGATGTTTGATTTGATTGATTGTTATGTACTAGATGATTGATGATTAGATTTAGACCAAAGGTGATTCAAAAGCTAAAGGAAAGGCTCTTGAATTGGAAAAGCTGCTCGTGGCATATGTAGCGGGATGATGAAGCTCCTATGCATAGATTTGATGATGTGAAGTTGAGATGAAGCTTTGCGAGGATGTAATGAAGCGAGGCATCATATGATGAAGACTTGGTCTAATCCAGGCGGGATCATTCCAAGCATGTTGATAACTCGGTGATATGATTCGAGTTGAGGATAATGGATGCTCGAGAGGCGCTTGAGCTAGTATGGCAATAGTCGTCGAGGAGGATGACTAGGAGGTTGAGATCTCATCGTTGTTGAAGGTTCTAGCATGCTCTAAGCAAGAGTACATGGGGACGCCCAAAAGACTAAGTTGATGGTCGAGTACTCTGGGTAGATTCGATAATCCTAGGCACGGGTCACGATGACGTGCGGGAGTTATGTCTAGAACCGGGGTTACCATTAGCCCTTGACGGACGGCTGAAAGAATGTGCCGGTCATTCAATTAACGGTGATATCGCAACAATGATAACAGTGATAGCCGAGTCATGGATGTTTGGTTGTATCGTCATTCGGTCTCAAGAGCGGTATTTCCTGGGTGCTTATCTGACCTTGGTTTTAGACCTTGGGATTTGTACTTGGAAAACATCGCTCTTGACTCGAGTGACAATTGCTTTACCTTAAATTGTATGCTCTGCTATATTTGCTTCTGCTTAGTGTGTGTCTGGGGGCTATCACTGTAGAATGAGGTTGGAGTGGGAGGGTTGTATTCCTATTCCTTTTCCTTTATGCTCTTTTGGTATGTTGTTAGTTAATTTACTGCTCACTAAGACTGTTGTCTGACTCAAGGCTTTATGTTTTAATTCTTATTGCCTTGGGCTGTTCGTCCATTTTGGGACGGGCAGACTAGGTAGCAGGTGACAGGTGCTGTTCTCTTCTCACGATACTGATATCGAAGACGAGCTGGAGGGTTGCATATTATCTTCTTATTATATGTACTGGATGTTCCGCTGTTTTGTTTTCTTTGAGAGATATGTAGTGAGGCTGGATGTATTGACTATATGAATGCTTGTATTCAACTATTATGGAGTTTTATAAGATGTCATTTTGTTCTGTAAAGCTTCACTATACATATGTTCTATTGTATTTTGTCCATGCGCTGTGAGTAATACGATAGATTCTGTTGTTTTAATCTTACCTTGACAATCGTCCATGGTCGCCTGGCACACTTTACAGCGCACTATCTCTAGATTCGGTGCAGGGGTCATGGGCGGTCGTCACATTTGGTATCAGAGCATTGGTTAATCGATTTTACCCAACGCTCGCTGTCGTAACTACGTATGAGAGACGTAATTGTATTTTGATGGATGATTACTATATATAATATAGTAGCTTAGAAGAGTTTGAGTCCTTTATGCAGTTGTTTCTCTAGATGTTTTAATCATTCCTTTTTATAGATATTGAGAATGAGTCGAAGAGGGAGACCAGCTGCTAGGGAAGGCCGTGCTACTGAAGAGACTGCTGATTATGCAGCCATGTTCGAAGCTATGATGACTTCGATCATGAGGAGGATACCAGTTCCGGGGGCGGCAGTAGATGTTGGAGTTCAAGTCCAAACTCCGAAACCAGTGGATTTTGCTAAGCTGTGCAAGGATTATACTGCTCTTGGAGGGAAGGTTTTCTTGGGAACAGAATCAACTATTGAGGTCCAGAGGTGGATAGATGCTTGTAGAAGGATCTTTGGTGATTTGGGAATTGATGATGCAACTAAGAGGAAGTTGGCATCAAGGCAGCTTCAAGGGAGAGCCTCTGATTGGTGGAACTCTATTACCATCGATACTGCGGAGGAAGAGATTACTTGGGAGCAATTCCAAGCTAGATTTGAAGCTAAGTTCATTTCTACAGCTCAGAAGTCTGTTCTGTTCAAGAGGTTTGTGGAGCTCAAGCAAGGTGGAAGATCAGTTCTTGAGTATGTTTCTGAGTTCGAAGCTTTGTCCAAGTATGCCCGGTCGTATATTGAATCTGCTTATCAGAAGAATGAGAAGTTTGTGACCGGCTTGGATAGTTATCTTGGGAGACAGTTGGTGGATCATTTGGACGATTCATTTGAGAAGCTTGTGGAGAAAGCTCTTAGGCATGAGAGTCTGTTTCCTAAGGAAGGACCTGTTGTTGCTGTTACCAAGGGAGAATCTAAACCACAGCAGGGTGGAAACCAGAAGAGGAAGCAGCAGCAACAGAAGGGTAAGGATGGCCAGAAGAAGCCGAAAGGCGAGGTGACTTGCTACAATTGTCAGCAGAAGGGCCATTTCTCTAAGGATTGTAAGAATCCGAAGGCACCGATGAAGTGTCACAACTGTGACAAGCCGGGGCATTTCAGGAAGAATTGTCCGGAACCAAGGAAGGACAGGCAGATTGTGCAAGCCTATGCTTTAGGAGCTGTTCCGTCGTCTTCAAAAGCTCCTACTGCTGAAGAGAAAGGAAAGAGTGTGGTTGTTCAAGGTACTCTTTTCCTATGTGGTGTTCCAGTTAGAGTTCTGTTTGATACTGGAGCGTCGCATTCATTTGTTTGTAATGAACTAGTAGGCCGGTTGGGTTTGAAGCCGGATATAGTTGATAGGCCATTGGTTGTGACTAATCCAGTTGGGGGTTCGTCTTGTTTGTGTATGTTATGCCGTGGTCTAGTTGTGTCGAGTCATGGTTGCTCTTTTGTTTGTGATTGCTTTGTTCTGAACTTTGCGGGGTTCGGAATTATTTTGGGTATGGACTGGCTTAGGAAGTATGCGGCTAAGGTTGATTGTGAGAGGCTAGAGGTGACAGTCGAGAATGTGGAAGGGCGAAAGATTGTGATACGATGTAAGCATGAGGAAGGCGTCTTCATGAGCTTCATGTATTCGCTAGTTGTTCCACGGGATGGACTGTCTTTAGTGCCAATCGCAAATGGATTCGAGGATGTCTTTGACGAAGTCAAAGGGTTGCCGCCGCATAGAGAGATCGAGTTTCGTATAGATCTAGTTGAAGGAGCCAGACCTGTTGTGATGCCTCTTAGGCGGATGGCGCCTAGGGAACAGCAAGAGTTGAGGGTGCAAGTTGATGATCTTTTGCAGAAAGGATTCATTCGGCGTAGTGTGTCCGAGTGGGGTGCACCAGTTGTGTTTGCAACCAAGGCAGATGGATCGTTGAGATTGTGTGTGGATTATCGTGAGCTGAATAAGGTGACTAAGAAGAACAAGTATCCATTGCCGAGAATAGATGACTTGTTTGATCAGCTTCACGAGGCTAAGGTGTTTTCTCAAATGGATTTGGCAACGGAATTTCACCAGTTGAGAGTGGCTAAGGATAGTGTGCCGAAGACTGCTTTTAGGACACCATCCGGTTTCTTTGAGTGGCTGGTAATGCCGTTTGGATTGACTAACGCGCCAGCATATTTTGTGGATCTTATGAATAGAGTGTTCAGAGATCAGTTGAACAAGTTCGTACTTGTGTTCGTGGATGATATTCTGATTTATTCCAGAACGGAGGAAGAGCACAAGACGCACTTGCGTATTGTTTTGGAGATCTTACGGAAACATCAGCTGAAGGCTAAGTTTTCGAAGTGTCACTTCTGGAAGAGTGAAGTGAGGTTCTTAGGCCATGTGATTTCTGGAAATGGAATAGCGGTTGATCCCGCTAAGGTGGCAGCAATCCAGGATTGGGTTAGACCTAAGAATGCATCTGATGTGAGAAGTTTTCTTGGATTAGCAGGATATTATCGACGGTTTATCAAAGACTTCTCCAAGATAGCTGCACCGTTAACAGGATTGACGAAAAAGAACCAAGTGTTCAGTTGGGATGCTAAGTGTGAGCAAGCTTTCGGAATCCTGAAAGAGAGATTGACGAGTGCTCCTGTTTTGACTATTCCAAGTGGGAATGATGAGATGGTGGTTTACACCGACGCGTGTGGTACTGGACTTGGAGCAGTGCTGATGCAGAAGGATAAAGTTGTTGCGTATGCCAGTCGACAACTGAAGCCGCATGAAAGGAATTACCCAACTCATGATTTGGAGTTAGCGGCGATTGTATTTGCTCTGAAGATGTGGAGGCATTATCTGTTGGGAGTTCGATTCGAGTTGTTTACAGATCATAAGTCGTTGAAGTATCTTTTCTCCCAGAAGGATTTGAATCTTCGGCAGCAACGTTGGCTAGAATTTTTGGCATCATATGATTTTGGAATAGCTTATACTCCGGGAAAAGGTAACGCAGTGGCAGATGCGTTAAGTCGAAGACATGCAGGATTGGGAGCCATGTTTTCTGAATGGAAGAGTCTCGAGTATTTAGCTGGATTTGACTTCAGGCCTAGATGTGAATTGGAACCTGAGATGTTGGCAAACTTATCGATAAGACCCACTCTTGTGGAAAGGATTGGCGAGGGCCAAAAGCGAGATGATAAGCTTGTCAAGATTATCCGTGGATTGGAATCTGGATTGGATCCAGAAAAGGATAAAGGATTCGAGGTCGATAGAGAAGGTTGGCTTCGGAAGCAAGGACGACTAGTTGTTCCCGATATAGATGAATTGAGGAGTGAAGTTCTGAAGGAAAGTCATCACTCGAAGCTGACAATTCATCCAGGAGGAAACAAGATGTATCGGGATATGAAGAGAACCTACTACTGGGAAGGCATGAAGAAGGATGTTGGAGATTTCATTTCCAAGTGTATGAATTGCCAGTTGGTTAAAGCCGAACAGAAGAAGCCAAGTGGATTGCTTCAGCCCTTAGAAGTTCCTACATGGAAGTGGGAACAAGTGTCGATGGATTTTATTGATGGATTGCCTAGAACCAGAACGGGAAATGAAGGAATTTGGGTCATTGTGGATCGTCTGACTAAGAGTGCACGATTCATTCCTGTTCGATCGACTAGAACGGCATCAAAGTTGGCTGAGTTGTATGTTAAGTGGATAGTTCGATTCCATGGTGTTCCGAAGAGTATAGTGAGCGATCGAGACCCATTGTTCACTAGTGGATTTTGGAAGAGCTTCCAGGAAGTCTTGGGAACCGAGTTGTGTTTGAGTACAGCTTATCACCCTCAGACAGATGGCCAGACTGAGAGAGTCAACCGAGTTTTGGAAGATCTCCTCAGAGCCTGTGTTTTAGATTTCGGAGGATCATGGGAAGATCACCTTCATTTGGTGGAGTTTGCGTACAACAACAGTTACCAGTCAAGTATTGGTATGGCACCGTATGAGGCGTTGTATGGAAGACCGTGTAACTCTCCGACATGTTGGTTGGAAACTGGAGAAAAGCTGATGCTTGGGCCAGAGATGATTCGGCAGACTTCAGATTGTATAGAGATCATTCGGCAACGAATGAAAGCAGCCCAAGATCGTCAGAAGAGTTATGCCGATAAGCGTCGAAAGGATTTGGAATTCGATGTAGGAGATATGGTTTTTGTGAAGATTTCTCCACTGAAGAATGTTATTCGATTTGGAAAGAAAGGAAAGTTGACTCCGAGATTTGTTGGACCATTCCCGATTATCGAGCGAATCGGAAAGCTCGCTTACAGATTGGAGTTACCAGAGAAGATGTCGAGTGTGCACAATGTTTTTCATGTATCATATCTACGGAAGTATGTGCACGACTCGAGTACGGTGATTTCTGCTGATAGCTGTGAAGACTTAGAAGTTGATCCAGTTGATAGAAGACCTCGTAAGCCGCTTCGTGTTGTTGAAACCGACACGAAACAGCTTAGGAGGAAGGTAGTTAAGTTGCTCAAGATACAATGGAGTGATGATGATAACGACTGTACGTGGGAAGTGGAAGAGAGGATGAAGGCAGCTCATCCTGAACTCTTCAAGGTATGGCCCTAAGGTGTCGTCTCATCTCGCGATATTGTAACTTGTTCTAAGTTTTAGAATTCTGTACGCTAAGTTAGAATTGGATGCATGGTTTGTTGATTGTTATGGATGGTAGGCGTACAGAATAGTTTTGATTGCTTGGAATTTCGGGGGCGAAATTTCTAAGGGGGAGAGAATGTAACGACCCGTATTTTTACGGATCGACATGTTCGTCAAAATCTGGAATTTTAGCACTTTCATGTCATTTCAGATTTTTAGGCAGATTTGTCTAAGTCCTAGGTCGTACGCGACCTAAGGGTTGTTGGCAACTTAGAGAAGGTCTGCGACTTAAGAAAATGTTGTGAGCGACCTAAGTTTTGTTAAGTGTTAGGTCGGCTGGGAAAGTTAGCGACCTAGTAGTTGCCGAGTTAGCGACCTAGTAGTTGCCGAGTTAGCGACCTAGTAGTTGCCGAGTTAGCGACCTAGTAGTTGCCGAGTTAGCGACCTAGTAGTTGCCGAGTTAGCGACCTAGTGGTTCTGAGTTAGCGACCTAGTGGTTCTGAGTTAGCGACCTAGTGGTTCCGTGTTGGCGACCTAAGGAGTTAACAAGTTGGCGACCTAAGGAGTTAACAAGTTGGCGACCTAAGGAGTTAACAAGTTGGCGACCTTAGGAGTTAGGCTAAGTGTTAGGTCGCAAAGGAGTTAAGTCGTACATCTGTTAGGTCGCGTAGATTGCTAAGTTGTTAGGTCGCTAGGATAGTTTGTGTTAGGTCGCGTAGATCTATCTGTTAGGTCGGAGAAGCTTAGGTCGGAGAGTCTTAGGTCGGAAACGACCTAGGGAGATAGCCGTGTTAAGCGACTTAAGGAAATTTCTGCTATAAATAGGAGGGGTTGTTCTCACTTTTTGGGATCCGGATTTTGAAGCGACGAAGTGCTGCCATTTTGAGAGCTCGACTTCTACACTTCTTCACTTCTTTTCTCCACTCTAATCTAGTGCTTCCATCCATCCAAATCGAAGATCAAGATTGAAGATTCAAGAGCTTAGGTTGAAGATCTTCATCTTTTCAAGAGAGATTTCTTCATTTGAAGCGGATTTGTGGTAGATCTAGCTTCATCCTTCGCTGTCCAGATCTGGAGTGTGTTGATTTGAGGTTGTTTAGGTGATTTGGTGAGTGGTGATTATCTCTCACACGGATCCAAAGGAGTATATCGGATTGTTGGCCCGATTTGGTGTTAAAATAGTGATTTCCATGCATTTTCTTCATCCTATGTGTAGATCCATATAGATCCATTGTTCATGATGATGTTACATCCATTTTATCATATGTTAACCTATGCAAGTTCATTCATCAAGTTTGTAGAGATATAATCCATGTTTTCATGCTTATTGGACTTTCAACTCTTTAATTACGAAAATGCCATTATTGTTATAATTGTCTACTTAGATCATATTTGAATGCTTGATTGCTTGGATTGATGTTTGATTTGATTGATTGTTATGTACTAGATGATTGATGATTAGATTTAGACCAAAGGTGATTCAAAAGCTAAAGGAAAGGCTCTTGAATTGGAAAAGCTGCTCGTGGCATATGTAGCGGGATGATGAAGCTCCTATGCATAGATTTGATGATGTGAAGTTGAGATGAAGCTTTGCGAGGATGTAATGAAGCGAGGCATCATATGATGAAGACTTGGTCTAATCCAGGCGGGATCATTCCAAGCATGTTGATAACTCGGTGATATGATTCGAGTTGAGGATAATGGATGCTCGAGAGGCGCTTGAGCTAGTATGGCAATAGTCGTCGAGGAGGATGACTAGGAGGTTGAGATCTCATCGTTGTTGAAGGTTCTAGCATGCTCTAAGCAAGAGTACATGGGGACGCCCAAAAGACTAAGTTGATGGTCGAGTACTCTGGGTAGATTCGATAATCCTAGGCACGGGTCACGATGACGTGCGGGAGTTATGTCTAGAACCGGGGTTACCATTAGCCCTTGACGGACGGCTGAAAGAATGTGCCGGTCATTCAATTAACGGTGATATCGCAACAATGATAACAGTGATAGCCGAGTCATGGATGTTTGGTTGTATCGTCATTCGGTCTCAAGAGCGGTATTTCCTGGGTGCTTATCTGACCTTGGTTTTAGACCTTGGGATTTGTACTTGGAAAACATCGCTCTTGACTCGAGTGACAATTGCTTTACCTTAAATTGTATGCTCTGCTATATTTGCTTCTGCTTAGTGTGTGTCTGGGGGCTATCACTGTAGAATGAGGTTGGAGTGGGAGGGTTGTATTCCTATTCCTTTTCCTTTATGCTCTTTTGGTATGTTGTTAGTTAATTTACTGCTCACTAAGACTGTTGTCTGACTCAAGGCTTTATGTTTTAATTCTTATTGCCTTGGGCTGTTCGTCCATTTTGGGACGGGCAGACTAGGTAGCAGGTGACAGGTGCTGTTCTCTTCTCACGATACTGATATCGAAGACGAGCTGGAGGGTTGCATATTATCTTCTTATTATATGTACTGGATGTTCCGCTGTTTTGTTTTCTCTGAGAGATATGTAGTGAGGCTGGATGTATTGACTATATGAATGCTTGTATTCAACTATTATGGAGTTTTATAAGATGTCATTTTGTTCTGTAAAGCTTCACTATACATATGTTCTATTGTATTTTGTCCATGCGCTGTGAGTAATACGATAGATTCTGTTGTTTTAATCTTACCTTGACAATCGTCCATGGTCGCCTGGCACACTTTACAGCGCACTATCTCTAGATTCGGTGCAGGGGTCATGGGCGGTCGTCACAAGTATAAACTTGAATTATAAATTTAAATTTCCCCAAGACCGTATTTTAATTGGTTAAAAACATAAAAACACCCTTTTATACTTATAAAATCTTTTAAACCAAAATTCCCAATTCATTGAATTCAATTTCAAAATATTGAATTCAAAATTTAAATCAAATGATTTAAATTCCAATTTTTATTAAGTTATTTAAAATAACTTTTATTTTGAAACTCACTTTCAAAAACTTTCAATTCCAATTCCAAAACCATTTTTGATTCAAAAACTCAATTTTTCCAAATTGATAAAAATCTGTGACTTAACCGATTTCCACGTGAAATCCACATTTGTGTGTGTATTGTGTAGTCCACGGGTTTAACACAATAGTGCAACAACATTCAACCATCATAGATCAAATATAACAATATAATTGATAAGCGGTATAAACTATAACAATTATCTTTCATTCACAGATCACAGATATATATATATATATATATATATATCACAGATAAATAGATCACAAATCACAACACAAAACATGATATATTACAAAGCATCACATATCAAAGATGTCAAACAATTCAACATCCAATATAATCCAAACATCCATAAGTAGGATTAATTTAATTATCTGACTAATTTAAATCAGATAAATTTCAATAAATCAATTTTACTAGTTATGGTAAATTAAAATCAATTAATTACCAAAACATTTTCAAATTTATTTCAAAACACCAAATCAATTTTTTCAACGAATTTCCAAAATCTTTCCTTTTTAAAATAAATTTCTTAATCTCTTCAAATCTATTTAAAAATCCCAAATTTAGATAAATTCTTCAGTTTATAGATAATATTTCCAAAATCCATTTATTAAGCCCTTTATCCCAAATTTTAAATTTAATCCAATATAATTCAAAAATAAAACTTTTATCTTTTAACTCCTTTTAAATTTATCCAATTATCAAAAATAAATTTTTCGATAAATTTTCAACTTACATTTTCGAAAATCCAATTTTATTTATTTTCGGTGTCCAATGATACCATAAATATATTCGGCTAATTTATAGCCGTCAACAACATTCAATTCACAAATATAATCACACGGCGATTATAAATAAATCAACACACAACATTGAAATAAATTCAATTATTTGAGGAATCCAGTTGGATCCCTCCAACCTATTTCCCTGCATCCACAGATGTTAGCACAATACCAATTCCACTTCACAGTGAAATTACCGCGGTATATGGGATTTATAAATATTATCCGCTATTATGCGGCGCAATAGGGTCTCATCCGCTATATAATGCGGGAAATCAACTCCAAATACATATATAATACCAATTCCACTTCAATGTGGAATTATCGCGGTATATGTTTTTAATAAATAACCTCCGCTTAATATACGGTGTATAGGGTCTATGAAACACAATAGATAACAGTTTATCATCCAATCATCACAATCAACGCTATCAACAATTTTAAATCTAACTATTTAAAATTTAAATTGAAACAATTATTCGATTGAGTGAGAAGTTCTCACCTTTGCTTTTTAAAATGTCGAGCGTTTAATTTTTACATTAAATCGAACACGTTCGATTTAACGCAAAATTTTCACTTGCTCGAAATGATTCCATGTCAGCACCATAGTGAGCTGCTCGTCGCTGCGATTCCGGCGCTTCTAGTTTCGTCGAATTCTGATAATGTATGACAAAGATATTGCATTTCAAAGTTTATACGATTTAAAATAAATCAATTTACATTTTTTATTTTTTTATTTTTACAAACCCTAGCTTGCAGCTGGACCATTGGATTTTGATTGATGAAATCTGGGCCGCGACTTTCCCCATCTCCCCTTCAGGACATTCCCGTTAGAAGAACCCAACGCCGCCGACTATCAATGAATTATCGCGACCCAACCAATCGACTACGGGTCGATCAACTACCGCTGCAATAAAGCCCTACCCCGCCTCGTCTTCCACGCCCAGTCCGGTCAGACCCGGTTGCGTGCTCACGTGGAAAAATGCGCTTGAACGGCGCCACTCTAAACGAAGATTGCCGATGATCTATCATGCTAATTTTGATCGCAACCGTTGGATGTATAGTTCTCTCGATGTTCTACAAGATTGTAGTTGAAGAATTTGCGTAATTGTCTACAGATCGGAAGAGAATCGAGGAAGAAAATTTGAATATTTCGGCCATTGAAATGTTTCTGGCGGCCACGAGAAAGATAGAGCTAGGGTTTCCCTTGTTAACGTATATATACGTATATAAATAATATTAAATTCATTTTAAAACGACTTTTCCAAACGAACTCCAAATCATACGTGCCACCTGGCATTTCTAAGGTTTACCCCGCGTTCCGAATACAATGGAACGTGTTTTGGAAGCTAATTCGATCGTATGTGAGAGTTACAGAAATAAACGATCAAATTTACATCAAATCTATTTAAACCGATTTCGATGCGTTTTGGCTTGCCCCGGACAAACGGCAACTCCGATTGACACAAAATTTGAAAATTTACAATAATTTCACATTACGGATCCGATGAAACTGGTTTCTTCGAAATCCGAGATTGTTTGAAAAATGGTCATTTTTACTCGTCAATTAAATATTAAAATATTCAATTTTCACAAATTAAATTTTTAATTCAATTTTGAAAGTTTACGAATATCATTCCAACTCCAATATGATTTATTATAACTTTAAAATCATTTTTAATCACATTTAATTCATATTTCAATTATTTACCCAATTTCATGTATTAAATTAATAATTTAATCGCCCAAATTAAATCACTATATCGAAATTAAATAAATTCGACTTCCAAGTCTTACTTATTAATATTTAAAATTAATTAAATATGCGAATTTCAAATGACGGAAATTCTAGGTCGTTACAAACTTCCCCCCTTAAAAGAATTTCGTCCTCGAAATTGCAAAGTAAGAAAAATGCACCAAATTCATTAACTTTTCAAAAATCCACTTAGTGAAAATTTTATATTCTCCTTTTCCAAAACCTTTAACTTCAACCCAATACAGCGGTTTCCATTTTCTAGTTCAATTCCTATATTTTCATTACAATTTAGAAATTGACTTTTCCGTTAACAAAAATTTTCTAAGGCCTTAAATTTTCAGAAAAAATTGCCAGCTTCTCCTTTGCGCGGTTCGATCGTAGTAGGATCACAATAGACATAAATATATATACATCGACCCACACGGTCGGAAAAGCAGAAAAACAGTTCATATTTCCTATTTTTATTGCGTAGGCGTACCTTTTTAGCATTTTTAAGCAAAGCAGTTATTAATTAAGCATTTTAGCGCGACCCAACCAACCAAACGGTAGCCACGACACCTGTACTTACTCAATTTAAACACGTAAGTGATATATATAGGAAATTATTAACATTTCATTAATTTTCAATAACAAATACAAAGTTTCCATAAGCAATGCAATCAAATACTTCCCATAAGCAATTTATAAGGTTTCGATACAAATTTTAATTGCTTACTACCAATTCACATACAACGACATTCAATTATACATTTTCAATTAGTTTACATTCACTAATTTACATTCAAGTTGGTTCACTTTCAATTCAAATTCAATTACATAGCTTTCATTTATCAATTCAATTTCATTAACACTTAATGAATTATACTATATACAATCAACCAACAATCATATAACAACCAATATATATTCAACATAACCAAATTATTAAATTTACATTCAATTTGGTACAACATTTTTAATTCCAATTGGTTTAATATTAAATTGGCTTTCACTCGATTCATTCAATTTCCAATTACATTAGCTTTAATGAATTAACACTTACATTCATTATTCCATATCAATTTACTTACATTCAATTGATTTACATCCAATCCATTTATTAATTCAATTGCTAATTCATTTTACAAATAAAATTGAATTTCATTTATAACTCAAGTTCACATCTATTTAATAAATTCACTTTATTATTTTACTTTGATATCAAAATCAACTTTTATCATTACTTAAGTTATATTCCATTTCACTTATAAATCCAATTCAGATTTCAATCCTAAAGTAAATTCTATTTAACTTTTACCAAAGCTAAATTTGATCAATTATTCAAATTCATATCTCATTTTGCTTAACAAAATTGTTTAACCACTTTAATAATTGGTTTTGCTTACCTTTACCCATTCTATAAGTTATACAACTTATATATTTAACTTCCATATCTGATTTAATTTATTTAACTTCCTTTAGTTAAATTCCAAATCATATATTTATAATGCTAACCCAATTTCCTTTCAACTTTACCAAGTTAAAATCTATTATCTCATATTATAAGTTCAAAACTCATTTTACTTATATTCATCAATTTCAATTTGCATTTTTTATTTAAATTTTTGTTTATCACAACAAAACTTCAATTTTTCAATTTATTATGGTAGCAAATCCATCACACAGAAACTCGAAAATGATACTGATGATGCTGCAGTCATCACCCTTATTATTTTCCAGCAACAATAATGAATTATGTGCTTTATATTCTTTCAAAATTTCCCTTTTTATTTATAAATCACATTTATAAATCTTTTTCCCATATAATCTCTCTATTTAACTTTACTTATACAATATTATTTCACACTTGCAAATCATATTAATTATAATTCCATACTTAATAATTCATTTGCTTATATACTTCATTCTTTTACCATTGTTGTTTTTATTTAGATTATCCAAACAACTTTCATTAATTCATATATATTCTTACATTTTCAACAACCAAACAATTCAATTTTATACACTTTAATAATTCTGAAAAATTATTTCCTTTTATATACAAAATATAACCGATGTAAAATTATTTCATTTACCCAATTTAAAATGATACTATGTCGACTTGCCTCGTTTAAGTGTTTAGAAACCCCTATCGATAATATGGCGTCCCACATACAGACCAGAATTCATAAACAGCTCAACGGATAAGCAAACACAATACAAAACAATTTCATATTCACTAATAAATACGCAGTCGTATCTATTATTACACTCACACTCATTCTAGAGTACTACTGACTCTATCTCTAATGAGTAATTTACAACAGAGCCAAAGTTAATGCTTAACCATATGCTCTGATACCAAATGTAACGAATGTGATTTTTTGTCGCTCGAAAATCGACATTAATACGTCCACTGTATTAACTGCCGAGCAATCGAATGCCGAAAAACCGAATTGTTATGGAGAAAAAGAAGAGGTAGAAGAAAACAGAAGAAAAAGAAAGAAGAAACAACAGAAAAACACAGAACAATATCAGAATCTCACATTCGCAGCGGAACAACATATAATAGATAAATGAATAATCTTTAAATCAAAGAACTATATCATTTTATACATTACATCATCATCAAAGTTTACAACAACGATACAACACTGGACAGTTATATAAACTTGTCCTCATACAGAATACACAGCGGAATAAATAATATCATATACAAGTGATACGTCTCGCCATCCAGCTCGCTACTGAGCTCCATAGCATCTCCTGAATCCAGAATGACCTGATAACCTGACTCTAGACTGCCCGTGTGGAAATTGGTGGGCACCCAGAGTTTAGGAAGGAAACAATAAACTCCAGGTCAGTCATGATGACTGGTGTGAGAACTTAAAACAGTTATTATCTTTAAAAACAACAACAACAAAGAAGTAGAAAATATCCGCAATGCTTTTGGAAAATGAAACTACCATAAGACCTCCCGCCACACACACAATGCAAACGTAGAATTGGAGGAGATTTCTTCTTATGATAGTCAAACATGCTTACTACGCAAATCATTGGATTATTATTATAAGTGCATAGTGGAAAATATTTCGAAAATACAATATTAATCTTAGCCAGCATAGGTACCATTATATTATGCCTACTATAGCTACTATGTTAAATAACAGGTTCTACAACTAATACCGTACAAGGTTCGTATTGGAAGATGGATTTCCAACAAATGGTCAGGCTAAAGAACTTCCTACCGCCACATGGGATCGCCTCTGGCTGGACGTCCCGAGAACTAACTAGCACTCTACCAACACAAGGTCGGGTTACCCCTGTAACTATGTAACTCACGAATATGTCATTCCCCGATCCTTTGGGACCTTTATCCGAGGCGCCTCGATAAACACACAATCACACAATAAATGAGATCGGAGTATCCACATAGGTTAAATACCAGGGCTCCATACCTGACACCACCCTTTTCCAGAAGGAAATGACATACCCTAAAGGGCGCGACCCTCATAACCTTGCCGCATATTCCTGTTTCGACCATTTCCGGGTTGTGAGGTCCGAAGAGGTCTCGTCCACAAAGCTACGCTTTTTCACAAAGCCACGCTTTGATCACAAATGATCAATAAATGATCATCACACAGCAACACTCAGCATGCCACACTACTAAATTGGGAATATATCACTGATAAATTTCAACTACATAACCTCTGAGCTCGTACGTCTCAGAGAAGGGTGTTAAGATAAGAGAATAAATTCTCCGCCACTAACAGAAATGTATTTGAAAGAAATCAGCTTTATATCTTAGAATGTATTGTCAGACATGCAACCATACAAGTCTGTTCCGGGTTCGAACAGAACCGAAGGCACTTCCAAAGAAGCCCTTGCAATCCGGGCATTCACAATCCCGATAAAACTTCCCATCACAAAGGAAATCTCTATACCGTAGCTAACGGTGCAGAGACAATCGATAGGTCATCCTATCATTTTCACAAATACCCGGTCTTCACCACCGGTCTTCAATACGATCCATATCGTCGTATCACTAATTCGGAATGGGCTATATGACACAAAAGTCTTTTCCCGGCTAACCCAAATAGTGAGCACAATATTTAAAACATATGGATATATGGGTTTCAATTAAGTCACAACTTATTACCCAAATCCTTTCTGTGATAACCCGGATTTTTGAACACTTGTTAATTGATAATTAACCGGGTTAATTAATAGAAATACTGATTTTATTTAGATTAATAAATGAAATTCTGATAATTAGAATATATCTGGATATGTAAATAGATGAATTTGAAAATATAATAAAAAGAAATTGGATTATAAATAGCTGGATAAATATTTGAATCTCCTAATATAATTACTTAAAATTTGACAAATTATTCTTTTAAAAACAAATAATAATGTGTTGTTATATATATACATATGAGTAGATTTTTTAATAATACTTGAATTTGAAATTCATGATAATATCTTAAATAAATTTAAAACTAATATGAATAGATATTTGGTTATTAATTTGTTTATAATTATAGTTTTATATCATTTTCTTTAAGGTTACCTAAAAATAATAATAAGATATATATATATATATATAGAAATTGAGGTATAAAATGATATTAAAAACACTTAAAACTACATGAAGATACATGTGTAAATATTTTAATATAAAGATTTTTATACCAAGACATGTGTAAGCAAATTAACATATGATATTAACAAGTGGCATATCTCTTTTCATTTGAAATTAAATGTTTGTAATCATAAAATGGAACTAGGCTGTATTCAGCTAAAAAATTTTTCACATGCATTCCTAAATCACTTCTTCTTCCATCTTTTAAAAAGAAAAGAAACAAAGCCATAAAATAAAATCAAGACCTGAGAAAATATAAACCAGAGAAGATTGTATCTAAACTACTTCAACCCAATGAAGAAATTCAAAGCAAACATCACAAGAAAATTCAAAGTATCAGTTTTAAAATCAAGTGCAAATTCTCAGATCAAGTTTCCAGATTCAAAACTTCCCAGTCTTCTTTGTTCTTTTGCAAAATGTGAGTAAACTCTTTTTAAAACAGTTTGATATGGTTTCACTGCCATGCATGTGATGATATCTACTTATATCAAAATTTCCTTGCTTGAATCTGAATGAATTGGTATGAATATGTTAAGGGCTTGTCTGTTTATATACATTCAATTGTTCTCTGTTGGTTTACTGTGAATGTTCAGCTTAAAAATTTCAATATCTACAAATCCAATCCATATTAGGCTTAAGTATTTGAATGAAAGTGGTTTGTAATTGTATGATGAAGGTTATAAGATAGATCCAGGATTTTAAATACCACAAATCATGTTTAAAATAAAATTTAATAGTGAAACTTAAATTGTGGTAAAAAAATTAACTATCTTAAATTCTATTTTGAATAACATGCATGAAATCATGATGGAAAATTATGAATTTTGATATGCATTTGGAAATTTTTAGTTGGTTAATTCGTATGAATTCTGGGTTTGAACGTTTTGGGGGTTTTGGTGATTTGCCGTTGATCGGAGTGATGATTGAAGCTAGGATTTTGATCGGAGCTTGCTTGAGTATTAGAGATAATGGGAAAAATACAATCAAAATTTTCCAATGTCTAAATTGATCGAATTCGATCAAACTAGGGTTTTAGGTGGAGTTTTTGTTCGTCTGTTGTCGAAGGAGTTTCGACGTGGATAGGGAATCGGACACGATCGCGATAGGTGGAAAAGATTGCTGGAGTCATGGCGAAGCTGCGGCGAAGTGGGCGAGGCTTCTCGAGGCGGAGTTCGTCGACGATGGGTTGTTTCTGATCGAGATGTGGGTTCCAGTTTTGATCGAGGTGGTCGAATTTCGTTTCGATGGTGGAGATTGGTTTCTGGGTTGATGGTTGGGTTGTCGAGGTCGTATGGGGTTGGTCGGCGATCAGATGGATGGTCGGAGGGGAGAGGTTTGATCGTGCACGTGCACGTGTGCACGTTCGTGTACCAGGTGAGTTCGACATTGGGGAAGATGATGATTTCTCGGGAAGGTCTCGTGAATGCTGCGTGAAGGCTCGAAGTGGATCAGTAGACGAGCGACTCGAAGATAGTTCGGGGGAAAACGTGTTTGGCTCGGGTAATTTAAGTATACCAGGTTTTAAAAGAATGTAATCAAGCTTTTCAAATATTTCAAAGTTTAAAAATAAATGAGTAAATTAAAAGTTAATTACTTATTGTAATTAGGATAATTACTTATGGAAGTAATTAGTTGAAGTGATTAATGGGTAATCACTTGTTGTAATCAATTAAGGAATTAATTAAGTTAATTGTTTGCAGTTAATTAATTATGGAATAATTAATTAAAGAATTAAGAATTATTTAATGATGGGATTAATTACTTGTTAAGATAATTAGTTAAGAGAGATCATTTAATGAAGTAATTAGAAGATAATTACTTATGTAAGTAATTAAGAGTTAACTACTTAATTATTTTAGTTAATTAATTAATGTGATTAATTAATGTTTTTAATTTAAGATTAATTACTAAGTGTAAAAAAAAAGTAATTAATCAATAAATAAATAAATTAAGGATTATTTGTTAATTTAAATTGATTAATAATTACTTAATGAAGTAATTAAAGATTAATTAATTAGATTAATTAATCAAGGTTAATATAGTTAATTAAGAAATAATTAATTAAGATAGGTAATTACAAATTGTTAATTACTGATTATGATTAATTAAGACTAATTAATGAAGTGGTTGATTAAAATTAATTATTTAATTAATTAAAAGGTTAATTAATTAGTAAGGATTATTTGAAGATTAATTAAGCTAAATAAATAAGAGATGATTTATTTATTTGTAATTAAATTAATGTTAAGAAGGTGGATTAAGGTAATCCAAGTGATTAAAGGTGAGTAATTAAATTTAAGTAGAGATTAATTAAATTAATTAAGAGTGAATCAACTTGTTATGAATTGGTTGAATGATATCAGATAAATTGGACTGATTTTATCTCTGATGGGCGATTGAGATGTGCTATGATACACATGGGTTAAATTGTGATAATGTAGGTTACCTATCTGAGTTGAAATGTTGTATGATATCCTGAATATGAATTGTATTGTTTAAACTTAACAACTTGGATTTAAGATGACATTGGTTTCGAAGAGACCGGGGTCGGGTATCAGTAAATATCCGAAACCACTTCGATTCTTTATCTATATGAGTTGTAAGCAAACAGGCTAGAATGAAATAAGTCAAATATCATGAATATTTAAAACTGTATAACGATTCTTGGATATTGTTATGAGATGAAATGATTGACTTAAATAAGATTAGAACTCGTAGGAAAATACGAGTTACCCTGGAATTTCACTTAAGTTATATAGCTTGGTATTTCATATATTGGGTTTACTCACGCTGGTTTCCAGCCTGACTCGGGTGTTACTTTATGGTAATGCTCGGGTCAGACCGAGTATTACAGATTTTTAGGTAAGGACGTTCTGGAGCTCAAGAGGCGAGCTGGATGGCAGAAACGTATGGAGTGATATCCGTTATTGTTGATTATCTGAGACATGTTTTCGAATTGTCCTGTATTGTGTAATAGTGTAACTCTGATATATAAATGTATAAGTGTATTGATACAATTTTTTTTAAAACTGTTATTTATGTGATATTATATTTTGATCCGCTGCGAATGTGAGAATTTGTGATTCTATGTTTCTGTTTTCTTCTTCTTCTATCTCTTTCTTTTTCTTTTCCTAACTATCTAGGATTTTCGGAGTCGAAAATTCCGGGTCGTTACAGTTGGTATCAGAGCAAAAGGTTAAGTGAGAACCTTGGCTCTGTTGGGATTACTCGTTAAGGATAGGGTCAATGGTACCCTAGAACGAGTTGAGTATATATATATATATATATGAGAGCGTACTTGTTATTTTCATATATAAAGATTTCAAATGATTTTTATATAAGAATATATATAAAGCAATATTTCTTTCTAATAAATATTAAGGTAATTGGTTGTTAAAATGTTGGAATTAAATTAAGTGGTAATAGAAATAAAGCCAAATTAAAATTGAATGAAGATAAGTTTGAAATGAATTCAAACTAAAATTAAAATCTTGAATTTGTAGAAATGTTATCAAGAATAAAGATAATAATGAATTGGTTTCCAGATATGATAATCTTGGTTATTATCATAAATGGTAATTGTGTTTAATAATGAAATGTTGTAAATCATTAAGCAAAATGAAATGTTTAGGGAAGTAAACTTTTAGGTAAGTATGAATTATAAATTGGAATTGAAGATAATTTAAAATTGTGAAGTTTTAAATCTAAGTCCAGAAAACTTGAGATCGTTTTAAAGAAATTTGTTTTGAAATTAAAAACCAAGAATGGTTTAAAATTTAAAGTATAACTTGGTATGTAAAGAAAATGTATATATAAGGATATACATAATATCAAGGATGATTTGAAATAACTCTTAGTGTTAAGTTTTAAATTGAAATGTGATATGAAAACCCAAAGTGATAAGTTTTTGAATTTAAATGGGAAGATTATTATTATAAGATTTAAAAATTTGAATGGGAATTCAAATTAGGTCAAGTTGACTAAATTAAATTAAATTTAACTTAAGGGAAGTTAAATGAGTTTAGAATGAACAACTTGAATTAGAAATTTCAAGATGAAATTAAAATTTAACTTGAGAAGTTAAATGGTTGGGTTTAAATGGGAGTTATGAGTAATCTCAAAATGGGTTTGAGATCTGGAAATTGAAATGGGATGTTGTTAATTGGTGTTTGGATAAATTTGGATGTTTATTTATCCTGATATCATTCTATTGTTATAAATAATCTATGAAACTAAGAATTTATTTTAAAGTTAGAAATGGATAATAAATTAGAATCTGAAGATTAAATTGTTTTTGAATTCTTATTTGAACTTTGTAATAAGTTAAGATAATTTTAAAATGGAATTTTGGAATTTGGATACAGAATTAAATGGTTTAAAGATTTAAGTTGTTAAATTAAAAATAAAGGTTGATTTAATTTAAAAGTAAGGGTAAATTTAACTTAAGGGATTAAATCAACATTTAAAATTTAACTCGAATTTATATAATTCGAGATGATTTTAAGTTGAGATTTGAATAGAATTAGTTCAAATTGAATTTGATTTGAATTAATTAGAATTGTGATTAAAGATGGATAAGCATAAATTTAAATGGAAATTTTGAATTAAAATAATTTGATATAAAATTGAAGCTGGTTCAATTTGAAATTAATCCAAATTGATTTGAAATAATTTGGAATTGTGATTAAAATTGAATATGTTTAAAAATCAAATGAAATTTGATTTGAATTTGGAAAGGAATTAAGGTTAATTCAACTTAAATTGGGATTTAATAAATTTCAATGGAAATTGAAGTGTTGAGTCAATTTAAATGGAAAAGGAAATTTAAATTGAATAAAAGGGAAATTAATTGGGAATGTAGATTGGGAAATTAAACAGTTTGGCTCTGGACAATTTTTAAAATAAATTGTTTTAATACAAATAAATTTTTCCAAACTATTTACTATACAATCTTTCTTCTTAAACCCCAAACTATCTATACTTATTTTACAATTATTTTAGAATTATTTAACTATTTTGAAACTGTCTTATAAACTAATTACTATTTTTCAGTTATTTATATCTAATCACTATTTAAAAAAAAACTATTTTGCAATTATCTAACTATTTTGTACCTACTTAACTATTTTACAGCTATTTTATAAACTAATAACTATTTTTCAACTACCTATCTATTTTAAAACTTTTTCAAGCTAATTTTAAATTTAAACGGGTCAGAGTTCAAACTGTTTATAATTGAAGTATTAACTCAATTGTAAATGGAAGCAATTGAGAATAAGAGAATAGAATTAAAGGAAATGTGAATAGAAAAGAGAATTGATTTGGCTAATAACCAATAAAGATAAATACGTAGGATATACGTATATTATTCTATTCGCATAGTGATTTGATCCAGATTCGAACACAGAATTTCGAGATAGTATTATCGATCCGAGTTAGGATTTTTCGCTCGATTTTCGACGGCGAACCTGGATATGGATTGTTGATTGGTTCTGGATATTCTCTATCATAGTTGTGACTATGCAAGGAGAATGACGGTTTCTGATCAGGAAACCAGATCTGAGTCCGCACTAGGAAGCCGGGTGGACAATACTAGTTCGGAAGTGAAATTGTGTGATCGATTGAGCGATCAGATTGATATAGCGTACGGATGATATGTGTACATCGTACGGGTTTGAATGAAATTGGCATTTAAAATTTGAGGATAAGAAATTTGAAATGGTTTTCGAAAATGAAAGGTATATTATGTGAAATATAATGGAATTGGGTATTTCTTTGGTTGAAATTTACTTTATGGAGGTAAGTAAATGGTAAATAACTTTATAAAGAAATCAAACTTGAATATTTGATTTGACAATAAATAAAGTTATATTTTGTAATATGATAAACTTCCCTTATTGAATCTAGCCAGAATAAAAAGGGTTTTGAAATATTTGAAGTATAAAAGAGGTTTTATACAAGTTTGAAATGATCCAAAGATTTTCAAAGTTATATATATCTATATCTATATATATAAAGGATCTTATGAGAATGATTTTGGAAAAGGTCTTGGGAACCTATGAATTTGGAAAAGGCTTTTGATTTTTGGGAAAATCAATTTTGGATTTTGGAAAGCCTAGTTTGAGAATTATCGATTTTGGTAATCGATTTTGTGTAAAGGAGATTTTGATAAATTATAAAGGGTATGATTTGAAGATACTATAAGTATATAGTATAAAGTATTTTGAAAATAGCTCTGGGAAAAAGGCGCTTCCTTGAAATGAACTTCTCAGGAGTACCACAGGGTGGTACTGCCTTGAGCCCCAAGGGGGGTTTCTAAAGTTGATCCTGTGAGGAGTCCGGACAAACTAGTTCCTGAGGATTATTTGTGTAGCGAAAGTCGAGGGGTTGGTGCCCACAGAGGCATTTGGGTTATGCTGTGACGACAGTTTAACTCGATGTCTCTGCGATCTACTGCAGACCATAGCGAAAGTCATGTGTGCCGCTGAGAGCCAACTGTCTACGTTTGATTTTATATCGGTAGACTGTGACACTATGGTAACATAGCGAAAGTCGTTTGTGCCGCTGAGAGCCAACAGTCTGCGTTTGATTTTATATCGGTAGACTGCGACCTATGTGGGAGAAGTTTCATTATTTGGCAGCGAAATTCGGTGGCGCTGATGCCTACAGTTATATGGGTTTGTGCTGTGCTAGCAACGTAAGGCCCGGGTATAACTGCGATCTGTAGCGGGTTCCATGGCGTAATCGAGGAGCGCGGAGACCTACAGTTATCTGTGGATTTTGCCTGGACGGCAACGTAACCATCGGGTTAACTGCGACCATGGATGGGAGTGATGATTTCCAGAGCATTCTCACCAAAGATATTTCCTCTATTTTCAAAACTGTTTTCTATATTTTCAATAAAATTATTTTCCAAAATATTTTCATTGGGTGTTGAAAATGGGTCTGCTAAGTACTTATAGATTTTCAGTCTTACGCCTGATCAACGTATGACCGAATTTCTGTGAGAACGAGAATGGACTTGTTGAAACATCGAGTTATAAAAGTATTTTTATAAAAACTAATTTAGTAATATTATAAAGATTTTTAAAGTGTTTTAAAAATATGTTCAAAAGAAAAATTTATCTGATAATAAGTAAATAAGTAAATTCTGGCTTCGTTCCTTTTCGAGGACGAAAAGATTTAAAGGGGGGAGGAATGTGATAACCCGGATTTTTGAACACTTGTTAATTGATAATTACCGGGTTAATTAATAGAAATACTGATTTTATTTGGATTAATAAATGAAATTCTGATAATTAGAATATATCTGGATATGTAAATAGATGAATTTGAAAATATAATAAAAAGAAATTGGATTATAAATAGCTGGATAAATATTTGAATCTCCTAATATAATTACTTAAAATTTGACAAATTATTCTTTTAAAAACAAATAATAATGTGTTGTTATATATATACATATGAGTAGATTTTTTAATAATACTTGAATTTGAAATTCATGATAATATCTTAAATAAATTTAAAACTAATATGAATAGATATTTGGTTATTAATTTGTTTATAATTATAGTTTTATATCATTTTCTTTAAGGTTACCTAAAAATAATAATAAGATATATATATATATATATATATATATATATATATAGAAATTGAGGTATAAAATGATATTAAAAACACTTAAAACTACATGAAGATACATGTGTAAATATTTTAATATAAAGATTTTTATACCAAGACATGTGTAAGCAAATTAACATATGATATTAATAAGTGGCATATCTCTTTTCATTTGAAATTAAATGTTTGTAATCATAAAATGGAACTAGGCTGTATTCAGCTAAAAACTTTTTCACATGCATTCCTAAATCACTTCTTCTTCCATCTTTTAAAAAGAAAAGAAACAAAGCCATAAAATAAAATCAAGACCTGAGAAAATATAAACCAGAGAAGATTGTATCTAAACTACTTCAACCCAACGAAGAAATTCAAAGCAAACATCACAAGCAAATTCAAAGTATCAGTTTTAAAATCAAGTGCAAATTCTCAGATCAAGTTTCCAGATTCAAAACTTCCCAGTCTTCTTTGTTCTTTTGCAAAATGTGAGTAAACTCTTTTTAAAATAGTTTGATATGGTTTCACTGCCATGCATGTGATGATATCTACTTATATCAAAATTTCCTTGCTTGAATCTGAATGAATTGGTATGAATATGTTAAGGGCTTGTCTGTTTATATACATTCAATTGTTCTCTGTTGGTTTACTGTGAATGTTCTGCTTAAAAATTTCAATATCTACAAATCCAATCCATATTAGGCTTAAGTATTTGAATGAAAGTGGTTTGTAATTGTATGATGAAGGTTATAAGATAGATCCAGGATTTTAAATACCACAAATCATGTTTAAAATAAAATTTAACAGTGAAACTTAAATTGTGGTAAAAAAATTAACTATCTTAAATTCTATTTTGAATAACATGCATGAAATCATGATGGAAAATTATGAATTTTGATATGCATTTGGAAATTTTTAGTTGGTTAATTCGTATGAATTCTGGGTTTGAACGTTTTGGGGGTTTTGGTGATTTGCCGTTGATCGGAGTGATGATTGAAGCTAGGATTTTGATCGGAGCTTGCTTGAGTATTAGAGATAATGGGAAAAATACAATCAAAATTTTCCAATGTCTAAATTGATCGAATTCGATCAAACTAGGGTTTTAGGTGGAGTTTTTGTTCGTCTGTTGTCGAAGGAGTTTCGACGTGGATAGGGAATCGGACACGATCGCGATAGGTGGAAAAGATTGCTGGAGTCATGGAGAAGCTGCGGCGAAGTGGGCGAGGCTTCTCGAGGCGGAGTTCGTCGACGATGGGTTGTTTCTGATCGAGATGTGGGTTCCAGTTTTGATCGAGGTGGTCGAATTTCGTTTCGATGGTGGAGATTGGTTTCTGGGTTGATGGGTGGGTTGTCGAGGTCGTATGGGGTTGGTCGGCGATCAGATGTATGGTCGGAGGGGAGAGGTTTGATCGTGCACGTGCACGTGTGCACGTTCGTGTACCAGGTGAGTTCGACATTGGGGAAGATGATGATTTCTCGGGAAGGTCTCGTGAATGCTGCGTGAAGGCTCGAAGTGGATGAGTAGACGAGCGACTCGAAGATAGCTCGGGGGAAAACGTGTTTGGCTCGGGTAATTTAAGTATACCAGGTTTTAAAAGAATGTAATCAAGCTTTTCAAATATTTCAAAGTTTAAAAATAAATGAGTAAATTAAAAGTTAATTACTTATTGTAATTAGGATAATTACTTATGGAAGTAATTAGTTGAAGTGATTAATGGGTAATCACTTGTTGTAATCAATTAAGGAATTAATTAAGTTAATTGTTTGTAGTTAATTAATTATGGAATAATTAATTAAAGAATTAAGAATTATTTAATGATGGGATTAATTACTTGTTAAGATAATTAGTTAAGAGAGATCATTTAATGAAGTAATTAGAAGATAATTACTTATGTAAGTAATTAAGAGTTAATTACTTAATTATTTTAGTTAATTAATTAATGTGATTAATTAATGTTTTTAATTTAAGATTAATTACTAAGTGTAAAAAAAAAGTAATTAATCAATAAAGAAATAAATTAAGGATTATTTGTTAATTTAAATTGATTAATAATTACTTAATGAAGTAATTAAAGATTAATTAATTAGATTAATTAATCAAGGTTAATATAGTTAATTAAGAAATAATTAATTAAGATAGGTAATTACAAATTGTTAATTACTGATTATGATTAATTAAGACTAATTAATGAAGTGGTTGATTAAAATTAATTATTTAATTAATTAAAAGGTTAATTAATTAGTAAGGATTATTTGAAGATTAATTAAGCTAAATAAATAAGAGATGATTTATTTATTTGTAATTAAATTAATGTTAAGAAGGTGGATTAAGGTAATCCAAGTGATTAAAGGTGAGTAATTAAATTTAAGTAGAGATTAATTAAATTAATTAAGAGTGAATCAACTTGTTATGAATTGGTTGAATGATATCAGATAAATTGGACTGATTTTATCTCTGATGGGCGATTGAGATGTGCTATGATACACATGGGTTAAATTGTGATAATGTAGGTTACCTATCTGAGTTGAAATGTTGTATGATATCCTGAATATGAATTGTATTGTTTAAACTTAACAACTTGGATTTAAGATGACATTGGTTTCGAAGAGACCGGGGTCGGGTATCAGTAAATATCCGAAACCACTTCGATTCTTTATCTATATGAGTTGTAAGCAAACAGGCTAGAATGAAATAAGTCAAATATCATGAATATTTAAAACTGTATAACGATTCTTGGATATTGTTATGAGATGAAATGATTGACTTAAATAAGATTAGAACTCGTAGGAAAATACGAGTTACCCTGGAATTTCACTTAAGTTATATAGCTTGGTATTTCATATATTGGGTTTACTCACGCTGGTTTCCAGCCTGACTCGGGTGTTACTTTATGGTAATGCTCGGGTCAGACCGAGTATTACAGATTTTCAGGTAAGGACGTTCTGGAGCTCAGGAGGCGAGCTGGATGGCAGAAACGTATGGAGTGATATCCATTATTGTTGATTATCTGAGACATGTTTTCGAATTGTCCTGTATTGTGTAATAGTGTAACTCTGATATATAAATGTATAAGTGTATTGATACAATTTTTTTTAAAACTGTTATTTATGTGATATTATATTTTGATCCGCTGCGAATGTGAGAATTTGTGATTCTATGTTTCTGTTTTCTTCTTCTTCTATCTCTTTCTTTTTCTTTTCCTAACTATCTGGGATTTTCGGAGTCGAAAATTCCGGGTCGTTACACTTTCCCTCAAATGTTTTAAACAAATTACCATTTTAAATCTTTAAACAAAAAGATTTACTTCACAAAGTTTACCCAGTTTCACAAAAATTCATTCACAGATTTCCGAAGCAATTTCCATTTCAATTTGATTAACCCATTAAATCTTAAAATTTAGATTTAATTTATAGCTTTCAAAACTATTCACAATTCAAGTCTTTTATGATATAAAAGATACACCTTTTGAAATACTCTATTATTTCAAAATAAAGTTTAATTATCGTTCAAAGGTTAATTCATAGTTTTTCCAAACTATTTACAATTTCATTTCAACTTGAATTGTTTTCAATACAAAATTGGAAATCTTTTCACTTTATAAAAGCTATTATTATTTGGAAACAGATAGTTTTCATTTTGGGAAAAACTGGTTACATTTACACAGGTTAAAGCCATTCAAGTATAAACTTGAATTATAAATTTAAATTTCCCCAAGACCGTATTTTAATTGGTTAAAAACATAAAAACACCCTTTTATACTTATAAAATCTTTTAAACCAAAATTCCCAATTCATTGAATTCAATTTCAAAATATTGAATTCAAAATTTAAATCAAATGATTTAAATTCCAATTTTTATTAAGTTATTTAAAATAACTTTTATTTTGAAACTCGCTTTCAAAAACTTTCAATTCCAATTCCAAAACCATTTTTGATTCAAAAACTCAATTTTTCCAAAATTAATAAAAATCTGTGACTTAACCGATTTCTACGTGAAATCCACATTTGTGTGTGTATTGTGTAGTCCACGGGTTTAACACAATAGTGCAACAACATTCAACCATCACAGATCAAATATAACAATATAATTGATAAGCGGTATAAACTATAACGCTTATCTTTCATTCACAGATCATAGATATATATATCACAGATAAATAGATCACAAATCACAACACAAAACAGGATATATCACAAAGCATCACATATCAGAGATGTCAAACAATTCAACATCCAATATAATCCAAACATCCATAAGTAGGATTAATTTAATTATCTGACTAATTTAAATCAGATAAATTTCAATAAATCAATTTTACTAGTTATGGTAAATTAAAATAAATTAATTACCAAAAAAATTTCAAATTTATTTCAAAACACCAAATCAATTTTTTCAACGAATTTCCAAAATCTTTCCTTTTTAAATAAATTTCTTTATCTCTTCAAATCTATTTAAAAATCCCAAATTTAGATAAATTCTTCAGTTTATAGGTAATATTTCCAAAATCCATTTATTAAGCCCTTTATCCCAAATTTGAAATTTAATTCAATATAATTCAAAAATAAAACTTTTATCTTTTAACTCCTTTTAAATTTATCCAATTATCAAAAATAATTTTTTCGATAAATTTTCAACTTACATTTTAGAAAATCCAATTTTATTTATTTTCGGTGTCCAACGATACCAAAAATATATTCGGCTAATTTATAGCCGTCAACAACATTCAATTCACAAATATAATCACACGGCGATTATAAATAAATCAACACACAACATTGAAATAAATTCAATTATTTGAGGAATCCAGTTGGATCCCTCCAACCTGTTTCCCTGCATCCACAGATGTTAGCACAATACCAATTCCACTTCACAGTGAAATTATCGTGGTATATGGGATTTATAAATATTATCCGCTATTATGCGGCGCAATAGGGTCTCATCCGCTATATAATGCGGGAAATCAACTCCAAATACATATATTATACCAATTCCACTACAATGTGGAATTATCGCGGTATATATTTTTAATAAATAACCTCCGCTTAATATACGGCGTATAGGGTCTATTTAACACAATAGATAACAGTATATCATCCAATCATCACAATCAACACTATCAACAATATTTAATCTAACTATTTAAAATTTAAATCGAAACAATTATTCGATTGAGTGAGAAGTTCTCACCTTTGCTTTTTAAAATGTCGAGCGTTCAATTTTTACATTAAATCGAACATGTTCGATTTAACGCAAAATTTCACTTATTCGAAATGATTCCACGTCTGCACCACAGCGAGCTACTCGTCATTGCAATTCCGACGCTTCTGGTTTCGTCGAATTCTGACAATGTATGACAAAGATATTGCATTTCAAAGTTTATACGATTTAAAATAAATCAATTTACATTTTTTATTTTTTTATTTTTACAAATCCTAGCTTGCAGCTGGACCATTGGATTTTGATTGATGAAATCTGGGCCGCGACTTTCTCATCTCCCCTTCAGGACATTCCAGTTCGAAGAACCCAACGCCGCCGACTATCAATGAATTATCGCGACCCAACCAATCGACTTCGGGTCGATAAACTACCGTCGCAACAAAGCCCTACCCCGCCTCAACTTCCACGCCCAGTCCGGTCAGACCCGGTTGCGTGCTTGCGTGGAAATACGCGCTTGAACGGCGCCACTTAAAACGAAGATTGCCGATGATCTATCACGCTAATTTTGATCGCAACCGTTGGATGTATAGTTCTCTCGATGTTCTACAAGATTGTAGTTGAAGAATTTGCGTAATTGTCTACGGATTGGAAGAGAATCGAGGAAGAAAATTTGAAGATTTCGGCCATTGAAATGTTTCTGGCGGCCATGAGAAAGATAGAGCTAGGGTTTCTCTTGTTAACGTATATATATATACGTATATAAATAATATTAAATTCATTTTAAAACAACTTTTCCAAACGAACTCCAAATCACACGTGCCGCCTGGCGTTTCTAAGGTTTACCTCACGTTCCGAATATAATGGAACGTGTTTCAGAAGCTAATTCGATCGTATGTGAGAGTTACGGAAATAAACGATCAAATTTAAATCAAATCGATTTAAACCAATTTCGATGCGTTTTGGCTTGCCCCGGACAAACGACAACTCCGATTGACACAAAATTTGAAACTTTATATTAATTTCACATTACGGATCCGATGAAACTAGTTTCGTCAAAATCCGAGACTGTTTGAAAAATGGTCATTTTTACTCGTCAATTAAATATTAAAATATTCAATTTTCACAAATTAACTTTTAATTCAATTTTGAAAGTTTACGAATATCATTCCAACTCCAATATGATTTATTATAAATTTATAAATCATTTTTAATCACATTTAATTCAGATTTCAATTATTTACCCAATTTCAAGTATTAAATTAATAATTTAATCGCCCAAATTAAATCACTATATCGAAATTAAATAAATTGGACTTCCAAGTCTTACTTATTAATATTTAAAATTAATTAAATATACGAATTTCAAATGACGGAAATTCTGGGTCGTTACACTTCTCCTTCGAGAAGAATATCTTGCTTATCCTATATCTTGATGATTTTTGGGAGTGGCTCGTGACATCGTAAGATTGACGAACACTCTATCTCCTTCTGATGATTTTGAGAATTGGGTATTCTGGGAATATCTCGATGCATTCTCTTAATGTTCTTTGGTTTGAGTTTTTGAAGCTATATATACATGAGTTTTAAAAGGGAAATTGGAGTTTGGAGATATTTAAAAATCAAAGAATATTTTGAGAATATAATATATTTATATTAGTAGTATTTTTTTATAGAAATAATTTAAGAGTGTTGGGTTATCCATCATGTAGTTAAGAGTTCTGGTCGATACGCCTGATCAACGTTATCGATAGGAATCTCCTAAATGCTTTGATGAGGCAATCAGACACAATGATTTGTGTTTTAAAGATTGAGATTTTGAAAATAATATTTTTGAGAATAAATATTAAATTTATTTTTGAATGGTAATTGCAGCCATTGATTTTAGAGACGAGCATCAGAGTGCCGAGGCAGTTTTGATCGTTCGATCGACTCTGCAGCCAACGGATATCTCTATTATAAGAGATTCAATGGCGAGGCAATGCCATTTATTTATTTTGAAATTATAAAGATGAGAATATTCTTGAGTTATACTTTATTGGAAGTATATTTTGAGATTTTTGAATCTATATTATATACATTGGATGTTTTCAGAGAAGAGTTATAAGTGAATTTGAAGATTGTTTTTAAACTATTTAACTGGTTTAATAAAAAGAGTAAAGAGAATTTAAACCCTTAATTTATTTTTAGGAATATTATTATGGATTTACAAAATTCTTTGAAAATTAATTTTTAAGTAAGAGAAGAAATTTGGAGTTTTAATTTGAGTTTTACATTACTTACTGAGTAATATAGTAAGGAGTTTGAAAATTCTGAAATGTTGAAATTGAGATTTAAAATTTAAAAGATATCGAGGAAAAAAAAATCTAAATATCTTGGATTGAAAAGTAATTTGATCTTATATTCTTGTTCTGGAGTTCACTCCATTCTTGTGCTATTGATAACGATGTGCATTTTCGCGGTCATTCGAGTTTGGTGGCCTCGTGAGAAGCCATTTTGTGTGATTTATCTATCTTGTCCATTGAGTCTGTCCTTGTTGTGAGGATGTTCTTTCCGTATTATTATGTGGAAATTTGTGTTGATGATCATTTTTGTTGCTTAGAGTTCGGGTTTGAATGAGTTTGATCCCGACTCTATTCATAGAGTTTTGAGAAATCTATCTTATTTGATAGATTATTTATTGAGCTTTTTATTGAGTATTGATTCGAAGACGGGATATTTTTGAAATTCTTTTGAGTTGCTTGGAAAATTCGATGGTTTGCTAATCACTATATTGGCATATGATGGACCATTGGATTAACCAAGGGAGTTTCTTCTTATTTCTCTCTACCATTCTATGTTGAGAGTATGAATGGTTTGAGTTTCGAGCTTGTCTATCACCTTTGTCGATTGAATTTTATGTTGGTTACAGCCCTTATTCTAGGAAATTGCGAGGACGCAATTTTTGTAAGGGGGGAGTCTGTAACAACCCTGGTTTTAGCGATTACTTGAGAGTATTAAATTATAACGGCAGTTATAATTTAATAGTGTAAATTAATAATAAATGAAGAAATTAAATTGTTTATTGGGAATAAACAATGTATTTAAGGATAAAATGAGAAAATAAAGTTTTGAAAACTTTATGAAGATGATTTGAGGTAATAAAACGAGGAAAACATGTTTTATTTAGAGGTAATGCAATAATTTTGTTAATTATTGCTATTTACTTCTTTTAATGATTTTTAAAAGGAGTAATTAATTTTAAAATGAGATATATTTAAAATAATGATGGAATTGAGTTTAAAAATATAATTTAAGTGTAAAATTATATTTGAAATGAGTTATAAAATTTTATAACACAAAAATGTGATTTTTGTGTAATTTATAATGTTAATTACAAAGGGATTTGTAATTAAAAAGGTAAAATTGTCAATTTCTTTAAATTAAAGATATATGATCATAAAATGTTTTAATAATATTAATAATCTTTTATTTGTGTGTAAAAATATTTTATTATCACGAGATAAGAGTTTCATAATTTATAAATGTGAAATGGAACTTGAATATATGTTTATTTGTATGTATGCATTGTTAATATGTAATTAGTGGCAAGATAATGAACTTAGGCTAACTTCTTATTCTAATTGGACTTTAGCCCACTAATTATTTCTCTGGTCTGTAATTAAGAAAAGAGATGAGAAGGGAATAGCCTATACGTACATTTTTTTTCATCCTCTTCTCTAACTCGCCAGAAAACCCAATAATTGCTGAAACCTCCATCCTCTTTAACCTTAAGCTAGAAATTAGAAAATTAAAAGAAAAATTGATGATTTAAAAAGATAAAGTAAGAGCTAAACTCAGATAATCGATTTCTAAAACCCTTCTCTTCATCAAAATCCGTTTTTATAGTGATAATTGTTGATTTGCTTCTCTCCTTGTTTGCATGTACATGTTCTTAGTTTTACAGGTTTGGATGCTCTGTTCTTGGCTAAAAGCTTTAATTTTTCGCATCTAAATCATAGTTCAATCTTCATGTAGGCAAGGTGAGTGTAAAACTCACAAACTCTAGCTGAATTATTTTGCTCTTTGTTATTATCTTGTTTTTCCATTTTCAAGTGTCCTGTTTGAATTGTCATAACTTTTGACTCATGTATCAGAATTAGGTGATTCATTTTTTGAATCCTAGCTATGGAAATGCTCTACAACTTTCATGTATTGAGTTTTCTGTAATTTTGAGTTTTACTATGTCAAAATCGAATTTTTCTACTGCTATCCCGAGAGCAAAAGCAATATTTGCTATGTGGTTGGAACTGAAACAAAATTTGCCATAACTTCTTTGTTTCTTTACCGATTGTGATAATTTTGGATGTTCCGGAAAGCTTAAATCATGTAATACAACTTTTATTTATTGAGTTTTCTATAATTTTGAGGTTAACTATGTCAAACTCGAAATTTTCTACTGCTATCCCGAGAGCAAAACCAATATTTCATGCATTGAGTTTTCTATAATTTTGAGGATAGCTACGTCAAAATCGAATTTTTTAACTGCTATCCCGAGAGCAAAACTAATATCTGCTCTATGTTTTAGAATGAAACGAAATTGGCCATAACTTCTTCATTTCTTAATCGAATTTGATAATTTTAGATTTTTCGGAAAGCTTAGATCATGTGTTACAAGTTACATTTATTCTGTTTTCTAAAATTTTGAAGTTTACTTGATCGAAATTATGGTTGTATGTTGCTGTCCAGAGAGAAAAATAACAGCAACAACAATCATTGACCTTAGAATTATATTAGCTTGTTTTTGCTCTCATTCTCTTTCGGTTTTGATGATGTTTTTGAGATATTTTGAGAGCTATGATGCCTATCAGTAGGATAGCTATATTTGAAGAATTTGAAATTCAAATTTAAATGGAATTTGAATTGAATTCGTATTGAATTCAAGTTATCGGTTTTGAGATTTCCTTCTTAGTTTTCATTGCTTTCATAACGGTTTTCACTAAACCATTTTGGAAATACATGAACATTTCAAATTATTATTCTATAGTAATTTTTAAATTATTTTTCTAAAGAAAGATATATTTATTTCCTATAATAAAGGAATTTTAAATATTGGCTTTTTAATAATCGTTTTCGGAAAATCGTTTTAAATTCATGTTTTCTCTAATAAAATTATTTTATAAATAAAATTACTTATTTTTATGAATTTTGGACGTATGAGAAAGACAATTAAATGGTAAAGTAAAACATGTGGTATGGGACACATGGATTTGCTTTATCGCTTAATTTCAGACTTATACGATCGAAACCCTTTCGATGAACTGTTTGAGATGATTTAAGATGTTATTAAATTTTGGGTAGATTATAAGGTCCGAGAACTCCAATTTAGGAGTATATTCAATGAAGGACCATTTTTAGATGTATTTCTTAATCGCCGATGAAATGAGGTGAATTAAGAGCTAGAAATTCCTATTTGAAATTATGTTTATAAATAACCATCTAGATGTTATTTTTACTTGTCGATGAGATGAGGTAAGCTTCTTTATGATGATTTTACGATGTTGAGATGTATAATGATAGTTTTACTTGTCGATGAGATGGGACAATTCATGATGCCGCTAGTACTCGTCAATGAGATGAGTAGGGTATTGTATTTACTCGCCAATGAGATGAGGCAGAGTATATTTGCATGATGTTTATGATGTTTTACTAGTGTGGTACCAACTAACGGCTAGTAAACCGTTAGGTGTGAACGTATGGTATGGGACGTACGTTAACACCCATTGGGTTCCTATCCGATAAGTTGAGACACATTCACGATGTTTACTAGTACTACAGACCACGAGTACTCGATTGGAGTCATACGATGTAGTTGCTACTCCGATCATCACGATATTATTAACTCGGGTCTCTGTGACTGGGAGTCATTACGATGTTATAGACTATAGTCATTCACGATGTTCACGATGTTAAGATGTTATTTGACTCCAGTCATCATGATGTTTATGGTACGAAATAGTAGTACTAGTCACGATTTAGCGCGTGTAGCATTGCTTCGGCATGCAATCGAGGATCTGGCCAATCCGGAATTTCTTTGAGTTTTGATGTTTTAGACTTCACCGTCTTTAGATGATTATTACATTGATAGCCTAGTTCCAGATGAGATGTATACATATATCGTGAAATCATTTATGATGTTACTCTTTGATTGAGTTATTTGCATTATGGATTGATGATTTTATAGACTACTTGATGTTAAGATGGAGTTGAGATGTTTTTATATATTTATACCGATGAGATAAGGTATAAATGATTATGAAGAATCTTTTATGATGATTTTTAGTGATGGATTTGAGAAGTATCTATATTCATACCAATGAGATGAGGTATGAATAAGTATGATGCTTCTTTTATGATTGGATTTTATATTTCCTTGAATGATCCTTGGGATGTGACGATGAGATGAGGCACATCCATATGCGTTTTATTCTATGTATGAAGGATATGTACCTCTGATGTATTGTTATATTGACGACAACTTCTAAGAAGATAGTTGAATCATTTGAAGTCATCATCCATATTCTTTTATACCGCCGATGATATGAGGCGAAAGCAATGTTTATTGAGTCTTATCTTTAAAACTTTGCCCACCGATGTTCCATTTACTTAAGTGTCAGTTATGCCACTTAAGTATGACTTTATCATCATTATCTCTTCTACTTGCCAAGAAGAGATGTTGTCCTTTCTTATGATGTTGGAACCCTGTTTAGGGCATGGCATCCTTTAAGAAAAAGGATACCATAGCTTTCACCTACTTATCCTTATCGATTATTCTGTTTAACTGATGATTTTAGCTAGCCTGGCCCGTGTGTTTTCACTCAGGTCAGACCGAGTTTGTTACAAGTTTAGTCTTCTTTATTGGACTTGCTATTTCTTGACGCTTCCCCATGGATCTTGAGTCTCCACCTTTAGATGTTTTGTTCCTTTGTGTAGCATTTGTGTTGCTATCCCTTGACTTTTATTTATTGGGTGGTCGTCATACCACATTGATGTAATATTTGTATTGTATTTGACGTATCATTGTATATGTATATCTGTTACTGTTCTGTGATTAGTTATTCATTTAGTTATGGTGTTTTGTTCTGATAGATCCTTAGCCATCTATAGCTTTGTATTGATTATTTATTGAATATGTCAATCCATTCGAGTTAAAAAAAATAGATAGCATTTGTCGACATGTTCAGTAGATAATTAAGACAAGGTTATAGTTGGTCGCCCTTAGCCAGCCCTATTCTCCGCATTAGCAGATAGAATTACTATGTGATTCTCTTTGTTAATGTGGGTCTCGGGGTGGGGCGTTACAAATTAATTTGGAAAAATCCCCAAAAATCACATAAAGTCCCTTTTGTCATGTAATCAAATATATTATAATTTTAGAACCAGTTTCTTCCTGAAATATTCGAAATAAATTTTTAACCCAAATATATCATAATTACCTTTAGAAATACAAAATCAATTTTCCATAGCTTGGAAAATTATGAAAATTGAAACCCATCTCCAGAATCATATTTTACTTAACATATAATTTTTCCATGGCATTCTAAAAATATAAATTATCGGTTTTGCCCTAAACCGTGCAAATTCATATGTAAATGAATTAATTCAAATAAAAAATGTAACTCAAGCATATCATCATCTATAGCATCATAAAAAAGGGTTTAATCTTAAATCCGAAAATATATTATTATAAAACAAAATAGAGATGGAATGAATTATTATTCATCTTGGATATGATAAGGAATTTGGGATTCATTGTTGATTAATTCTTCCTAGCTTTGATCCTTAGCTTATAGATTAAATTTTGTCCTCTTTCTTCCTTGTTAATGGCCTGCTCTATTTTTAGGTTTTTGATTTTGCGTTAGAGAAAAATAGAACTGAACGTGAATGGGGAGTGTATAGCTGTGTATAGTGAAGTGACTATTTACTAATATGCCTTTGTGTAAATTAATTAGCTTATAAACCAGTTTAAACCCATTTAACCCATTATTAAGCATGACCTTCTTAGTGTTTACTCAAATCTCGATCCCCTTATCATCATTATTCTATTTTATTTTTCTAATTAAATTTCCTGAATAATGTTATCAAAAATTAGGGATGTTACAGGCTCCCCCCTTAAAGAATTTCGTCCTCGAAATTCAATAAGTACTAAATACTAAACATAGCAATCATCTGTAACAACTCCTAACAACCATACTAGCCTATTTGACAAGCAACTATCTATATAAATCTAATATAGACATACCCTCAAAGCACATCAGGATAAGTATCTCTGATCCTGCCTTCTGTCTCCCAAGTACAATCCTTCTCGTTGTCGCTTCATTGAACTTTCACCAACTTGACTGTCTTATTCCTCAATCTTTTCTCATCTCTCACTACAACCCGAACTGGTTGTCTAAAAAAAGTCAAATTAGACTATATTACCAAGACTTCCAACCCTATCGGAGGAATAGTAGTCTCTGGATCATGCACATACTTATGAAGATGAGATACATGAAATACATTATGGGCACCTACCATATTGCTCGGTAACTCTACTCTGTATGCGAGCTTTCCAATCCTCTTTATAATCTGGAATGGACCTACATATCTTGGGGCTAACTTCCCTGATTTTCCAAATTGCACCACACCCTTCATAGGAGATACCTTAATGAAGACCTTATCTCCAACTGAGAATTATAGGTCTTTACGCCTCTTATCTGCGTAACTCTTTTTCCTGGATTGAGCTTCTTTCATCCTTCCTCGGATTAACTCAATCTTTTCTGATGCCTCTCTAACCATTTCTAGACCTAAGACTACTCTGTCTCCAGTCTCCAACCAACATGCTGGTGATTTTCATGGCCTTCCATACAAAGTTTCAAATGGCGCCATTCCTATACTAGTCTGATAACTATTATTATAGGAAAACTCAATTAAATGTAGGTAATCCTCCCACGATCCACTAAAGTCTAGTACACAAGCTCTCAATAAATTCTCGAGTACCTTATTGACTCTCTCTGTCTGCCCATCTGTCTGAGGGTGATATGCAGTACTCATATTAAGCTTGCTACCTAATACCTCCTATAGACTCTTCCAGAATTCACTGGTGAATAAAGCATCTCTGTCACTGACTATACTACTAGGAACTCCATGCAGTCTAACTATGTTCTTCATGAACAACTTAGCTAAAACAAGTGCCGTCCTGGTTGACTTAACTGGAATGAAATGGGCACTCTTGGTCAACCTGTCCACTATAACCCATATACTTCCATTTCCCCAATCTGACCTTGGCAACCCGTCTATAAAATCCATAAATATTGAATCCCATTTCCAAACTGGAATCCCTAAAGGCTGAAGTAACCCACTAGGTTTCTGATGTTCGGCTTTCACTTGTTGACGGTTTGTGCACTACCTAACCCACAAGCTAACATCCCTCTTCATACCTTCCTTATAGAAGCTCCACTTCATATCCTGATACATCTTGGTTCCTCCAGGATGAATCGTAAACTTGGATCGATGATATTCTCCAAGAACTTCTTTCCTCAAGTCTTCTACATTCGGAACACACAACCATCCCTTCTTTCTCAACCATCCTCTCTGGTCAAGGCTAAAATCATCAATCTCCGATCCCACCTCAAGTTTTCTGATTCTCTCGGATAACCCTGGATCCTCTTTCTAATTAGAAGCAATCCTCTCAATCAACACCGGTCAGACTTCTAAACAGGACAAGACGGCAATACTCTGACTGGAACTAGTAGTCGACCTAAACTGCACACTGCAACTGGCCAAAGCTTCTAAATTTCTCCACTCCGTCAACATAGCTAACACCACATTCTGATGTTTTTTGCTTAGAGAATCTACTACCTTATTACCTTTCCCTGCTGTATATTCTATACCAAAATCTTAAGCAGCCAAAAACTCCAGCCACTTCTGATGTCTCATATTCAACACCTTCTGAGAGAATAAATACCATAAAGACTTATGATCGGTATAAAGCTCAAATCTCTCCCCTAAGAGATAATGTCTCCAAATTTTCAATGCGAAGATCACTGCAGCCAACTCCAAATCATGAGTAGGATATCTAACTTCATGCATTCAAAGCTGTGTGAAGCATAGGCAATAAATTTACCATTCTACATCAACACTGCTGATAATCCAATTTCGCATGCATCAGTATATACTACCAACCCTTGGTTTCTGTCTGGAACTACCAACACTGGTTCATTGGTTAACAAATGCTTGAACTTAAGGAATGCTTCCTCACATTTGTTGGACCAAACAAACTTCACCTCCTTCCTGGTTAACTTAGTTAAAGGTGCTGCTATCCACGAGAAATCCTTAATGAATCTCCGCTAGTAGCCAGTAAGTCCAAGAAAACTCCTGATCTCAGTCACCGTCTCCGGTCTCTTCCAATTATTCACAACTTCGATCTTATCTGGATCGACTGACAAGCCTTTCTCTGAAACCACGTGACCAAGAAACATAACCTCTTTCTCCCAAAAATGACACTTCGTAAATTTCGCCTTTAGCTGATTCTGTCTCAGCGTCTCAAGCACCACTCTAAGGTGAACTTCATGCTCTCTCTCACCCTTAGAATATACTAAAATGTCATCTATAAACACCATAACAAACCTATCCAAGTACTCTTGGAAAACTCGGTTCATCAAATCCATAAAGAAAGTAGGTGCATTCGTTAATCCAAATGGCATTACTAACCACTCATATGAACCATACCTTGTCTGAAATGTTGTCAAAGGAATACTATCCTCCACCACTCTTAACTAATGAAAACCTATTGCCAAATCCAACCGGGAAAACATTCTTGCTCCACTCAACTGATCGAACAGATTATCTATTCTTGGCAAAGGATACTTATTCTTGATCGTCCTTTCGTTTAACTTACGATAGTCGATACACATCATCAACGACCCATCTGGTTTCTTCACGAACACTGCAGCTGCTCTCCAAGGCGAACTACTTGGTCTAATAAAAATCTTTTTTGAAGATCCACTGGCTGCACCTTCAGTTCCTTCATTTCATTCGGTGTAATCCTGCTAAGTGGTCTACTCAAAGGTTCGGCTCCAGGCACAAGATCTATTCTAAACTCAACTGCTCATTTCGATCGAAGTCCAATGACTGGCTCAAAGATATTTACAAACTCTCTTACTACCCGAACCTGACTTAACTCATCTCCTATCTCCATATTACTAAGCAAAGTACTAACACTTTGGTCGGAATTCTCCATTGAGAATATTACTCGATTATGACTATCCGGGTGTCTTAGTGATATTTTCCTATCCTGGCAAAATATTCTAGCCTCGTACCTACTCAACCAATCCATAAATAAGTTGGTCCCGAAATATATGAAATCAATAACATACAAACTTCATGCAAACTTATGACCCAACAAATCAAATTCTAACTGGTCACATCTCAATCCTAGACTTGCGTACCCTCCTATTGGATTCGCAACCATTAAGGAAGTAATATAGTAGGTGGGTTCTAAGCATAATTTATCAACTAAACACTGAGATATAAACAAATGTGATGCACCAATAACAAAAAGTACCCTAACTGGAATACTCTGTATCAAAAATGTACCTTCCATCATAGACTTTCCCTTATCTGCTGCAGTAGGCCTAGCTGGTCCAATAGCAAAAATCTTTCCTTTATCTTCCCTAGCTGGCTCTGGACATTGATTCTTGTATTGCCTAAATTAATCACAATTGAAGCATTTCATATTCTTCTTATTTGCAGCTTTCTTTCCATTTCCTGACCGACACTCATTCGCATAGTGGCCCTTCTTATCACACTTATAGCAAACTAACTCAGCCTTTGACTTCTTAGCTGTATCCCCCTTTGGGGTTCCCTTCTTTTTAAAGAACTTTCTCTTATTCCCTTGAGAACCCGGAATTTCCACTAGCTTCTCCTTAGCACAATCAACAAGTAACTCCTCATAGCGAATGGTCATCTCCATAACTAAATTACTGGGATTTCAGAGATGTAGCAGGGTCGCCCTAGCAATCTTGGGCCTCAGTCCCCTAATGAACTTCTCATTCCTTCTGATGACAGTGTCTATAGTACTATGTCGATAACGGGACAACTCTTCAAACTTAGTGGCATATTCAACAAGCGACATTTCACCCTGCTCCAGATCCATAAATTTCCTCATCAGCTGTGACTTAGCAAACTCAGACACAAACTTCTTCTTAAACCTCCTTTTTAAAATCATCCCAAGTCAACTCCTCCTCTGGAACTTCGGCAGTAACTATATTCCACCAATGTAGCACTAACCCCTGCAACTGTCTAGACGCCAACCTTCTCTTTTGCCCATCATTTAGACCCAAATCAGTAAATATATGCTTACAATGAAACATCCAATTTTCAACCTTTATGGCATTCTTCATCTCCAAGAATGGCTTCCCACTCAAACTAGTGTAGTCTCTATTCAGCAAGGCATTATTATTCCCAATTGGAGCCACAGGATTAGCTTCTCCTACATTTCCCACAACACCGGCAGCAGCTCCTGCTTGCATCAAACCGATGAAGAACTAATACATCGCCTCCATATCTATTGGTGGATTTCTAGCACCCACATTGGCATCATCATTTTGATTATTAGCATTAGCCGATCGACCCGGGTTCCCCCTGGTAGTGGGTCAAGCATTTCCATTAGTTGTGGTGCTTCCTCCACCGTGATTTCCTCTTCCGTTTCCTGCTTCCATATCTCCTTTCTCATAAATCTGCATACGAGCCTTAGTAAGATACAGAAGAACGGTCGGAATGCGTACTTATATATATACACACACACACCATATATCCAATATAAGTACGTTACTATTGCGTTAACCCAAACCCCAATCTTATTATCTGATTCATTGGATTACGTTTGAAAAATCTTTTAGGTTTAATTTTCCTTTAAAGTTCATAAACCTATGTTCTGATACCACTTGCAACATCCCCTTACTTGGAGGCCCAAAAGTAATGGCTATAGATGCTGTAGTCATCCATAGTTATTAATCCTTGGCGACCAAACACGGTTATATTAGATACACAGAAACACAAGAATATGGAAAAAAATTATGCAGCAATAAATTCCACATTCCATTTCAATACATTCCAAATTGATTACATAATCCCGGTATGTAGACCGCGTTCAGATAACATATAATTAATACAAAATACGCCAAGAGCGACATATGAAGATGCCCATTGGTTGATCAGAGTATATAATAAGGCAATAAAACAAGTTTTCCTTTACAATCAAAACACACAGTGGAAATAAAAGAACTCAAGTAACAAGCTTTCCTACTGCACGTCTTTGGAAGCTTTATTCGTCTAAATGAACACCTGGAAACCTTAACTCTCAACTTACTCAAAATCAATTGAGTACCCAAGAGTTTAAGGGGAAAAAAGAACTTCGAGTCAGACATAAAGCCTGGTATGAATAATAATCTACCATCTCAAACCATTTTGATATCTAGTGAGACCACGCCGCTTAGCGGAACGGGTTTTCCCCTCACTAGTATCCTAAAACATTTATAAAACCATATATTGTGCTCCTACATCCACAATGGTTAAAACATAGTATTTCAAAACATTATAATGATATGCAAAACAAGTAAATCAAATCTGGATTACCCATCCCCATTCATTCTGATTATCTGTCTCAATTATAGTTTCTAGGGTTACTAGTAACCTATTAGTTTTCATGAGCTGACTAATAACCTGTTAAATGTTTATGGACTATCTGTCCGACTTCATAGTTTTCATGAGATCACTAAGAAACTATTGGTAACTTCAATATCTTCATGTTTATCCTAGTTTTCATGGGCTGACTAGGAACCTATTGACTATTTGTCAATATCTTAATCCAGATATAGTTTTAATGGGCTAAATATAAATATATTGGCCCTTGCCAATATCTTTTTCTATTTTCATGGGCTTACTGTGAACCTATTGGCCCGTGCCAATATCTTTAATTAAGATTTTAACATTTCTTAAGTTATATTCATTACTGGGTAAACCTAGCTGGTTATTCTGCCCTTCCCCAAAGTACCGTTATGGGTTAATTACGATGTGAATAAATATATAAAGAAGCAATCATAACAGAAAAATAATACCAACCCTATGGTTTAATATCCTTGAAATCATTTTTATATAAATCCCGGTTAAACCCTTTAACCTGTTAATCAAGGAAGACTTCTTCAAAAACTTCATTTCAAAACTCATTATTTATTTATGCCATGGTTTTTCCTTTAAATTAAGATTGGGTTATATGTTTTGAAAGTCTTAGAACATCTCTTTCGAAACCTCTAGATAACCTCCTTTGAAAGTAGAGAAAACTTCTTTTCAAAACATAATGAATATACCTTTCGAAGCCCTTATTAAATAATCTCTTTCGAAACCAAATATACTTTTCAATGATATTATAACATTCTTTAAAACATGACTTCGAAATCGATGAAAGTACCCCTTTCGAAAATATTGGGTTCTACATTTAGAACATCATTTGGGTCAAAGTGGTTATATACGAAAGTATCTCTTTCGAAACCCTTAATAAAATTGTTTGGGGAAAATTTGATGATGTCGGAGCCATCTATTCGAAAGCTAAAAATCCCTAAGTTAAAACATCAAAGGGTAGCGTTGAAACCCCCTTTCGACCCCATTGCCTTCTAAACTCTCATCCTTTTCGAAAGCTTTTGGGAAGTGGCTTAGCTTAGGTTAAAACAAAGACAACCCTTCGAAAGTATTGATGACTTCAATACACTCGCAAGGTAAAGAATAGCGGCAAGGTTTCGATTAAGTCGAAACCACTACTTTCAAAAGCACTTATTCAAAAACAAAAGGAACCCATTCGAAAGATAATACATTAAACATAATATTGAAACCTTCTTCGAAAGCAATTTATGAAACCCCTTTTGATAACATATGTTTCGACTATGTCGAAAGCTCTAAACAAAACAAAGCAAGCACTTAACTTTTGAAAACAAAACAAGGTTTCGACCCCATCGGAAGCATCCCTTTCAACACCATGGCTTCTGCCTTTCCTCCAATCCACTATGTACCATCTAAGTGATACCTTATGTATTGGTTTTGACTAGTCGAGTTTCGGCTTGGGTGGTTTTGACTCAGATGGAGCGAAGGGAATGGAGTCGAAAGGTTCTGCTATATGAGGCGGAACCATCTTTTCTTAACAAAGGCTAAAATTTAGCCACTTTTAGTAACTGCTTTATAACTACTTGCCTATTTGTAACCATTTGATTAGTTGCCTAAAAACTTTTCAAATACCTTACAAATAAAACTGCCGCATTTATCAGATCAAATTTAAAGAAAAATTAACATTTAACCCTTCTATTAAGCAAAACCAATATTACACATAAGTCCTTCTTTTAAAATAGTTATTTTTCCATAACAAAGTAATTAGGAAAAATCCCCAAAAATCACAGAAAATCCTTTTCATCATGTAACTAAACATATCAAAATTTTAGACCCAATTTCTTCCTGAAATACTCGAAATAAATTTTCCATAGCTTGGAAAATTATGAAAATTGAAACCCATCTCCAAAATCACGTGTTACTTAACATATAATTTTTTCATGGCATTCTAAATTCATAAACTATCGGTTTTCCTAAAACTGTGCAAATTCATATGTAAATGAATTAATTTAAATCAAACGTAACATAGCTCAAGCGTATCATTATCCATAATAACATAAAAATGGGTTTAATCTTAAATCCAAAAATATATGATTATAAAACAAAATATAGATGGACTGAATTATTATTCACCTTAGATATGATAAGGAATTTGAGATTTGTTGTTGATTAATCCTTCCTAGTTTTGATCCTTAGCTTGTAGATTAAATTTTTCCTCTTTCTTCCTTGCTAATGGATGGCTCGATTTTTAGGTTATTGATTTTGCGTTAGAGAAAAATAGAAGTCAACGTGAATGGGCAAGAATGGGGAATGTGCAGCCGTGTATACTGAAGTGGCTATTTACTAATATGCCCATGTGTAATTTAATTAGCTTATAAATCATTTTAAACCCATTTAACCAATTATTAAGCGCGACCTTCTTTGTGTTTACTCAAATCTCAATCCCCTTATCATCATTTTTCTATTTAATTTATCTAATTAAATTTCATGAATCATGTTATAAAAAATTAGGGATGTTATATACAAATGATTTTTCTGGTTGACTTATATATACATATACATATACATACATACATACATACATACATACATATATATATATAACGAGTGTAAATAGCACCCCAAACAGTGCAACACCCCAAGTTCCTCCTGATTTCCACCAAAAGTTAGTTCATTCTCTCTCTTCCCACTACCATACTATTTAAATCGAAACTTGTGGTGGAAATCAGGGGGCATTTGGGGTGCTTCACTATTTGTGGTGCTATTAAATGCTTATATACATACATACATACATACATACATATATATATATATATGTAAAGTTATGATGGAACACATGTACCTCGTGTGCAGAGAAAAATATTTAGTGCAAATAATTAAATATTTAGCATAAAGTGTGTTTGTACATACATATACAAATACATGTACACATACATATACGTTCACATATATATGTATGTATGTGCATAATTTAAGATATAACATTAACCTTTTGAAAAAAATAAAATTGTAAATTTTTGTTTATAAGTTAGAATGCATGTAACAACCCGGAATTTTATTAGCTTTTGTTTGTGTGATCTGTCAATTTTTAATAGTAAAAGAAAAAAGATTTTTGGGGGTTTTGCGGTAAAAAGGTTTATTTTATGTGTTAAATTGAAAAATAAATATATAATAATTAAAATGTTTTTTATTAAGGCCTAAAAATGAAAATTTGTGATATGGTAATTTTCTTTAAAAGGGAGAAAATGGAGTTGGAAATAAATTATGCGTTTAAAGCACATTTTTGTAGATATTGATTCAAATGGGCTTTGTGTAAATAAATATTTATCCATGTAATTTTGGTTGGAAACTTTTTACAAATATGGAAAAATAGTTTGGAAATTTATTAAAACTCGTTTCATGAAATTCGAAGTTTAAATTTTTACATTTCTATTTTCGAATGGAAATTTTTTTTAGTTTAAATTCAATTTCCAAAATGATTTTTTTCCAAAGCCTATCACCTATTTAGCCCAACCCAAAGTTATTTCTACTTCCTATACACTCCATAATTCCTTCTCCTATTTTATTCTTCCTCATTTCTTTATCATGTACACCAAAAACTCTAAATCTCCAAAGCAAGAATCCAATTTTTTGAATTATAATAATTAAAAATAAAATCCTAAAAATCACATTTACGTTCTACATCATCATTTATATAAATAGCAACAATTGCATGTCCGATAAGCTTTGTTTCGACCTCCATTCAGCTTTGGACAACAACGAATTTCAGGGGAGTTTGGTGATTTTAGGTTTGTAATGAAGTTTTCTTATGATTTTCTCCTTGTTGGTAAGTAATACTCTTGCCATGAATCAATTTTTCCAAGATAAATTATTTGCTTACTGAAATGCATAAAAATGGATGTTAAAGTGATAATAAGCTAGATGAAAATTGATGTTATATATTTGTTGTGTGGATATGAAAGCACAATTTGCTTCTTCCTGTTTGAAACTTTGAACCAAAACCCAAAATAACTATTCTTTACATGATGAAATTTAGCCAACATGTTGATTTTGGTTATGTATTTGTTGTATGGAGATGCTCGCCAGAGGTCATGGTTGGAAGCGCATGTGATGGTGATCGAAGGCACCAGATCCTGGAGCATCTTTGGTCTAAAATTCGTAATTTAATTTTTGAAAAGATTTAATGGCTAACAACAATGTTTGTACATTTTTTAGCACTTTTGTCGGAGGACAATCTACTGCTGGACCCTAATTTTTTATGGTAGTAATTACTTATTGGTCATGTAGGATGAAGATCTATTTACAATATAATGGTTTAGATATTTTGAATGTTATACAAAATGAGTACACTAAACCACAAACAAATTTTGCACGATGGACTATTGATCAAAAAGAACTTGCAAAAAATAATTCTAAAGCCATGAATATTCTATTTTGTTCATTAGATAAAAATGAATTTTATAGAGTGTCTATTTGTAAGCATGCATGTGTTATTTGGAAAGCTCTACAAGTTACACTGAGGGCACTAGTAAAGCTAAACAAACTAAAATTTCCATGTTAACTAATCAGTTTCAATTATTTAAAATGAATCTAAGTGAGTCCATTTCTGATATGTATTGATGATTTAAAAATACAGTGCATTCATTAGTTTCATTAGGTAAAAATTTTTTTGATGAGGATCAAGTTAGAATAATCCTCAATTCACTCTCTTCAGAGTGGGATCAAAAGACACTTGCAATTAAAGAGGCTAATGATATTTGTACTCTTAAAATTAAAAAGTTATTAGGAAATTTAATGTCCTATGAAGCACAAATGCAGAGTAAAAGAGAAAGCAAGGCAACCGAAAAGAAATCCATCGCTTTTAATGCAATAAATGACGATCGGGATTCTGGCGATGAGAATGATGAAGAAATTTCTTTCATGACCAGAAATTTCAGAAAAAAATTTAAGTATAGAAAAATGAACAACTTTCGAAAACCTTAAAATAAGGCCAATGGAACTAGAACTGCGACTAGATGCTTCAACTATGATGAACTCAATTATTTCAAAGAGAATGCCCGCATTCGAATAAATCAAAGATCTCACCAGCAAATGATTCATCCAGAAAAAGAAAAAGGACTTATACAATGTTAACGCTGAAAATTGAACGCTAACACCCGGTGTGTGTGAAGAAAAAGTGAAAGCTCCACCGGTTGGTACGGGAACAGAATATAAGCAGAAAATTAGTAGAAAGCAGTAAAAGACAGCAGTTTTATAGTGGTTCGGCTTAGGATCAAGCCTACGTCCACTTTAATTTCCTTTATTACTGATTTGATTACAATTTGATACAATGCACTTCAAATACAATTCACTTTGATTACAAAACACTTCAGACTAGTAGCTCAAATTTCGATGTAACGAGGCTTTTTGAATCCATGTCGGATGTACAAGATCTCTTTCGAAGCTTGTTGTAGTGTCTTCGGTGTTTAGAGTTCTTCAAGTGTCAGGTCAGTTAAGAAAGTGGCAGAGTATCGGCGCTTCAGAGAATGACCCAAAAGTCCTCTTTTAGTTGGAATTAGGGCTGTATTTATAGGAGAGATTCTGGACTGGGTCGTAGGTCGCACACGACATAGGGTAGGTCGTAGGTCGCGCACGACCTATGGAGCACGGGTTAATACTTAGCAGGAGCGCACTTGTCTATCTGGAACACTCCAAGTCATAGCTCGCCAACGATCTAGGAGGAAACGACTTAAGTAGTTGCGGCATAGAGATTTGCCTTTGTTTGCTTAGGTCGCGAGCGACCTATCATAGGTCGTTAATCTTGCTATGTCGCTTAACTCACTAGGTCTTTAAGTCGTAGGTTCTCTTAGGTCGGTAGGTCGCTCCCTGTTAAGTCGTTGAGTCGCTCTGTCTTCATTTGACTACTAGGTCGCTTTATTCCTTAGGTCGTTAGGCAGTTAGATTGCTAGGTCGTTCCTGCAGTTAGGTCGCAGAGTACTTGAGCCGTTAGGTCGCTGCTCCCCATAGGTCGCCTAGTCCTTTCTGTAGTTAGGTCGCAGAGTACTTGAGCCGTTAGGTCGCTATCTTCTTAAGTCATTAGCTCGCTTTGTCTAGTTGAGTCGCTAACAAAGAGGAGTTAACATTTGCCCCTCGAAGTACACACCTAGGTCGTAGGTCGTGTGCTTCGATTTCCTTAACTCGTGCTTCGATGAGTTGTTAGGTCGCGAACGACTTAGCGAGGAAACTAGGTTGTGTGGTGCCGATTCGCATTTCACTGCTCCGGGGTATAAATAGCTTAGGTCGTTCCTCCTTCACCTCATCTGTTCTAACATTCCATCCTGCCATTAACAAGTTCCCAAGCTCTCGAAGGCGAATTCAATTACTCGATCATTAGTCATCTCTATCATTACACTACGTAAGTAAATTCGTCCTCCATTCGATTCATGATTGCCATTAACTCACGAATCTGGACTCCCCATTTTCTAACTCCAATTCATTTTTGTGACGTGCTCCACCGTGAACCTTGTTTGTGATTGATCTTCGACTGTCATCGGTCATATTGCTGTTGTCGTCCGCGATAACATAGTAGTGCATCAGATTTTGTGGCCAACTTGAAGCAATTTGAATCGACTTTTTGGGTGATTCTTAATGATGAGAGGAGACGATAATGGATTACAGTATTTCGAGTCATCTGGTCTGCGAGTTTAGGGGTGATGATAAGGTCCTTTAGGGGTTATCGGGTTAATAGATCTCGAGTTGGCGGGTTGACGAGTTACTGAGTGGAGAGGAGGTCAACTGGTTAAAGGAAGCGAGGCTTTAGCTTGGACGGGAGATAGCTCGAGTTTCCATTAAAAACGACTTAGCGAAACTGAGCGACCCATGAACCTTCGCGACCTATCTCACTTGACCGACCTAACTAGTTGCGACATAGGCCTTAGGTCGCGGCCGAGCTAGGACTTGGAGAAACTCATATTATTTTGACCTGAAGTCTTACTCTCTTATAAGTATCACGACCTAAAGAACTAGCGACCTAGATTAGGTCGTGGACGAGCTAACACTTAAATGAACTTGAACTGCTCAACTTGAACTGCTTGAACTGCCGGGCTGAACTGCCTAAACTTGAATTGCTTGAACTTCTTTACCGATTATCTCTAATGCTAATAACTTGTTAAACACAATATTTGCAGAAAACTAGGACGAATATACTGCCATTGACTGCCCACATCGAATGACAGATTAGTCGATAAAAATTAATCAACTTAAATGAACCATGTGAATGAAATGCTGTGGATTAACAAGTTCAAGTGAAGTATTAAAGCAAATTTAAAATAATCAACTAAAGCCGATTTGTTTGCGTCAACACTGTACTTGGACATGAAATAGCAAGCCTTGAAACTTTATAATCGACAAATGTCAATTAACTTGATTTTAGTTATATTTGCTTGTTATTGTACTAGTTTTGCACAACACTTCACACTTTTTAGGAAACGTGTACCTTCACATTTGAACATCCAGTTGATTGTGTAGAATGACTTCTCAACAAGAAGAGGTAAAAGTTCAAGCTGGAGAGGCTATTCCTATTCCTGCTCCATTAACTGATCCTCCAGAAAGGACCTCAACTACACTAACATATAAAGTTTTCCGCCAACTGTGCACTCAGTTCGGGATTGCTGAAGCAGATGCCATACTTCCTGAGAAAAGCGACACTGCTAATATACCACCTTCTGGTTTTGTCGCAGTTAATCATCAAATGTGCATGAGTGGAGCTATCCCTCCTTTCAACGACTTTTTTCAGCAACTTCTTCTCCGATTGGCTATCTCCCCCTTCCAGCTATACCCCAATGGCTATGCCATTCTGATGGGGTTATGTGTGCTATTTAGGAGGACGTTGGATCGTCTTCTGAGTTTTGATGAAGTTTGTTACTTGTGCACATTTGCCAAGAATAAAGACCATCCCTCCATCACGCTCGTGAGAAGTGCTAGGAACCGCAAACTGATCATTGGTCTTCCCGAGAGTGCTCACGGGTTTCTGAGTCAGTTTTTCTTCGTTCGCTGTCCTCCGGGATTCGACGCTATCTGGAGAGTAGGAAGTAAGATCATTTATCTTTGTTCCTTATGTTTTCTGAACTTTTCGAAGCCCGAGTTGTCAAGTGTTAACTTCGCCCTTTACTTTTCAGCGCTTCCTCATCCTTCTAGGGATCCGGGTCACAAACCAACTTTTGAGAGGCTCATGGATGTGCCGGTTGAGGAGAGGAGCGTTCAATTTTTGTTGAAAGATGAGTTTTTACATCAGTTCGGACTTCTTCACTCCTCCCCATCTACTCAGATTCATGAAGTTTCTGATTCTCAAGCAGAGATATCGGATGCCCTAGTTTCTGCAAAAGAGATTGCTTCGAAGGAACCTACTGTAGAGGCTACACTGGTGAAGTGTTCCACCTCTGCCGATGTTGCGGGTTCATATGGCAAGTTTAAACTCTCTCCTCTTATCGAAGAGGAGGAACTTCCTCAATGCCCCGAGAAAGCAGCCGATTAAGAAGCTAAAAAAGAGAGTTCCGCCCGGCACGTTGGTGAAAAAGAGAGTTCCTCCCAGCACGATGGCGAAGACATTTTTGGTGAGCTAAGTGACCTAATGGTGACTTCACGCGAGCTTTTCAAAGATGATACAACGAAAGTCACATCTCCAACAGCCGAAGTGACATCTGCCTTGTAGCAAATTTCGTCAGCTCAAAAGTTGACTTCTACTCCACAATCTGCTATCACTCCTCAACCAAAGAGTGGTTTGTAGTTTGACGCGCGTAGCTTGCACATCACACACACTTAGGATTTTTTGTGATTAAATTCACTCGCCTTCTTTTCTTTGAAGATTTTTAAGACTTGTCTCTTTCATTTTCAGATTTTCCGGTGGGGCGAAGTGGCTCGTATTATGATAATTTCCTGCGCCATGGATGCCGCAACACTTATGATTATATACGTTATCTCACTGCCCCGAGGGAAACAGATGAAGAAAGAGCTGCCAGAAAAGCTCATGAAAGACAAACTTATGAGGAGTGGCAAAGAAGAAGGGATGATGACTCCCATAAAAGGAAATCCTATGACATTAAATGGAAAAGTCACGTTGCTGAAGATCCGAGCAAACGGACCAAGCTTAGCGAAAAGGACGCGTCTGCAATTTCTGAAAAGACTGCTACTTCTGTTTCCCTTGACATCCCCTCCGGTTCTCCTGCTCTTGAGAAGACTGACATTCAGACAATTATCAACAGGCCTCAGTATCAAGTAAAGGATGCTCCACCCACACTTCAAAACCGATTCCCAAATTGGTGCTTAAAGGGAGTGCGTTTTGACTTAGACTTGGTACCGATTGATAAGCAAGCTATGTTAAGAAACATTGATGCTGTCAAACTCGATATTTAGAGGATGTCTGGCTGGCAGAAACTTGTCGACGAACTTCAAAGAGTTAACCGTATGAACCTCGAAGCCATGTTGACTATGGAGAATGACAAGTCGGAGTGGGATAAAATTTGTAAGCAGCATGATGTAGAAATGACAAGCATCGCTGATGATTACGCGAGACTTGAGTCTGAAGTTAAGAAGCTCAAGGAAGAGCTTGCCACTTCTTCTGCTTCGCATTCTCAAAAAGAAGAGGTCTTCCAAAAACAAGTGCGAGATGCACACGCTGCTCAAAGAGACGCTGAGACGAAACTTGAGGTAGAGCGGCATGTAATTGAAAAATATCGCAAGGATACTGCTCAGCTGCGGGAAAAAGTTAACTCCCAGGACCTGGAGATTGCAGCGCTAAAAGCTCGACTTTCTAAAGTTGAAAAAGAGCGTGATGAGGCAGTTTCCGGCAAAGTTGCAGCCGAAGAATCTCATGAGGCTACTAAAGCCAATATCAGCTCTACTTTATTCGATTTTTACTTGCACAGCGTCCTGGGGCGTGGTAGTCTCTCCTTTTTGGGCCCTACATATGAAATTACTTTGGCTGAAGTGTGGGAAGCGATAATTGACATGTTCGGAGGTGCTGGCTATGCAGAGGCGGATCTTGAGGCGACTTATCTGGATGATGAAGCACGTACCGCCCTTGCCAGGGGAAAAGAGCAGCTTGCTAAAGTGCGTGTCGGATCGACGGAAGAGGAGCATCCAGGGGAGGAAGCCCCTTTAACTGCCCTCGTCCATACTTCGATTACGGCCGACGTTGATATCATAGGCTCCAGTTCTTATTCTCCACCTCCTGCAAAAGCCGAAGTTAAAACCGCAATTACCGAGCCTCCCACTGTTCAAGCCGAAGAGAAAACCCAAGATGACACTGAAGCCGAAAACTTTGAAATTGAAGTGATTAAACCGACTTCTCCAGGTAACTTCGATGTTGATCCAAGTCAAGCGGATTACTTGCTTGCTTCACCTGAGTTTGATGAATTTCTCGCTGATTACTTAAGTCTCGATGAACCAATATCTTCTCTTTTTTCGGAGAATACTGATTTTAACTTCTTTTCTTCTGTAGCGGAAACACTGAATGCTGCGCAAACTTCTCCCCTTCCAGCTGTTCCTCCTCCATCCCTTCAAGTCACTCCTGCTTCTCAGCCGGGATCGCAAGAAGAACAAATAGGAGCCCTTCAAGGCTTGGACGATCCACCTGCTTTGCAAGAGCAGAAGGTTGGGGAACTTGAAGAAGGCGAGAAGACTCCGGAGCCTTATGATGATGACACGAAGCTATCTGAGCTAATCACTCCGGGCAGTGAATCTTCTTCAAAGAGGAAGGGGAAGCGCGCAATTACGAAGAAGAAGAAAAGTGCTTCTGCTGGTGAAGACAAAGTAGAAGAAGATCCGGCTACACCTTCTTCTCCTTCTTCCCCGACTCGTCCACGCCGGATTCCGAAACTAGTCATTAAGCCGGGCAAGAGCTCTAAAGGCGGCGGGAAGAAGGAGTAATGAGATGGACTTTATGCTTCTTATTTTGCTTTTTGCTTTTTTGCATGTATTGACCGGAAATTGTGCGGATACCGGCCTCTGCTTGTTGAAACCTGCATATGTGCAAAAATTTCATAGTATGGAATAATATGGTTCTTTTTGCTTGTATAATTTCTTGTTAATATATGCGTGAACGCATTTATTCCTTGTTTTTGCACAAGTTTCTTTATTTACTTTACATGATCCTGCAGTGAGCTCGTGGTATGATGTTTGAGCGTTGTTTTTACTAATATAGTTATATGCCCCCATACCACGGCTCACTGCAATATTCTGAAGAGACTTGTACTCTTATTTTAGAGAATAATTCTTCCGTTTTGAGGAAATATTATTCTGCTTTTAAATAGAATACGCTTTGTATCGGAGAAGTTTTTCTTTCTCTTTCTTTTTAAAGAACACTTCTACTTTCGGGGATGATCACTTTTATTTGTTGAAAAGTGGATTCCCTTACGCAGTGAAGTGAGCTTCTGAAGAATGTTTTGATCTGTTGGATGTGCCTCATTAAAGGGCTTTGTTTGATATGCCTTTGGGAAGGGCTTTTTGTTATGCCTCGGGAGAGGGCTCTTCCGAAGAGTTGTGCCTCCGAAGAGGGCTTGTGCCTCGTTAGAGGGCTTTGGTTTGGCACTTCAACTTGGTGAAGTGTGCCTCCGAAGAGGGCTTGTGCCTCCGAAGCAGTTTCTGCCTACGAAGAGGTCTTTGTTTATGTGCCTCCGAAGAGGACTCCTCCGAAGAGTTATGCCTTCGAAGAGGGCTTGTGCCTCAAAGGAGGACTTTGACATTTCAACTCTGGTGAAGTGGGCCTTCGAAGAGAGATTTATGCACTTCAACTCTGGTGAAATGTGCCTCGGAAGAGGTCTTTTTGGCATTTCAGCTCTGGTGAAGTGGGCCTCCGAAGAGAGATTTTTGCACTTCAACTCCGGTGAAATGTGCCTTCGAAGAGGTCTTTTTTTGGCATTTCAACTCTGGTGAAGTGGGCCTCCGAAGAGAGATTTTTGCACTTCAACTCCGGTGAAATGTGCCTCCGAAGAGATCTGTTTTTGGCATTTCAACTTTGGTGAAGTGGGCCACCGAAGAGAGATTTTTGCACTTCAACTCCGGTGAAATGTGCCTCCGAAGAGGTCTTTTTTGGCATTTCAACTCTGGTGAAGTGGGCCTCCGAAGAGAGATTTTTGCACTTCAACTCCGGTGAAATGTGCCTCCGAAGAGGTCTTTTTGGCATTTCAGCTCTGGTGAAGTGGGCCTCCGAAGAGAGATTTCTGCACTTCAACTCCGGTGAAATGTGCCTCCGAAGAGGTCTTTTTGCTCTGAAGAGTAGCCATTGGACTCCGAAGAGTAGCACGTGAACTCGGAGGAGTAGCATTATTGCCTGTGTCCTTCCACCATCTGCTTCTTAGCGATTCCTTGTTATCACTTCAAATACATGTCCCATCCTTTTGCAAGTTGTTTGCCTTTTGCCAGAGAAGTGTACTTTATCGTTGAGTGAATCCACGGGGCAGACGCAGGCTACTTTACCGGATGTTCGTTTGCACAAACGATCGCGATTGGTTAGCAAGGGTCTGGAACCTTCTTATCAAGAAGATGCCCACTTTGGTGGAATCACTAACTGTTTGAATAGCACTTCTTTTGTAGGAGTTGAATTTTGGAACTTTTGTGGCTTGACATTGGTTTGTTGAGTGATTTATGGGAATCGCTGAGTCTTGTGATGTGTTGAATAGGTAAGCTTTGCTTTGATAGCCTGCAGTATTAAATTGACATTTTAGCAATATTTTAAAAATACTTGCATATCGAAATGAGACAGGCATTGTATAGTATTAGAACACAAGATTTAAAGTTCTTTATTATTAATTCGCACTAATTTCTCAAAGGTTTACAATACAAGAGTTATACATCCATCATCATTTTACAAATTTAAGCAATGCTGTTAAGTAAAAATTGGATGCAAGTGATTGTTGTTCCGGAATCTCAGGATTGAATCTTCATTTCCACTGGAATCATTGTTTCTGATCCATATGCCAATCAGAATGGAGTGTGGTCAGATGCTGTGTTAGGACCCTTTGTGACAACATTAATCACAAGCCTCTCTGATTCCTGTGCTGCAGTTCTTTCATCTGAGCTGTATTGATGAGCGGGAAGTTGTTGCCCCTGAGTGGATGAGGATGGGTCATTCATGTTTTTCTTGACATATTGTTGAAGTTTATTCTCTTTTAACAGCTCTTCAATCAGATCCTTCAAGGGGCGGCACTCATTAGTGTCATGGCCAGGCTGATTGTGGAACTTACAGAATCTTCCACTCTGCGTGGCATTTTTCCCAAGTCTCAACTTATGTGGCTTAGGATATTCAACAGTATCCTTAGTTGCAAAGAAAATATTCTCTAGAGTATCAGTCAATGGAGTGAAATTCGAAGGTCCAAAGTGGCGAGTTTTCTTCGCATTTCCCTACTTTTCCTCATCATCATTTTCCCTCTTCTGTCCTCCAGATTCTCTTCTATTAGAAGCAACACTGTTATTCTGGATTTCGGCAACCACTACTTTCGCTGGAATAGAAAGGCTTTCTAAGCGCATGAATTCGTCGGCCTTTTTATAAAACTTCTCCAGTGAGTTTGGTTCCTTCATTTTTAGCCATTTTCCAAATTCACTCGATTTGTTGATGGCTCGCATCAGGTAAGTCAGGATCATACGGGGTTCTGCATTATCCACTTCGACTAGGGCTATATTGAAACGGTTCAAGAAAGATCTGATAGATTCTCCGGAAGCTTGTTCAAGACTGGACAGTGACATTATATCCTTAGCTTTTGAAGCATACAACCTGAACTGATCCTTGAATTTTCGAGTTAAGTCAGAGAATTGATCCACAGACCGAACTGGTAGCTTTGTGAACCAAAGTAGAGCCACTCCTTCCAAGTACACTGCAAAGTATCGGCATTTAATCTCATTTGATGCTCTTGCACCGGTCATATGCCAGTCATACTTATATAGGAAATGATTAGGGTCACTTGTTCCCCTATAGGCCGGGATAGTAGGAGGTACAAATTTCCTTGGAAATTCTGCTTTTAGGATCCTTTCAGTAAACGGAGTTTTACTTGGAGCAAATCCCCAGTCGTTCTCATTTTCTTCCCACTGCATGCTCTCTTTCATGATTCGACAAACCATCCCTGATAGGTACTCCTCATTGTTCAGAGGCATCGCCGGGCAGACGTCAGCTCTCCTTTCGGAAGTTTGCCTGGGCAAATGTTCGCGAAAAGTTGGCTGCGGCCTTGAACCTTCAGCTTGGAAAGATGGCGCTTCGGCAGTGCTAGTTGCTCTTTGAGGAATACCTCTCTCTTGGGGATTATGAGCATCTTCGGCAAATGTTGTTTCATTGTTTTCTGGTTGTCGATTTGCCCCCAGCAGAGCATTTAATCTATCCATCATTAAAGCGTTTTGAGCTTCAATTTGCTGGTATAACCCAGATATTGCATCGTCTAATTCAGCCCTTGTGACTCCAACGGTAGGAGTTGCCTGGTTTGCTGTTGGGGAAGCGGAGGTCCCCTCATGAGCATTTCCGGATCTGGTAGATCTACTCTTTCTTCTAGGAGCCATGATTTCAGACAGACTTCTGGTCTTTAGAGAGATTCTTTCAATAAACTTTTGCGGAGCAATGGTGAGAATATTCCTGAGTTGGGTTCTCAGTGAAAGCACCAAAATGTTAACGCTGAAAATTAAACGCTAACACCCGGTGTGTGTAAAGAAAAAGTGAAAGCACCACCCGTTGGTACGGGAACAGAATATAAGCAGAAAATTAGTAGAAAGCAGTAAAAGACAACAGTTTTATAGTGGTTCGGCTTAGGATCAAGCCTACGTCCACTTTAATTTCCTTTATTACTGATTTGATTACAATTTGATACAATGCACTTCAAATACAATTCACTTCGATTACAAAACACTTCATACTAGTAGCTCAAACTTCGATGTAACGAGGCTCTTTGAATCCATGTCGGATGTACAAGATCTCTTTCGAAGCTTGTTGTAGTGTCTTCGGTGTTTGGAGTTCTTCAAGTGTCGGGTCAGTTAAGAAAGTGGCAGAGTATCCGCGCTTCAGAGAATGATCCAAAAGTCCCCTTTTAGTTGGAGTTAGGGCTGTATTTATAGGGGAGATTCTGGACTGGGTCGTAGGTCACACACGACCTAGGGTAGGTCGTAGGTCGCGCACGACCTATGGAGCACGGGTTAATACTTAGCAGGAGCGCACTTGTCTATCTGGAACACTCCAAGTCATAGCTCGCCAATGATCTAGGAGGAAACGACTTAAGTAGTTGCGGCATAGAGATTTGCCTTTGTTTGCTTAGGTCGCGAGCGACCTATCATAGGTCATTAATCTTTCTATGTCGCTTAACTCACTAGGTCGTTAAGTCGTAGGTTCTCTTAGGTCGGTAGGTCGCTCCCTGTTAAGTCGTTGAGTCGCTCTGTCTTCATTTGACTACTAGGTCGCTTTATTCCTTAGGTCGTTAGGCCGTTAGATTGCTAGGTCGTTCCTGCAGTTAGGTCGTAGAGTACTTGAGCCGTTAGGTCGCTGCTCCCCATAGGTCGCCTAGTCCTTTCTGTAGTTAGGTCGCAGAGTACTTGAGCCATTAGGTCGCTATCTTCTTAAGTCGTTAGGTCGCTTTGTCTAGTTGAGTCGCTAACAAAGAGGAGTTAACATACAACAACTTTGGATGACTCAAACACTTCCATTAGTGACAATGAACTAGATACTGAGAATGTATTTCAGCGTAACAATAGACTAGTCAAAACTAATCAACACAAAGCTGCAAAAACGGTACCTTTTATTTAGTAATTTTTTTTGGTTCTTAAGAATAGCATATAGATTAATAATAATATTGGATGAATATAAGAGTGTGTGTGTATATATATGTATATATAGAAATATACAACCATAGTTTTATTTTTGGAAATTTTGGGCTATATGTCGACATATCCCCTTGTCATATGTCAACGTACATGCCAAAAAACTGAAAGTTGGAATTTGAATTCAAAATTCAAAATTCAAACTTCACTCTTTTTACACTAACTCCTATATTATGAAAAGATGGCTTTTTGACCGAAGAATATGTCCATTGATTCTCTACTTATTCACTCCATTCTATCCTATCATTTCATTCTCTTTATTTCAAAATTCAAATATCATTTCACTCTCATATCTCTTCAAAAATACAAAAATGGCTTCCTCTATCCAAAACCCAAAAACCATAGGAATCTCTAAGAAAACAAAATGCTTTCTCTTCAACAAGGAAGGTTCAATTGAAACCTATACAGAATATACTACTTCTGGAAAAGCTTCTTCAGGAAGGTTTGCTTAATTCAAAGACTTTTATTCTTATGGTTTACATGATCTCTGTTTTGCAAATAATATTCTTAGTTTGATTAAATCTTCTCAAAGTGATTTTGTTTGTTACCTCGATTTGGCTAAAATGTTTTATGCTAATTTAAACGGAAAATTTTATCAAGAAGAAGAAGGTCAAGTTTGGTGTAGTGTTAATGACACCCAAATAATTTTAAACTATAAACTTTTTGTAAGTCTAATTGAATTGACCTCTCCACTTTTCAAATTGATTTTCAAAACCATGAAGTTTTTCATGATCTTTTCGAAAACGATGATGATTTTGAATTTAAACACAAAAATCTTCGTCCAAAATCGAGACTTATGAGTCTCATTTTACAACAAGTAGTATTACTCTGAGGATGGGTAATTATAATAACCCTACTCAAAAGGTTTTCAAAGCTCTTTTTGCTATGTATAGTCGTTACAACATAAATTGGGCACAAGTTATTTTAGATGATATTGTTTGAAAGGACATTTCTAGACATAAGAATACACTCTTTCATGGTGTGTATCTTACTAGAGTTATTTCAAATTTTGATGTGGATTCAAGAGGAGAAAAATCCATTCCTCTCAAAGTTTTCGACAAAGAAAAAATCCATCTTGTGCACATTCCATAATTTTTCCAACCATATGACACTCTTCCCAAAAAGGAGTACTTGTTTCAGACCAAAGTGTGGAGTTTTCGTCATCAAAATCTAGAAATCTTGCTCTAACACTTCCCTCTTTTTGATTATGATAATTCATAGTTGCATTCATGCAAAAGATGTTACAATGATGGTCATACGAATGCAATACTCCCCCTAAATATGTATCCAACATATTTTATATTTTTTTGTAACTTTGGAACTCCCATTGAATGTATGTTTGTAAATATTTCTCCACCGTTGTCATCACAAAAAGGAAAAAATATAATGCATAGAAAAGACATCACAGATTGAAAAACATAGAGTAAGTGAATAGAACGATAATAGAATGAATAACACAAGATGATCATAATGTCACAAGATGCATACTAAATAATAATCATCAAAGTTAAACACAATACCAACTAACATAGAACAATAACAAATGTAGTATTCAATGTCAAATAGCACACAAACTAATGCAAAAGAAAATCAAATTAGCTGCCCATAAAAAGATACCAAACATGAATAACTACAGACTAGGGCTGGTTATAATATCCTATAGGTGTAGAAGAGTCAGACTCTGTGAATCCTGTATGGTCTCTGCCTGGTGCTGGAGAGCATACTGGAGAATCAAAAGCATGAGTGATAATGGCACGTGGTCTAGGTCCTCTCCTTCTAATGCCCATCCTAATAGGTATAGGTTCCAGATATGAAGATCCTATGACTCTACTACCTTGTGCTCCTATCTAAAAGTTGTGAACTGAAGGCTGAGATACTAGTGGACGCTGAAGAACACTACCCTTACTACTCGTGCCAATTCCACTCTCCCTGGTGTGGATAGAGCCACATAGGCGAGTGAGAAGAGAACGAATAATGCCCAACTCTCTCTTCTTGTAACGACCCGCCATTTTGGACCATTCGCATCCATTATAAGTGTATAGGTAGACACTCATGCCGGAGTTGAATTGCTCAAAATACCGCGTTGTTAATTTAAATTTGGCAAAACTGAACATATACAGTAAATAAATAATCACAGATCACAGACACAGAGTAATAAGTGCAGCAGAAATAAAAGAGATAGTAGTTCATGAAGCTACTATATGAATATATAAAATACATCAGAGTTTACAACAGAAGAGTAATGCGATAGATCAATACAAAGCAGAATACATCACTGGAATCATCGAATACTGAAAGCAGAATAGATGGCTGGATCTTCAAGCAAAGCTCCAACTCCAAAGGTGAGTCTCGAAAGCTGAACCACTCAGTCTGACCCGAGCGTAAAGCAAAATACAAGACACTCGAGTCAGAATTAACATTCTTATATTAATAAATCCAACTCAAGTGAAATAGCAATTGAAATACAAGTAACTCAAAGGATGTTTGGAATAACCATCCTTTAAGGATCCGTTAAACTATCTACTATGTAGTAGTGTACGATAAGTAGATAATGTCTATCAGTAATGTAAAGATATCAAAATAGCGTTAAGTCATGGCCCATTCCACCCTTAACACATTTTATATTCCCAAAAGCATATACAAGACCGTAGTTTCCCCAAAACCGAAAGTCACCAGAGGGCAATCCATATACTAAAGGTACAAATCAAAATCGTAGTGGTCGCGCATAAATGGGATACAAGTATGACAAGGCACATGAGGCAATACCCAAGGTAGTGATACTACCGTTCGCCTGATCCGGACTGGTGAGAACGCAACGCCGCAGCGCCCGCAACACCGTGAAACAACACTCCCAAAATCAAGGGTGCACCAATCGACAACAAGTATAAGTAGTTCGAAGAAGTGTGTCCACTTGAGGTATCAATCCTCCATTGGCCCGGCACAGCTCCTGTTTTAGTCATTTCCAATTTGACACAAGTGTCAAGGCTATCCATTATCGTTCACTTTCTTCAGTCACCAACGAACATCATTCCAACCACTTCATTCTGGATCATCACTCCGCGTATAGTTATTAAAGTGGTTTTCGGTTTAGATAGAGAGTATATCCATAACCGAATTCCGGTCACTTTAATAACTTTCGTAATTATTACACCGATTGGTCGTTTATTTATTTCAAAAACCAAATCAAATTCAATTTCAATTTCAATTCGTAAACCAACATTTCATTTGTCTTTCTAAATAAATTTCCAATATTTACGTTTCAAAACTTCATAATTATCATTTCAAAATCTTATAATTCAATTTCAATCTTTATTTAAACGATTCAAATATCGATTTAAATTTGTATATAAGTTTCATTTCGAAATCATTTAAATTAATTTAATTTAACATTCAAAACAATTTAACGTCATTTATCGATTTCATTCAATATTTAATAAATTCATCATTCAAACAATTTCTATTAAATTTCCAATTCATTAAATTCATTATTTTAAATTCAACTTCATTAAATCAAAACTTACAATTTTGAATTAAATTAAATTCGTCAAATCAATTCTTTCAATTACAAGTCTTAAATTTATTCCAAAAATATCACATTTTATTTCTTGTTAAAGAAATTCAATTTCACTTATTTACTTGCTTAAGTAAATTTCCAAAACTTAATTAATAAAGAAAACTCAATTTCGATTATTTACGAAGAAAAATTCACTTATTCAAAAGTTCAATTTTCTTATTAAAGAATTCCAATTCAATTTGATCATTAAATCATTCAATCTTATTTAATTATTAAATAATTCAAAACTTAATTATTAAATAATTTCTAAGTTAATAATTTCAAACTCAATTATAATTTCAAACTTAATTATTAAATCATTTCAAAGTTTAATAATTTCAAACTTAATTATAATCATTTCAAACTTAATTCAATCATTTCTCAAATTAAACATCGTTCTTTCATCAATTTCATTTTTAATATTTTGTTTCAGATTTTTAAATATTAACATTTTCTTTTCATAAAATTTCAAATTTAAATTTCATTTCAAAACCATATTATTTATTCAAATAAAATTTTCGTTTATTTTTAAATCAAATTATTGACCAATCGGGTTTTATTTAATTTCCTATCCTAGGTCAAAGTTCAATTTGGGTATTTATCATTTCAACCCGATTCCAATTCAATTCAACATCAAAGCATAGCAAAGGGAACTTGCAGTGTGATAACTGGGATGGTGTCAAAGTAAATAAACAAGCAATAACAACAATCAATATCAATCCAATAATCAATTCAAATAATCCCGAAATAACCGTATTAATTCGCATTGTTATTTGTACGAATTAATATAATTACTTCTAGAATCTACACTATCATTTCATGTAGATTAAAGATTATTATTTTACGGTTTTCACTTGTCATCTATTTAGAATTTCATACATCATCAGTTTAAGCAACATACAATTGATGGTTCAAGGTGTAGTTAACAATCCTACGTGTCAATAAATTTAACAGTTAAAGGGGTCATATTATACAAATGTCCGTTAATCAAATTTAACATTTAATTATCCTATATCAAGTTCAATTTCATACTATTTATCAATTTAACATTAACAATTTAACGTCCAATATAAACATCAACAATCAATTAATTATCAGCCAAACTGTATTATTATTGCATAAATAATTAACAGATAATGGTGTCAGGTGTCACAGGTGAACTGATACAGGCAATGGCATATATAACAGTGTAATTAACTAACAGCAGCATATTTCAATTGTCGTTTCAATTGAAATCAGATTTAATAAATAAAAGAACGTTAATCGTGAGTGAGTGCTCACCTTTCGAGGTTAGAGAGATGCGACAAAGAAATAAGCTACGAATTCCAAAGCAACGCTGGATGGATACGATTTGATGAACGAAGCTGATAAATTGGAATAGCGAATTTAAATCAGAACTGGATCGACTAAGATAATTGATATGTGTGAGCTTATATATACTATATATGACTATATTTATAAAACCATGTCCTAAATTTTTAAACATATACTAAATCAAAACATACCTATTACACATACGTTTTCGTAAAATCACTTGTTACTTACTATAGAAAGCGGCTTGCAAAGCAGATATTAAAAATAAAATATTACAATATATGATATAGGAAACAGCTGGTCCAATACATGAAACAGCAAATGCATACATGCTATTTTAAAACTATACTTATAAATCTATTTCTTCTTTCATCACATAGCATATTTAAAATCAATTAGAGACAGCAACATGTATACCTTAATATAAGGAACTATATATCTTTATAAACTTTGTAAACATATATATTATAACTTAGCAGGTTATCAAACTTAAATATACCAACATTATATACCCTTATATCGACAACCCTTAAAGCATTGCTGCTTCAAATTTTCTATGTACAAACCCGTTATCTCTTTAAACAGTGTTTAACAAAACAATCATACTGACTATCACATATATATAAACTAACCCCATATACTTTACATTTTATCCTTTAAATATGCGAACACAACTCACTGTATAAATATTCATAAACTAACAAGTGTACACTTTAAAAAAATCTAACGTATCATAACATATATAATACCTGTGCAAACATATCTATATAACATACTAACTTATATACTTTACACATAAGCCGACCTCATCTATACTATAAAAACTATAGAACATACCCCAGTTAATATAAAATCAGCATTATTTATATAAAACAAGTATAACTTCTTCTTTTTTATGGACCGTATATATACATAGTATAACCTTTACCTTGATAAGTAGGCTCAACACAGATCAAACATAGCATATCAAAACCAATGTCCAGACGGCTGTTGTATGAGGAAAAGGAAATGGAGGCTCTGCTTGCTCATGTAGGAGAGGGCAATGGCCATGGTGGCTTGTCTCGTGGCCGGAGGGAGGGGCTGCAGTGGTTCTGGAATGAAGTAGGCTTGGCATAGAATAGTTTCATATATATAAACTATATGGATTTTATTATATTTTCTATGCATGAAAAGGTGATAAGAAGAATCAAGCAAGATGAAGGGAGGGATGAGCATAGGTTTGGGAAAAGATGGGCATGTTGACTGTTGGAGAAGAGCATGCTTCGGGTTCCAGGAAGTAGATGCAGCCAAGCGCTGTTGGAGGAGCGAGCAAAAAGGGTTAGAGGTAAGTACGGCCATAGAGGGAAGATTCCAAGGCAAAGGGAAGGAAGGAGGTGCCTGCGGTGTTCGAGGCAAGGGTGGGTTGCATCGGTTTATGAGTGGATTTTTGCCTGAGAGGACATGGAGATGGAGTGGGAACGTGAGTCATAGGCCAATGGATGAATGCAAATTAAAAGGGAAATGAACAGATTACTGGAAAAGTGGAGAGAATGGAACCGACTAAAATATTGAATACAAAAGGAATTGCTAAAGTCAAGAGAAACCAAAAGTTAGCTGTAACTTCTTGGGAAATAAAAGGTCACGTATGAATTAATAAACATCTAGTGGCCATAGGGTTTAGACGGTGGAAACTGAATGGTCACAAAGAAAGAAAAGTCGTACCGATACGGTTACCCGTTTCACGGTTTCCATCGCATACCGGGGTTCAAAAACAGAAATTAATATACCGCTGAGATCAGCACGATGAGACGATCAAAACGGTATACAGATATCAGTGGTACGATCATCCGATAAAAATTGATATCGGTATCAGAATACTGCTATTTTGCAGAAAATAAGAACGACGGAGCAATAGATGTCCAAATTTTGAAAAACTACAAACTGACATCTTGCTCAGAAGATGGTTTAGAATTTTTCTATGTAAAAATATTTAGATTTTGAAAACGTTTTAATTTCAACGCTTTTTAACCGATTAAATTGAAGTAAATTTACGCGCGAAATAAACTTTCATATTTTCGGATGAAAATTTACCAGTTGCTATGTTTAACTAGACGTATTCCAAATATAAAATTTTTATTTCAAAATTTTATCGTTTAAAATTTCAAAAAATTTCAACTAATTACGTTATTAAAACGGTTGAAATTTACGGGTCGTTACACTCTCCCCCACTCAAAACTTTTCGTCACCGAAAAGGAACGAGGTAGGAGAATAGAAACAACCAGAAAGAAAACAGATTTGAAATACAAAATAACAATTAATTTAAACCATATAAATTCAAATTTAAATTAATTGATATTCAATAATTGTTTTAATCCATTTGATTTCACTAAAATCAATCTCAACTATTTCTAAATTCATTATCTTATTATCCCATTTTCTTCAATTTACAATTTCTAAAACCATAAATTTGAAAAGTCTTTTATTATAATCATATTTTCTTCAACAATTTTAAATTCTTCTTTATTCCAAATTATTGTTAAATTTATTCTACTTAATATATCTAATCACATATATTTAACCCATATAAATTAATTTAAACCATAAAATTTTCGATTTACATTAATTTACATCTGTTAATTTCTTTTAAATTCAAGGTATTTCATATGTTGATCAAATTTCAATTTATTAATTCTTTCAAACAAATTTATTAATTCTTTCAAAACAAATTTATTAATTCTTTCAAAACAAATTTATTTCATTATTAACTGAGTTTACTTATTATCCTATCTAACTCTATTAACATCTTTATAATCAAAATTTAGTGTATAACATTTGTTATAAACACTCACATTTTATTTATAAATTCAATTTATCTTATATATTATCCAATTACATATTCAACTTCTGAATGATTTAGGTAAGTTGTATTAGAATGCAGTTGAACAATATACAAATAAAATTTTCCCAATTCAATTATTCAAGTTTAAATATTTATTCCAAATTTTGGTTTTATCTATAACTAAAATCATCCTTTAATAAAATTTAAGAATTAGATTTCCGATTAACTTTAAACAATTTAGAGATATATATAATATATTTATATCAAATCAAATTAAATTTTAAAATAAGATACCTATATATATATATATAAATCAAATTATACTGAAGAAATTCAAATCAAAATATTTTCCAAAGCAAAACCGTAGCAGAGCTACAGAATGGTTTCTCCACTTCGAAACTCGAAAATGAATGTCGATGATGCGGCCGCCATCACCGAGATTATTTTCCAGCGACAAAGAGAAGAGCACTGATTTAAAAATTCTTTGAAAACGATTTCTATTCGAAAATACTTTCAATAATATATACTTTAAAATTATAAAATCAAAGTTCGAAATCATCGGAAACTAAATTCTCAAATTTCTAAATTAAATTCATTTCAAATTTCAAATCAATTTATAACCAAGTTTATGAATTCATTTATTTATATTATGCAATAGTCAATGGTTTACAAAACAATAAATGATAATTAAATATTATCACTCCAACAATTAATTTATTACAGTTTGGTTAAAGAAAATTACATACTTATATATATTGTAAAATCATACGAACTTTATTTTATTTTTCCAAATTTGAAAACAACATTTTAAAATATAAATTTACAAATACACTTCCTCGCTCGACGATACAAGAATGGATTCAAAGCAAGAATAGAGGTTTAAATTTGATGGACTCAATCAAAGAGAATTTTTTTCTATAATAAGTTCGAAACAGAAGATAAGATAGTTCGATTAACAGAATCGGGAGATGAATAAACTTATTTAATTCACGGGCAACCTTAACCGGGTTGTCCGTAACTTCAAGAATAAGATCGATGCTGAATACCGAGGTAAATCAACATTCGATCTCAAGAAATAAAATTCAGGTTTAGCAGGAGATAGATAGCATCGTGAACCGGGGATACAGAAATCTCCGGTAAATCAATGCCTATTGTAAAGGAGTTTTGCTCCTTTACGAATCATTCGAAGATTGGCGAGACCGCCGATCTATTATAGATATCAATCAAAATGGAGTTATGGGGTGCTCCAGAATTGAAAGAAGACGAATAGTGAGGGACACGAATGAATTTCGGAACCGAGGGAAACGTTCTAAAATTCAAATGAGTCGAGTCGAAAGGAAAAGATTGAAACTCGAATGAGAGTGATTCTGTAAATATATTTACCCTATATGTTAAGTTTTGCCTAGAGCTACCAAAGCTCTGATACCAACTGTAACGACCCGCCATTTTGGACCATTCGCATCCATTATAAGTGTATAGGTAGACACTCATGCCGGAGTTGAATTGCTCAAAATACAGCGTTGTTAATTTAAATTTGGCAAAACTGAACATATACAGTAAATAAATAATCACAGATCACAGACACAGAGTAATAAGTGCAGCGGAAATAAAAGAGATAGTAGTTCATGAAGCTACTATATGAATATATAAAATACATCAGAGTTTACAACAGAAGAGTAATGCGATACATCAATACAAAGCAGAATACATCACTGGAATCATCGAATACTGAAAGCAGAATAGATGGCTGGATCTTCAAGCAAAGCTCCAACTCCAAAGGTGAGTCTCGAAAGCTGAACCACTCAGTCTGACCCGAGCGTAAAGCAAAATACAAGACACTCGAGTCAGGATTAACATTCTTATATTAATAAATCCAACTCAAGTGAAATAGCAATTGAAATACAAGTAACTCAAAGGATGTTTGGAATAACCATCCTTTAAGGATCCGTTAAACTATCTACTATGTAGTAGTGTATGATAAGTAGATAATGTCTATCAGTAATGTAAAGATATCAAAATAGCGTTAAGTCATGGCCCATTCCACCCTTAACACATTTTATATTCCCAAAAGCATATACAAGACCGTAGTTTCCCCAAAACCGGAAGTCACCAGAGGGCAATCCATATACTAACGGTACAAATCAAAATCGTAGTGGTCGCGCATAAATGGGATACAAGTATGACAAGGCACATGAGGCAATACCCAAGGTAGTGATACTACCGTTCGCCTGATCCGGACTGGTGAGAACGCAACGCCCGCAACACCGTGAAACAACACTCCCAAAATCAAGGGTGCACCAATCAACAACAGGTATAAGTAGTTCGAAGAAGTGTGTCCACTTGAGGTATCAATCCTCCATTGGCCCGGCACAGCTCCTGTTTTAGTCATTTCCAATTTGACACAAGTGTCAAGGCTATCCATTATCGTTCACTTTCTTCAGTCACCAACGAACATCATTCCAACCACTTCATTCTGGATCATCACTCCGTGTATAGTTATTAAAGTGGTTTTCGGTTTAGATAGAGAGTATATCCATAACCGAATTCCGGTCACTTTAATAACTTTCGTAATTATTACACCGATTGGTCGTTTATTTATTTCAAAAACCAAATCAAATTCAATTTCAATTTCAATTCGTAAACCAACATTTCATTTGTCTTTCTAAATAAATTTCCAATATTTACGTTTCAAAACTTCATAATTATCATTTCAAAATCTTATAATTCAATTTCAATCTTTATTTAAACGATTCAAATATCGATTTAAATTCGTATATAAGTTTCATTTCGAAATCATTTAAATTAATTTAATTTAACATTCAAAACAATTTAACGTCATTTATCGATTTCATTCAATATTTAATAAATTCATCATTCAAACAATTTCTATTAAATTTCCAATTCATTAAATTCATTATTTTAAATTCAACTTCATTAAATCAAAACTTACAATTTTGAATTAAATTAAATTCGTCAAATCAATTCTTTCAATTACAAGTCTTACATTTATTCCAAAAATATCACATTTTATTTCTTGTTAAAGAAATTCAATTTCACTTATTTACTTGCTTAAGTAAATTTCCAAAACTTAATTAATAAAGAAAACTCAATTTCGATTATTTACGAAGAAAAATTCACTTATTCAAAAGTTCAATTTTCTTATTAAAGAATTCCAATTCAATTTGATCATTAAATCATTCAATCTTATTTAATTATTAAATAATTCAAAACTTAATTATTAAATAATTTCTAAGTTTAATAATTTCAAACTCAATTATAATTTCAAACTTAATTATTAAATCATTTCAAAGTTTAATAATTTCAAACTTAATTATAATCATTTCAAACTTAATTCAATCATTTCTCAAATTAAACATCGTTCTTTCATCAATTTCATTTTTAATATTTTGTTTCAGATTTTTAAATATTAACATTTTCTTTTCATAAAATTTCAAATTTCAATTTCATTTCAAAACCATATTATTTATTCAAATAAAATTTTCGTTTATTTTTAAATCAAATTATTGACCAATCGGGTTTTATTTAATTTCCTATCCTAGGTCAAAGTTCAATTTGGGTATTTATCATTTCAACCCGATTCCAATTCAATTCAACATCAAAGCATAGCAAAGGGAACTTGCAGTGTGATAACTGGGATGGTGTCAAAGTAAATAAACAAGCAATAACAACAATCAATATCAATCCAATAATCAATTCAAATAATCCCGAAATAACTGTATTAATTCGCATTGTTATTTGTACGAATTAATATAATTACTTCTAGAATCTACACTATCATTTCATGTAGATTAAAGATTATTATTTTACGGTTTTCACTTGTCATCTATTTACAATTTCATACATCATCAGTTTAAGCAACATACAATTGATGGTTCAAGGTGTAGTTAACAATCCTACGTGTCAATAAATTTAACAGTTAAAGGGGTCATATTATACAAATGTCCGTTAATCAAATTTAACATTTAATTATCCTATATCAAGTTCAATTTCATACTATTTATCAATTTAACATTAACAATTTAACGTCCAATATAAACATCAACAATCAATCAATTATCAGCCAAACTGTATTATTATTGCATAAATAATTAACAGATAATGGTGTCAGGTGTCACAGGTGAACTGATACATGCAATGGCATATATAACAGTGTAATTAACTAACAGCAGCATATTTCAATTGTCGTTTCAATTGAAATCAGATTTAATAAATAAAAGAACGTTAATCGTGAGTGAGTGCTCACCTTTCGAGGTTAGAGAGATGCGACAAAGAAATAAGCTACGAATTCCAAAGCAACGCTGGATGGATACGATTTGATGAACGAAGCTGATAAATTGGAATAGCGAATTTAAATCAGAACTGGATCGACTAAGATAATTGATATGTGTGAGCTTATATATACTATATATGACTATATTTATAAAACCATGTCCTAAATTTTTAAACATATACTAAATCAAAACATACCTATTACACATACGTTTTCGTAAAATCACTTGTTACTTACTATAGAAAGCGGCTTGCAAAGCAGATATTAAAAATAAAATATTACAATATATGATATAGGAAACAGCTGGTCCAATACATGAAACAGCAAATGCATACATGCTATTTTAAAACTATACTTATAAATCTATTTCTTCTTTCATCACATAGCATATTTAAAATCAATTAGAGACAGCAACATGTATACCTTAATATAAGGAACTATATATCTTTATAAACTTTGTAAACATATATATTATAACTTAGCAGGTTATCAAACTTAAATATACCAACATTATATACCCTTATATCGACAACCCTTAAAGCATTGCTGCTTCAAATTTTCTATGTACAAACCCGTTATCTCTTTAAACAGTGTTTAACAAAACAATCATACTGACTATCACATATATATAAACTAACCCCATATACTTTACATTTTATCCTTTAAATATGTGAACACACCTCACTGTATAAATATTCATAAACTAACAAGTGTACACTTTAAAAAAAATCTAACGTATCATAACATATATAATACCTGTGCAAACATATCTATATAACATACTAACTTATATACTTTACACATAAGCCGACCTCATCTATACTATAAAAACTATAGAACATACCCCAGTTAATATAAAATCAGCATTATTTATATAAAACAAGTATAACTTCTTTTTTTTTAATGGACCGTATATATACATAATATAACCTTTACCTTGATAAGTAGGCTCAACACAGATCAAACATAGCATATCAAAACCAATGTCCAGACGGCTGTTGTATGAGGAAAAGGAAATGGAGGCTCTGCTTGCTCATGTAGGAGAGGGCAATGGCCATGGTGGCTGGTCTCGTGGCCGGAGGGAGGGGCCGCAGTGGTTCTGGAATGAAGTAGGCTTGGCATAGAACAGTTTCATATATATAAACTATATGGATTTTATTATATTTTCTATGCATGAAAAGGTGATAAGAAGAATCAAGCAAGATGAAGGGAGGGATGAGCATAGGTTTGGGAAAAGATGGGCATGTTGACTGTTGGAGAAGAGCATGCTTCGGGTTCCAGGAAGTAGATGCAGCCAAGCGCTGTTGGAGGAGCGAGCAAAAAGGGTTAGAGGTTAGTACGGCCATAGAGGGAAGATTCCATGGCAAAGGGAAGGAAGGAGGTGCCTGCGGTGTTCGAGGCAAGGGTGGGTTGCATCGGTTTATGAGTGGATTTTTGCCTGAGAGGACATGGAGATGGAGTGGGAACGTGAGTCATAGGCTAAGGGATGAATGCAAATTAAAAGGGAAATGAACAGATTACTGGAAAAGTGGAGAGAATGGAACCGACTAAAATATTGAATACAAAAGGAATTGCTAAAGTCAAGAGAAACCAAAAGTTAGCTGCAACTTCCTGGGAAATAAAAGGTCACGTATGAATTAATAAACATCTAGTGGCCATAGGGTTTAGACGGTGGAAACTGAATGGTCACAAAGAAAGAAAAGTCGTACCGATACGGTTACCCGTTTCACGGTTTCCATCGCATACCGAGGTTCAAAAACAGAAATTAATATACCGCTGAGATCAGCACGATGAGACGATCAAAACGGTATACAGATATCAGTGGTACGATCATCCGATAAAAATTGATATCGGTTCCAGAATACTGCTATTTTGCAGAAAATAAGAACGACGGAGCAATAGATGTCCAAATTTTGAAAAACTACAAACTGACATCTTGCTCAGAAGATGGTTTAGAATTTTTCTATGTAAAAATATTTAGATTTTGAAAACGTTTTAATTTCAACGCTTTTTAACCGATTAAATTGAAGTAAATTTACGCGCGAAATAAACTTTCATATTTTCGGATGAAAATTTACCAGTTGCTATGTTTAACTAGACGTATTCCAAATATAAAATTTTTATTTCAAAATTTTATCATTTAAAATTTCAAAAAATTTCAACTAATTACGTTATTAAAACGGTTGAAATTTACGGGTCATTACACTTCTGTTCTTGCTGCTCCTCTATAATAGTCTGAATCATCTGCTCATGTCTATTGAGCATCGAAATAGATACACTCCTCTGAAGATGGAGAAGCATGCAATGGTGAAGTAGGATGTTGAGTGGGTGAGCCAGGTAAATCTTGCTCCATCAGCTGGTACATAGGATTTTCTGCACTAATCTTATCTAATGTAGCAGGTATCTTCATTGCCTCAAAAACTTGGCCATTAAAAATAGTAGAATAGTGATGTCTAAGTGGAATCTCATCATCTAAAGCAACGCCGATGCGACGAAGAATCACAATAATAAAATTTCCATATAGATTATACCTTATCCTTTCATTCAAATGATTCTGAATCTTATTATTCATTATTGCATTTGCCCAGTTTACTTGAATATTACCAATAATTGCATATGTGGCTTTATGAACCAATGAATATATTTTATCAAAACTACTTATTTTTGGAATTAAATTATATTGCAAAAATTCTAATTATGATATGAGCTTGATGAGTTAGATTTGATGTTGTCCAATTAGCATTGCGTCTTTCAACTATTTGATGCAAAACAAACTCATCATCCATAGCTACATCATCTGAATATTAAACCATCGTACGAGATACCAAAATTTCTCCTAATTCTTGTTTATTAAAAGAAATTTCAACATCCTTAACATTAGTAGACTAGGTCCGTAATCATCATGACCTACTTCAAGGTTAGCATAAAAGAGAGTGATATGCGTAAGATAAATATCGATTTCAAAGCCATTCATATTTATAATGTTTACCAATTGAGTATGAGTGAATAAATTCCAAATATCATACAAACATAGAGTTTCAAGTTTACTAGACAACCACCGAGAGATTCATTCACCATTAAGGCCTTGAATTTTTTGATGTTCTCCTTCTTATTTTTTAGCCAAGCCCTACTTCATCAGTGAGAATTTCATCTATTGAACCAAAAGATGTTGAGGAGATGGTCCTTTTTCCACTACCCATGTTATAAGGATTTGAATTTGAGTTGAAAAATTGATGGATTTGGCGGTTTTGAGGTTGGAAATAATAGAGCTAGGGTTTGAAATAATGTAGAGTTAAAAAATGAAGGTAGGAGTGAAAGAGGGAAGTTAAAACTAGATCTAGATCTGGTAAAAACATCGTCACCGGTGTACCAGCGTACATGCACCAGTGCATCGGTGTACTGTTCACTGTTTTTCTAAGCCAGACCTGTTTTTGTGAAATTAGTAATATATTTTTAATTAACTTTTAATATTTTGTTTTAGAATTAATTTTTTTATATATTATAATTTATAAGCTTTATTACATTCTATAATTCATTATCATATTTATTTTACTTATTATACTTCAATTTTTCATGTTAACGTGATGTGATGGCTTATAAATTTTAATGTTATATTATAAATTTTTTGTTAGAAATGTAATTAACTATATTTGATGAATATTTTAGTACTATTTAGTTTTCTACCACACATATTGTATATAAAATTCTTATAAATCATTATTATTTATTGAAACAATAACTTATTGAAGAGTGTATGTGTGTATTAAAAATATTAAAACTTTTAATGATATATACTTGATGTAATGGTAGAAATATTATACTTTATATATATATATATTAAAAAAATTAAAATTTTATCTCTAAATTTCTGTTAAATTTTTTAAAGAAGTTTCTTTTATAAAAAAATTATACAACTTATATATATATATATATATATATAGTAAGTTGTTTTATTAAGTTCTAAAAATTAAATAAGTTTAAAACAAGTTAAAATTTTAGACCAAATTTGTTATCGAACAAATTCCAAATTCTCGACATAATTTAATGTACGTATTTTCATTTAAAGTTTTAGTAAATATATATCTGCAATTTAGAGTTCAGTATTTACAAATTCTAAAATAATATTTTGTTTTTCAAAATGGTCTCTTAGAAAATGTGTCCTATATTAATATGCCTAGTTCTAGAATGATTTACTAGATTTTTGGCTAAATTAATCACACTTGTATTATCACAGTATATAGATGATTTTGTTTACACCAAAATCCTTAAGAGTTTGTTGCATATAAATTATCTGAGCACAGGCTAAAGCGGCTGATATGTAATCTGCTTCACACATAGATAAAGAGACATAGTTTTGTTTCTTACTAAACCATGAAACTAAAGATTGACCGATAAAGTGGCATGTGTCACTAGTACCTTTTCTATCGGTACGACATCCTCCAAAATTAGCATCGTTGTATGGTATTAATTCGAATGGACATCCTTTTGGATAGATAAAACCATAATCTTTAGTTCCAATTGAATATCTTAAAATTATTTTAACAGCTCACAAATGTGATTCGTTTGGAGTAGCTTGAAATCTGGCGTAAGGCACACACTCATCATTATATCAGGACGATTGATTGTTAAATATAGCAAAGATCCAATCATACTCCTATAATTTTTTTGATCGACATCCTTACCATATTCATCTTTTTCTAGGTGAGTAGTTGTACTTATTGGTGTTGGCTTACTATGCATATTTTCAACGCCATATTTTTTAATTAAACCGTTATAGTATTTTTATTATGAAATCAAAATTTTCATTTATTATTGTTTAATTTGTAGACCAAGCAAATAAGTTAATTCACCTGTTTGGGACATTCCAAATTCTTTTCTCATAATTTCAAGAAAATATATATGAAGTTTTTCATTAGTCGATCCAAAAATAATGCCATTAAAATATATTTGAACAACCGATAAATCAATATTTTCACGTTTTATAAAGAGTGTGGAATCTACTTTTCTAATTTTAGAACCAGAATTAATTAAATAGCTCTTTTAGTCTATCATACCAAGCACGTGGTGATTGTTTCAGACCATAAAGTGCTATTTTAAGTTTATAAACATGATCTAGATATTTTTCATGTTTAAATAAAGATGATTTTTCCATGTATAAATTTTCTTTTAATTGTTTTGAAAAGCATTTTTACGTCCATTTGATATTGTTTAATATTGTGGTGACAAACAAAAGCAAGTAATACTATAAGGGAAATTTTATTCATATCCGCCGTCTCTATTAGTTGATCCATACTTGAGTTTATCCACAACTAATTTGTTAGTTTATCCGTACGTGGATGAATTTACTAATTTATTAGTTTATCCACATGTGTATGGATTTACTAATTTTATTATTATTATTTTAAGTGTTGAACATTTTTTGTACTTTATGAAATGCATCATGCACCATATTGAATGCATACACAATAACCATAGTCATACAACTAAAATAAATTGAATCATACACCGTACTACATGTATGAAAAAATAAATTCTTGAATAAGAAAACAAAAAAGAAGCAGAAGAATAGATGTGAAATATCAATTTCTTAGAATAGACGAATGTTACTAGATTCCACTTTAACTTCAGGTGGGTACAAGATATTCAATTGGTATTGGATAACAAAATCTCCAAAAGGGATAATGTTATACTATCAAAAAAAACTTAGTGACCATTTATCTTTAGTTCTCTTCATTTCTACAATCTCAGATAACACCATATATCAAAACTTAATCCAATAGAAGTTCCTAGTGAAGAATATTGACTTTGTTATCAACTTGTTAAAAAATTGCATACTATTACCAAATCAAACCACAAATTCTCTCAAAGTTCAATATAAGCACAGACTGCATATCTCCTGACACAAATTGGGAAAGTTTCACCTATTGCTTTAGCCATGGTTCAACACATGAATGTCGTTCAAAATTTGTATTTTTTCCAATGGGTGATTATGTAGTCCACACATAACTTCTACTCTCCATTAATCAAGCATTGGCAGTTTAACTCCTTTCAATAAGAAAAGACATCCACATTTCTTTGTTCCTGTCTTTCTAGCCTTCGCTTGTTTGTCAGTAGGTGTCTTTTTGTTGATCCCAATGTAAAATCCACTTCTCTCACACCAATATGATATTCAACCTCTAACACCATTTTTGGATTTTCACATTGTTTAAGAATAACAACTACCCCACACAACTTTTCAACGTTTTTGCACCATTCAGTAAGTTCATCATGTGAATTAAAGATATGAGTTATAAATAAAAAATTAATTGATTTTAGATCTTTTGTGTAACGTTAAAATTAAAAAAATTACACACCTTGCTAGTTCGAAATGCAAAAATGCAATCCCGGTCTAGTACATCATCTTTTGGGCATAGTAGTTCATTATCATGGATAACAAAATATCAAGATTAAACGTAAGAAAATAAAATAAAAATCTATGTAAAACAATCACAAAAATTAAAATTTACCATAGTAAAAGTTGATTTCTGGAGATTATCTACACATTACTCAAATGTATCATTGTTGTATTTGTTCTCTTATTCTGTTATAGTTGCATCTATCCACTCCCAATCTATTTCATACTTCTAAATCTTGAATATACTAACCACCGTTCATTTTAGTTTGTACCAAAATAAAATTGATTTTCTTAAGTATACTGGAAAAACTACTCTTTTTAGATATATTCCTGTTGTACAAAATGAATGGTTTGACATATTTTAACTAGATCAGATTTTGTACATGATGGAAATTTATATATGAAGAACCTTCTACTAAGATAAAGAGTCTAATCCTCTAATGCAATGATCATTTTTCGTATATATTGCATTATATTCATCTTCTACTGTGAAAAACTTTGTAATAGCAACATTATATACTAAGTAGAAGATTTTTCATTATAATGGCATCGTAATAAATGTCATCTCAAAAACAGTAGAAGATTTATCTTAGAAGAAATATCTTTCTTTTTTTCTTCAGAAATGGCATCTTACCTCAGTCTTCTACTTTTCTAATTCAAATATGCATTAAGTCACTTTCATGCTGCATGATAATCAGAAGAAGAAGAGACCGGATTTGGCATCCTATACTTGTTGTTGTTTTTTATTTAACCGTAAGGTGATGTGTTTGTGACTTGATTAGGCAATGAAAGGAAAGCAAATAAGAGAAGAAGATGAAACTATACATTGTGTGGATTAACTAATAAATCTTTAAAAATTAAAAGAGACCATAAAAGTAGGAAGTAATCCACAAAATTAGGGCGGATCAACTAATAGAAATGGTGGATAAAATTTCCCATATTATAATTGCTTTAAGATGTGCAAAAGGAGAAAAATATCATCACAGTCGATTAATTCCTCCTAATTGTACCCTTAAGCAAGAAAACTAGCTTAATTTCTAACAATACCACCATTTTCATCACTTTTCTTTTTATATACTCATTTACTTCCTATTGCTGATTGATCATTAGGTCTTGGAACTAATTCAGATACAATTTGCATTGCTATTATCCAACAAACATCTTTACCGACTTCTTTATAGTTCTTGGGTTCAATTGTAGAAATAAATGCCATACGACTCAATTTATTTTGTTTTCTCCTAGTTAAAACTTTTAGTACTAACGTCTCCTTAAATATTTTTGATAGGGCGGTCCCTTAAAATTCTATGGGTTTGTTTGTTTATGTTTTGTTCTAGAGATTCATTTATTTCTTAAGTCTTTTCATTTAGTTTATCTTTTTCAATAATTTGAGTAGTATTTGCAGATTGATTAATATTGGTTATTTCAATATCATCTTAAGCTTTGTTAAAGTTTTCATCGAAGGAAACGTGCAAGGTTTCTTCAATTGTATTTGTTCTTTTATTAAAAATTCGGTAAGCATTACTTCTTTATGAATATCCGACAAAGATTCCTTCATGAGCTTTAGATCAAGCTTACCTAGATCCTCTTTAGTGTTTAAAATAAAACATTTTCCTCCAAAAACTATGAATAAGATGTCTTAGGTTCTCTTTGATGAAAAATTTCGTAACGACTGGCCATTTCGAACCATTCAAATCGACAATCATCCACACATGTCGGACTTGAATTGCTCGAAACAACAGATTATTAATTTATATTTGGCAAAACTTAGCATATAAAGTAAATAAATCAATCACAGAATCACGAACACAGGGTAATATAACAATAAGCAGCGGAATAGATAAATAGTAGTTTATGAAGCTACTATAGCATTAGAGTTTTAAAACAAGATACAACAGAAATCTCAAATACAAAGTAGTCTCAAATACAAAAGCAACTGACAAATCTGAATCATAAAACTGGAAATAACTGAAATAATTGCAATGTTGAATATATAAAGATGGATCTTCAAGAAAAGCTCCAAGCTCCAAAGGTGAGTCTCAAATGCTGTGACACTCAGTCTGACCTGAGCATAAAGTAAAACACAAAACACTCGAGTCAGGATTAACATTCTTATGCAAGTAAATCAACTCAAGTGAAATGTCCAAATGAAATGCAATATGACTTAAAGGATGTTTGGGATTCCCATCCTTTAAGGATTCGTTAAACTATCTACATACATAGTACAATATGCTACATAGATAATGTTTACAATAAAGTAAAATATTAAAATAGCGTTAAGGCGTTACCCATATCCCCCTTAACACATTTTATATAAATGTCGTAGTCTATACAGTACTGTAAACTCCACCAAACCAGTAGGCTATTAGGGAGCACTCCATAGGTACGGCACAAACCAAACTCATAGTTGGCGCGATAAGGCATGTGACAAGGCACGAGAGATAATGCCCAGGGTAGGATTCTAACGTTTTGCAGAACCGAGCTAGTGGTAACGCATAGCAGCTATTACCGCCCACCTCGAGAAAGACTCCCAAAATCAAAGGTGCACCCAATCAAATCACAAATTAATAGAATGGTATCGAAGAAGCATGCTCGATCGGAGGTACGACCTCACTTGGCCTAGGTATAGCTCCTGTTTTAGTCACATCAAGCTGACTCGCGGGAGTCAGGGCTGCGTTCATACCTCATATAGACATCGCCAAACCATCCTACTTCATTCTGGATTCTCCACCACGTACATAGCTGTTAAATTGGTTTTCGGTATTGACAGAGAGTATGCCAATATCCGATCTTGGTCTCTTTAACAACCAAACGCTTATTTCATACCGTGGTCATTTTCATTTCAAAAGTTCATAATTCATATCAAAATATCATATTCATTTCAAAATCATATCACTTTCGAAATCATATTCACTTTCGAAATCATATTCACTTTAGAAATCGTATTCACTTCCAAAATCATAACCACAAAATAGTTTAAACCATCATATCAAAGTATTCGCATTTAAATCCATTAAATCTAAATCATAACAGTTCCAACTTAAACAGTTTAAATATTGAAAATAGTTTATATATATTGAAATAGTTATACATTAAAAATAGTTTATATTTAAAAATAGGTTATAGATTAAAATAGTTTATATATTAAAAATAGTTTATATATTAAAGTATATATAATAAAATTGTTTATAAATTTAAATTAATATATATATATATATATATATATTAAAATAGTTTATATATTTAAAAGAGTTTATATCGAAAATAGTTTCAAATTAGAATTGTTTCTTCCAATTTCAAAAATCAATTCAAATCAACTTTAGTTCCAAATCCAATTTAAATCAATCTCGGTTCAACAATTTCAATTAAAAGGTCAAAGGTTCAATTCAAATTCTCATTAAAACCATTTTAATTTATATCAATTTCAAACCCAAGTTTGAGCTACAAATTTAAACCACTTCCAATTCAGTAGGTGTCAAAGTTTAAATATTTAAACAATTTATAATAACTCAATTTGATAAATTCCATTTATATTTCAAAATTCAACTTTAATTTTATTAAAATTTGAAAATATTCTTAATCATTTTAATAACATTTAAATAAAATCCCAGATTGCAAATTTAAATAAAAAATTAAATTTTCAATTTTCAATTTTATTTAAATTAAAAAATATCCATTTAATCCTCTTTAATCAAAATCAAGTTATCAAATTATAAACTTATCTTTAAAATCTTGAAATTAATAAGTTTCAAATCAATTTTCATTTAAATAAAATTCTCAAACAAATAAAATTTCATATCAATTTCAATTTATCTTTCCAACCTTAATTTATTAAAATTATTACAAAATCAATTTTTAAAATACTAATATAAATTTTAAATAAATTTTTTTAATACAATATATATACTTATCCAAATAAATTCTATTAAATTAAATTTTATTATGTTATATATTATTAAATTAAGTCTTACTTTATCAAATCTATTTTACTTTATATTAAAAAATATTTTATATATTTAAAAATAATAAAATCATATGTAAAATCTTAAAATTTACCCTTTCAAAACTTAACTTATAAATTTAAAATTTCCAAACATATAATTTAAAAATCTAAATTTACTCAATTATTAAAATAAAATATTTATATTATATTTTAAAATCAATATTTATTAAAACCCATATATTTCCTTTCAGAACTTTGGAAATCATTTTCAAAAATAGACCAACGGTGTCCGTATATAATTTTCTATCCCATGGTCAAGTGATACAGATATTTATCATTTCAATACGCAATAATTTAAATTTACAGGTATAAATCATTTCAACCCGCAATCCCAAAATTCAAAATCAAGAAAATCGTTTGGGTTTATCATTTCAACCCATAACGATTTTCCCAAATCTATAATATCGTTCGGGTATGTATCATTTCAACCTATAGGAAATTCCTAAACTAACAGGGAACTTGCAGAGTGAGAACAATAAAATAATAATATAAAATGACATAGCATATCAATGGCAAATATGATCATAATTAACCATTTAAATAATATATATATATATATATACTAACAGGTTATTGGTGTCAACATTGTCAATTAGCATAGGTGAACAAATGCAAATAATAACATATCATATTTTGACGATTTAATTACTAACAAATTCAAATTTAACAACATATTTCAATCGTCATTTCATGTGAATTAAATTTACTAAACATAAGAATGTTAATCGTGAGTGATCGCTCACCTTTCGAGGCTAGAGAAAATAGACAACACAACAAGCTATGATTTTGAATCACAAACTTGACAATAGACCAACCCAAACGACAATTTCCAAAGCAAAGCAAGGTAGACTCAGGATCGATGAAAACAAAATTTAAAAATCTAAAATTTACACACGCATTTAAAATAAACCTTTATATATTATATTCAAAAATCAATATTCAATTTAAAACACACATCAAAATAAAATCTTTATATATTATATTTTAAAATCAATATTCAATTTAAAAAACATAATAAAATAAAGTCTATATATATTACATTTTAAAAATCAATTTGAATATAAAACAAAGAATTGTAAACTCACTTTTTAATATAAATTGTAAATGAAGAATTTGAATATAAAACACCTATATTAAAACACATATATTAAAACTGTTTTTAAAAAATATATAAAACAAAGAATTGGAAAGGTGAAAAACAAAAATAAAAGCAGGCAGAGATGGGCTACTAGAGAGGCGATGAGTGCTTGCTTGAGTTCGGCAAGGAGGCTACGGCGGTACTCGGATGGTGCAAGGTGCTATGGGGTTGTGAAGCAATGGAGGGGGTGTTATTAGATCTGGCTGTGCTTGGCAATGATAGGGTGTGGCAGGTGGAAAGGTTAATGAGGCGATGGACAAGGACGTTCAGCAGTGGAGTTTGGGGACGATGGCTGTCAGTGCAAGGCGAGAAGGTGAGTTGAGCTTAAGGCCGAGATCTGGTTGCGTGGGTTGCTATTGAAGACGTGGGCTGACTGGGTGGATGCGGCCAGGCGTTGAAGGTGGAAGGTTGGTCTATGCGGCAGGATAAGATGGAAAGTAGGTTGTTGTGGATGGGAGGAGAAGGCTGTGGGTTGTCGTTCTTTGGTGATGGGCGACTGAAGGAGAGTGTTGTTGCTCGGTTTGGAGGATGGTCGGCTATGGAGTGGTGGTCGCTATACACGGTGGTTGCTCAGAGTAGTGGAGGGCTGAAGCTGCTTCGGTGGGCGAGTGGTATGGAGGAGGCACAGGCAGGTTTGGGTTTGGATTCTCAGCTGGGTTATTGGGTTTGGGAGGGGAAAATGATGGAAAGCAGATCTGGTGTGGGATGTGCAGGCGGTTGCAGCCAAGGGTGAGAAGGAGAAGTAATGGTCACGGCTGAACTTCGGTGGAAATGGAGTAGCGTTGGCTCGGTGGTGAGAAGGAAAGCTGGTTTCGAAAAAAAGGTAGGGGAAGTATGGTTTGAGAATAATATATATGAACTTTATATTATAGAACTTTATTTTCTTTTGTATATCAGAACGAAGAATGCAAATTGAAGAGACCAAAGTAAATAAATGAACCGGCTCATAATAAATTGAAATAGGGAATAAAAAAGTCAGAATTGAATTTTGGAAATTATATTAAAGCTACTAACCATTGATTTATCACGGGTGGATAATGAAAGGTCACAGAAACCAACAGGTTAAAATTAGGTACCGATACGGCTAATCGTTTTGCAGATTTCACCATGTACCGGAGGTCGAAATGCACAAATGAATATATTACGGAGATCAGCACGACGAGATGAACATAATGATACACAGATATGGGAGACACGACCTACCTATCAAAACTCGATTTTTCACTACCAAACTGCTGTTAAATTGCCAAAAATAAGATAAACAGGGCTAGAGCAGTCCGAATTTGGCGAAACGAAATATGTCGTCTCACTCAGAAAATGATTTATATTTTATTATATAAATATTCAGATTTCAAAAATATTTAATTTCCATCAAATTTTAAACTGATTTTAAATTTAAATTCGAAATTCCACAACAAACAAACTTAAATATTTTCCAATGAAAATCTAACGCTTGCTACGTTTGAATAGACGTATTTCAAATATCAAATTTTCATAACAAAAATTTTATTGTTTATTTTCATGAAAAATTGAGTTAATTACAAGAAAATTTTAGTTAATTACATTATAAAAACTGTTAAAATTTCCGGGTCGTTACAAAGCTCATATGGGGCACTTTTAGTTTTTGGTCTTACTGAAACGCGGTTTAGAACATAACAGGCAATAGCAACCGCTTCGAACCAAAAATTCTGAGGTAAAGGGGTGCTATTTAGTAATGTTCTAGCACACTCTTGTAAAGTTTTATTTTTTTTCTCCACAACACCATTTTGTTGTGGTGTTCTGATGATTAATTCCAATTTTATTGCAAAAGTTTGTAAAATCAACATTTTTGAACTCTCCTTCACGATCACTTTTAATATTTTTTAATTTTTAATCTTTTAATTTTTGAATCCTTTTTACAAAACTCCTAAACATTTTGAAAGTATCAATTTTATGCTTAAAAAAGTCGTATACCTTGAAAAATCATCGACAATTACTTTGACGACCCGGAATTTTTGAATATTTGGAATCGAAATATTTAACTGATTTTAAATATTTAAAAGTTAATTTTTAACATGAATTTCAAATATCACTACTCAGTGGATAATTTAATTATTAAATTAAATAATTTGAAGTTGGGTAAAATTTTGAATCTGGAGTTTAAAGCTTGTTAAAATTAATTTGAAGACTTATAAAATTCATATTGATAATACTGAAGGTGATAGAACTTTTACAATTGAATTTAAAAGTGTTTTGTTCAGTTTTGAAAATATATCGTTTAAATCGATATTTAAAAATAGCCTTCCGGGGTACAGTCTTAGAATTCGACGAAACTAGTTCCATTGGATCCATAATAGTGTATTATTATCAGATTTCAGATTTTGTAGTGTTTGGAGTTGTTGTGTGATCATACGGTAAGTAAACACGCTAGAATTTGAATCGAAAATTTAATATAATAACCGAGTCCAAAAAGCTATCTTCTCCATACGATCGAATTAGGACTCGAAACCTTTTCCATTGCGTTCGAAATAGGGGTATAACATTATGAACGCCTGGCGGCACGCCTCGATAGGAGGTCAAGATTTTGAGTTATGGTTATCGAGTCAATTTGGATTTGAATTTGAATTAATATATATATTTATATCCTGGTCAACCATCAGTAGAAATTCCTTCACATCAGTTGTATTTCTATTCACTTCGTGTTACTGTAGCAAGACATCTTCCTCACGCAACTATCTCTTCTTGTCTCCCTCGTTTCTTTTTAAAAATGCTCACAGCGATCATTTTCAAACAAGGCTGAACGAAAATAAAATTAAGTAATGGCCGAACAAAAAAAATCTCTCCTTCAAATTCAATCGTTCAAAATCAAAATTTAGAACATAAATATAATGGCAAGCCTCCGTTCTCTTCTGGGATTCGAAATCTCAAATTCGATCATGGCCAAACTCAATTAGAAATTAAATCGCCTCTCCTCTTTCGTTTTCCAATCACGAACCTTTGGGACTACGAGCGTACGAGTGGCAGTAAGGTTTCGCGAGTGTGATTGAGTGGGGCTCGTGGTCGAGCTCAGTAAGGAAGGAGGGGAGTTACGCCTTCGCGTGCGCAGGAGGGAGGAGATCAAGATGGTGAGGCTGGGTTCGAGATGGCGACTTCGGCAGCAGGGCATGCACTTGCAATGGAAAGTGAAGGCTAGGGCAATGCGATGGGATGAGAGCAGTATCGTGTTTGGGGAAGATGATCCCTGTAGCTTGCGGGTTGGGTTCATCTTTGGTATGGGCTTCTTCTATTTTTTTACTTAATTTGTATTTTAATTGGAAAGAAATGAACTTATAATATAGGCTGTTTTGAAATTATGGGGTATTCAGTTTAAAAGAAAAAAGGGAGGTTACTATAATTAATTATAGACAGATAAAAATTAATTATTTGCCGGTCTTGTTGAATGGATATATTACAAGGAAAAATATATATAAAATTTAAAAGCAAAGAATTGTCTGGTTTGGAGAAATGGCAAATGAAGATACATACTGCTTTGTGAAATCAGGTTTAATCAGGATTTGGAAAGGAAATTATATATATATATATATATATATATATATATATATATATATATCTGTGTGTGTGTGTACATAAGGTTTAGAAAAAAAATAGAATTTTTAATGGTATTTTATTTCGATGAGTTCAAATATTAATAAACTGTATAAAAATTTATACGAGTTCTAAAATCGTGAAAAAAACAAGTTGGATTTGGTCGGATTGCAAAAACAAAATCAAAGGTGAGTTAATCTCACTCATCTGGGTTTTATTTAAATTTAAATAGTTAAATTTAAATATTTGGTTGAATGATTGAATTGACTGGATGTGATATTATATATAGTAGTATATAGTATATAATGGAGTGATTGGTTTCCCACATTATATAGCGAATGAGACCCTATGCGCCGCATAATAGCGGATGATATTATATAAACCCATATACCACGATATTCCACCTCGAAGTGGAATTGGTATTGTGCTAACGTCTATGGATGCAGGGAAACAGGTTGGAGGGATCCAACTGGATTCCTCAAATTTATTTAGATTGTTCTAATAATTCTGTGTTATGATTATTTGATATTCTGTGATGAATTATATTGGTAATTGGAAATGTTGGATGCTATGGTATGTTTGAATATATTTTCGTATAATGAGTTATTAAAATATATAAAATTGGATTTTGATGAGAAAATAAAAGAGATAATTTTAAGTAAATAATTTAGAGAATTTGAATAAATTAAAGAATGAATTGAAAAATAATAAAAGTGATTCTAAATTTTTAATAAATATATTCCAAGTATGGGAAAGGGAATTTTAAATAAACAAAGAAATATTAAATTTTAAACCTAAGTGATATTATATCAAGAGATAAAGAATTTATTTTTTGTTCAAGGTTTGAATTTATTTAAAAAGGATAAAGAAGGAATTTGGAAAAAAATAATATGAAATTGGTATTTTCAAATAAAAAGGTTTTAAATCATAATAAAGAAATAAAATCGGAAGTTAATGGGTTTTGAAATAAATTGAGTAAGTAAAGGGATTTATTTCAAATGGAGAAATATGGAAATCAATTTGAAATTGATTTAAGTGTATAAAAGTGGGATTTTAAAAGAGAAGTGAGACTATGGAATTTATAAACTGGGTTTATAAAAGTGAAGTGGTATATCAGTGGAAATAGAAAATATTCGGGGAATTTATTCCGTGAGTGAAAATGGTTTGAAACTGTTTTCAAAAGGTTGGAAAGTGGAAATATATCTTGCGAAGATATTTTGAGATAAATAAATAATTTTGGAAATTATTTAAAGGTCTGATGGTTGATTTTGAATGTTATTTGATAGTTAAATAACTGACTATCAATATTGGCCAATGCGCTGATCGTTTCGAAGAGACCGGGATCAGGATTTATTTCCCGAAAACCACTTTGATCCGGTTTGTACGTTTTCGTGAGGATAACGAGTTTGGAGTCAAAGATGGAGCAGTGAAGGGCAAGGGCTAATCTCTACTAATCCTGAGGGTGATTCCAAAATGGATGTAGTAGGAATAGTGCCTTCGGTTCCGTTCGAACCCGGAACGGACTTGTATGGATGAATGTTTTCAGAACATCGTCAGGAGGACAATGAGCATTCTAAGTGATTATGTGCTAAAAAGTTAACGCATAGCCTCGAGCCTCATCAACCGAGAATGGCTAAAACAAGGGAGGTGCAGCAAGGCTAAGTGGGTAGCACCCAAGTAGGGTAAGGTCATCCCTGTCTAGATGTTCCCTTTTATTTTGGCTTAGTGGGCGGTTGCTGATCCCAACCATGGGGTGATCTTATTCGGGCTATCCAGTAAGGGGTAGTCCGGTCTTGTGTTGCAGGGGATTTAGGGTGGATCCTCGGTACGTTGATCTAGAGCACGTACTGTGACGGGCGGTACCCCAGTAGCCCTGCCATTGTATGGAATCCAATCTCCAATAAGCGCCTGTACGGTTTTGATTATGCCCAACTATTGTTGAAACGTGAGATGCAAGCATTTCAGCTAGATTCTATTTTACTTTCTATAGACACTATCATAATATCAGACGGATTTGATAAGAATGTTTTGGTTATCGTAAGGTAAAAACCCGACATTTTTATTTGTGGCGTGGTCTTACGAGATACCTTTGATTTCAAAAGTATTTTGAAACTTTAATAATCCAATTGAGTGTGTTTTCTCCAAAGTTTTAAATCTCCCCGAGATCAGCCGAGATGAAAATCCGAGATATTAGCCAAAATCCGAGATTTGGCAGCTTGGTTAGTTATAAGTCTTTTAAATATCGCCCGAGACAGCCGAGATATTTGCCTGAGATATTGGCCAAAATCCGAGATTTGAAACCTTGGTTTTCTCACGCTGATTTTTCAGACTGACTTGGGTGTTATTAAACTATAATGCTCGGGTCAGACCGAGTATTATAGAGTACAGATTTTGGAAGGACTGCTGTGGAGCTCAGTAGACGAGCTGGATGACGAGGCGTATTTTCCATAGATTTATATTTTTCGCTGTGCAATGAAAGCTATATAGTCAGCTTTTGTGAGGACAGGTTATAATAACTGTCCAGTGTGTGTTATGAAATGTGTTGTACTCTGATGATGTAATGTATATAACAGATATAGTTTCTTTTTATGTAAAGATCAGTCATTTATCTATTATATATTGTTCCGCTGCGTTTGTGAGATTCTATGGTTTGTTTTCTATATTTCTTCTTCTACCTCCTTCTTTTTTAACCCTAATGGTTCGTATTTCCGTTCACTTTGAGTTGATATATTGGAGAATAGTGTCGACTCAAGGGTACGGGTTTGCGGGCTGTTACAGTGGTATCAGAGCTTAGGCTGGTGATAACCTTGGCTCTGGTGGGGATTACTCATTGAAATAGAGTCCATAGTACTCTAGAATGAGTTTGATTGTATTAATAGATATGAGCGCGTATTTGTTAGTGAATATAAAATTGTTTTATATTTTGTTGATTGGTTTGTTGAGTGGTTTATGGATTCTGGTCAATTCGAGTAATTAACGTTATTGATAGGGATCTCTAAACACTTGAATAGAACAATTCGACACAGTATTGTTTTAAAATAGGGTAAATGAAATAATTTTACCCAAAATATTTTGTACAACGGAATAACTTTTCGTAAATTATTACAGTTATATATGTGATTGCTTGATTGTTAGGAATGATATTATCAAATTATTATCATAGTTGTGTAAAATCTGAATGAGAAATTGAAATCATAACTAAAAGCTAAGAAATAAATTCATATACAAATGAGATTTGTAAATGTAAACTATAAATGTGATTTATCATTTGAAATAGAATTCCAGAGAAATATTTGAAAATAAATCGAGATGAAAATCCAAGGATAATGTTTGAATATGAATTGGATGGATTTGGAATTTGGCATTTTGGGAAAGTTTTAAATTCCTTTGGGTTTGAAAATGGTTTTCAAAAGATTTGGAGTAATAATGGTGATAGTAGTTGAGAAATATTTTGAATTGGATTTGAAATTAAGAATATTTGGAAATGTTTTAAGAGGTAAAAGCACTAAACCCTCTTCGGTCGCTGGAAAATAATTCCGATGATGATCGCGACATCATCGGTGTTCATTTCCGAGTTTCCAAGAGAGGAATTGCTACCTGGATATTTTGGATTGGTGTTTGTGTGCAAAACTGGGTTTTGGTTTTGAAATTCATAGAAATAGTTGGTTATACCAAAGGATTTTGGATATAATTGATTTCAAAGGTGATTTTGAAGTGTTGAGAAATTTCTTAAAACTCTGGAAGTTAATTAAAAATGTTTATGGAATAATAAATGGGTTTGAAAAACTTACAAAAACTTGAAATTTGTTTAGAATAAAATTTAACTTGGAGAATAGTTAAATGAAAGTGAATTTGGAAATTGTTAGTAAATTGGGTAAAATAGTGACTTAAATAAAATTTAATTGTTCTTGTTATTAATAAAATAAGTTTAGAAATAAATTGAGAATATGAATTGAAATTTAAAATGGATAATGAAAATGAACTTAAGTTATGAAATTGGAATGATTTGGAGTAAATTAACTTAAGTTTAAATTTATGGAAGCTTGACTTCAGTGAAAATAAAAGTCCATTAAATAAAGTCTGAGTTGAATTAATTTGGAAATGGTTATTAATATACAAGCAAGGAATGTTGTCGAACCTAAATAAAATGGTTTTGAATGAAAATTATGCAAATATGCAATTGAAATATGTGTCGAAACCTTATATGTGCCTATGAAAACTATATAACATGCATTGTTGATAGAATTCATGTATTAGCTTTATAAACGAAAGTGAAATGTTGTAAATTGCATATATTTGGCACTTACATGTTTGAATTGAGTTAGTACAGGTACAAGGAAGCCGTTTGGTTGGTTTTGATCGCGCAAAATGCTAAATAAATAAGCCGCTTGCTTAAAAATGCTAAATAAGGTACGCCTACGCAATAAAAAAAGGAAATATGAACTGTTGTTTGTTTTTGATTTTCCGACCGTGTGGGTCGATGTATATATATTTATATCTCTTGTCAAATTGCAAAAGCTCCTCCGTACAAAGGGGACTCTGCCAAAAAAAAATTTCGGAAATTTTGGGAGTTAGAAATTTTTTAAAATTTTCACTAAGGACAAATGATTTAAAATTGGTAAGCAAATAGAATTGAAACTGAATATTGAAATCTGATTTAAAATTGTGTATGTAAAGTAAGGTGGATAAAATTCAATATTCAGAGTTGGAAGACAAATTGAATTCAAGTAGAATTGAAAATGAAAATTTGAATGAAAATTGGGAAAAATTATTTAGATTTGAAAATAACTAATAAATTGAAGAAAATTGATTTTATATGGAATTGGAACTCAATTGGAGTATACACTTCAGTAGTGAAGTAGTAAAAATAAATATAAGAAATATTTATATTGAACTTAAGAAATGAAGAATGAAGTTCTCAAGTAAATTGGTATTGGGAATATACTGAGTGAATAATTGAATGAAGATTAACATTGAAAGTTGTGAAAAGGGAAATTGTGAATAAGTAAATAGAAATCAAATGAATGTGAATAAAAGAGAATTGATATAGCTAATAATCAATTGAAATTAATACGTAGGATGTACGTATATTATTTTATTCGCATAGTGATTTGATCCAGAATCGAGCATAGAATTCCGAGGTAGTTATACCGATCCGAGTTAGGATTTTCCACTCGATTTTCGACGGCGAACCCTGGATATGGATTTTGATTGATTCTAGATATTCTCTATCATAGTTTGTGGCTATGTAAGGAGAATGATGGTTTTTGATTAGGAAACCAGATCTGAGTCCGCACTAGGAAGTCGGGTGGACGATACTAATTCGGAAGTGAAATTATGTGATCGAGTAAGCGATCGGATTTGATATTGCATACGGATGATATATGTGCATCATACGGGCTTAATAAAGCAAATATTGAAAATTTGTAAAGGAAGTGAATAAAATGTGTGACGACCGCCCATGACCCCTGCACCGAATCTAGAGATAGTGCGCTGTAAAGTGTGCCAGGCGACCATGGACGATTGTCAGGGTAGATTAAAACAACAGAATCTATCGTATTACTCACAGCGCATGGACAAAATACAATAGAACATATGTATAGTGAAGCTTTACAGAACAAAATGACATCATATAAAACTCCATAATAGTTGAATACAAGCATCCAAATAGCCAATACATCAAGCCTCACTACATGACACTCAGAGAATACAAAACAGCGGAACATCCAGTACATATAATAAGAAGATAATATGCAACCCTCCAGCTCGTCTTCGATATCAGCATCGTGAGAAGAGAACAGCACCTGTCACCTGCTACCTAGTCTGCCCGTCCCAAAATGGACGAACAGCCCAAGGCAATAAGAATTAAAACATAAAGCCTTGAGTCAGACAACAGTCTTAGTGAGCAGTAAATTAACGAACAACATACCAAAAGAGCATAAAGGAAAAGGAATAGGAATACAACCCTCCCACTCCACCTCTTTCTACAGTGATAGCCCCCAGACACACACTAAGCAGAAGCAACATAGCAGAGCAAACAACTTAAAGTAAAGTAATAATCGTTCGAGTCAAGGGCGATGTTTTCCAAGTACCAAGGCCTAAATCAGATAAGCACCCAGAAAATACCGCTCTTGAGTCCGAATGACGATACAACCAAACATCCATGACTCTGGCTATCACTGTTATCATTGCTTCGATATCACCGTTAATTGAATGACCGGCACATTCTTTCAGCCGTCCGTCAAGGGCTAATGGAAACCCCGGTTCTAGACATAACTCCCGCACGTCGTCGCAACCCGTGCCTAGGACTATCGAATCTGCCCAGAGTACTCGACCATCAATAGTTGGCCGTTGGGACTATCGAATCTGCCCAAACGTACTCTTGCTTAGAGCATGTTAGAACCTTCAACAACGATGCTATCCAAGCCTCCTAGTCATTCTCCTCGACGACTATTCTCATATCCATTCATTATCCTCAACTCGAATCATATCACTGAGTTATCAACATGCTTGGAATGATCCCGTCTGGATTAGACCAAGTCTTCATCACATGATTGCCTCGCTTCATCACATCCTCGCAAAGCCTCATCTCAACATCACATCATCGAATCTATGCATAAGAGCTTCATCATCCCGCTACATATGCCACGAGCAGCTTTCCCAATTCAAGAGCCTTTCCCTTAGCTTTTGAATCGTCTTCGGTCTAAATCAAACCATCAATCATCTAATTCATAACAGTCAATCAAATCAAACATTAATCCAAACAATCAAGCATTCAAACAAGATCTAAATAGACAATTATCACAATAATGGCATTTTCGTAATTAAAGAGTTGAAAGTCCAATAAGCATGAAAACATGAATTATATCCCTACAAACTTGATGAATGAACTTGCATAGGTTAACATATGATAAAAGGGATGTAACATCATCATGAACAATGGATCTATATGGATCTACACTTAGGATGAAGAAAATGCATGGAAATCACTATTTTAACACCAAATCGAGCCAACAATCCGATATACTCCTTTGGATCCGTGTGAGAGATAATCACCACTCACCAAATCACCAAAACAAACCCAAATCAATACGCTTCAGATCTGGACAGCGAGGGATCAAGCTTGATCTATCTCGAATCCGCTTCAAACGAAGAAATCTCTCTTGAAAAGATGAAGATCTTCAATCTATGCTCTTGAATCTTCAATTTGATCTTCAACTTGGATGGATGGAAGCACTAGATTAGAGTGGAGAAAAGAAGTGAAGAAGTGTAGAAGTCGAGCTCTCAAAATGGCAGCACTTCGTTGCTTCAAAATCCGGATCTCAAAAAGTGAGAACAACCCCCTCTATTTATAGCAGAAATCTCTCTAAGTCGTAACTCGGCTAACTCCATAGGTCGTCTCCGACTTACGACCTAAGACTCCCACCGACCTAAGCCTTAGCCAACAACTCCGACCTAACAGACCAAGCCTACGACTTAACATGCGCGCGTTCCCTCCTAAGTCGCCTGGACGACTTAACAACTTAGCACCATTCGACTTAACACTACGCGACTTAACTATGCACGACTTAACACTTATACGACTTAACAGGGTATACGACTTACGACTTATACAACCTTGCGACCTAACAACCCACGACCAAAATCCTAAGTCGTCTACGACTTACTCCTTAGGTCGCTCACTATTAACCCAGCTTCCTTAGGTCGTTGCCGACCTAACTATGCTAACCCGGTAACCACTAGGTCGCTAACTCTATTAAGTCGGTCACTTCCTTAGGTCGTTAACTCGCCTTGCCGACCTAACACTTAACTCACCAAAACTCTTAGGTCACCAACTTCCTTAAGTCGCCTATGTCTTAAGTCGGTAACTACTGGGTTGTTGACTCGCTAACTCGTCCAACCGACTTACCCCTTAAGTCACTGCCGACCTACCCCTTAGGTCGCCAACTCTATAAGTCGGTCACGACTTAAGACTTAACCAAATTCTTCCCAAAATCTGAAACGACCTAAAATGCTGAAAATTCCAGATTTGAACGAACTTTTCGATCCGTAAAAATACGGGTCGTTACATTCTCTCCCCCTTAGGAATTTCGCCCCCGAAATTCCAAACAAACAAAGCAATCAAAGACTATTCTGTACGCCTACCATCCATAACAAACAACAAACCATTCATCCAATTCTAGCTTAGCGTACAGAATTCTAACACTAGGACAAGTCACAATATTGTGAGATGACACGACACCTTTGGGCCATACCTTGAAGAGTTCAGGATGAGCTGCCTTCATCCACTCTTCCACCTCCCACGTACAGTCGTTATCATCATCACTCCATTGTATCTTGAGCAACTTAACTACCTTCCTCCTAAGCTGTTTCGTGTCAGTTTCAACAACACAAAGCGGCTTACGAGGCCTTCTATCAACTGGATCAACTTCGAAATCTTCACAGCTATCAGTAGAAACCACTGAATTCGAGTCGTGCACATACTTCCGTAGATATGATACATGAAAAACATTGTGCACACTCGACATCTTCTCCGGTAACTCCAATCTATAGGCGAGCTTTCCAATTCGCTCGATAATCGGGAATGGTCCAACAAATCTCGGAGTCAATTTTCCTTTCTTCCCGAATCGAATAACATTCTTCAGTGGAGAAATCTTCACAAAAACCATATCACCAACGTCGAATTCCAAATCCTTTCGACGCCTATCGGCATAACTTTTCTAACGGTCTTGGGCTGCCTTCATTCGTTGCCGAATGATCTCTATACAATCTGAAGTCTGTCGAATCATCTCTGGCCCAAGCATCAGCTTTTCTCCAGTTTCCAACCAACATGTCGGAGAGTTACACGGTCTTCCATACAATGCCTCATACGGTGCCATACCAATGCTTGATTGGTAACTGTTGTTGTACGCAAACTCCACCAAATGAAGGTGATCTTCCCATGATCCTCCGAAGTCCAAAACACATGCTCTAAGGAGATCTTCCAAAACTCGGTTGACTCTCTCGGTCTGACCATCTGTTTGAGGGTGATAAGTTGTACTCAAACACAACTCGGTTCCCAAAACTTCCTGGAAGCTCTTCCAAAATCCACTAGTGAACAATGGATCTCGATCGCTCACTATAGTCTTCGGAATACCATGGAATCGAACTATCCACTTAACAAACAACTCAGCCAACTTTGATGCAGTCCTAGTCGATCGAACAGGAATGAATCGTGCACTCTTAGTCAAACGATCTACAATGACCCAAATCCCTTCATTTCCCGTTCTGCTTCTAGGTAGCCCATCAATAAAATCAATCGACACTTGCTCCCACTTCCATGTAGGAACTTCTAATGGCTGAAGCAATCCACTTGGCTTCTTCTGCTCGGCTTTTACCAACTGGCAGTTCATACACTTGGAAATAAAATTTCCAACATCCTTCTTCATACCTTCCCAGTAGTAGGTTCTCTTCATATCCCGATACATCTTATTTCCACCTGGATGAATTGTCAGCTTCGATTGATGACTTTCCTTCAGAACTTCACTCCTCAATTCATCTATATCGGGAACAACTAGTCGTCCTTGCTTCCGAAGCCAACCCTCTCGATCGATCTCGAATCCTTTATCCTTTTCTGGATCCAATCCAGATTCCAAATCACGGATAACCCTGACAAGCTTATCGTCTCGCTATTGGCTCTCGCCAATCCTTTCCACCAGAGAAGGTCTTATCGATAAGTTTGCCAGCATCCCAGGTTCCAATCCACATCTAGGCCTGAAGTCAAATCCAGCTAAATACTCGAGACTCTTCCATTCTGAAAACATGGCTCTCAATCCTGCATGTCTTCGACTTAACGCATCTGCCACTGCGTTACCTTTTCCCGGAGTATAAGCTATACCAAAATTATATGATGCCAAAAACTCTAGCCAACGTTGCTGCCGAAGATTCAAATCCTTTTGGGAGAAAAGATACTTCAACGACTTATGATCCGTAAACAACTCGACCAACAGATAATGTCTCCACATCTTCAGAGCAAATACAATCGCCGCTAACTCCAAATCATGGTCGGGTAATTCCTTTCATGCGGCTTTAGTTGTCGACTTGCATACGCAACAAATTTATCCCTCTGCATCAGCACTGCTCCAAGTCCAGTACCACATGCGTCGGTGTAAACCACCATCTCATCATTCCCACTTGGAATAGTCAAAACAGGAGCACTTGTCAATCTCTCTTTCAGGATTCCGAAAGCTTGCTCACACTTAGCATCCCAACTGAACACTTGGTTCTTCTTCGTCAATCCTGTTAACGGTGCAGCTACCTTGGAGAAGTCTTTGATAAACCGTCGATAATATCCGGCTAATCCAAGAAAACTTCTCACATCAGATGCATTCTTAGGTCTAACCCAATCCTGGATTGCTGCCACCTTAGCGGGATCAACCGCTATTCCATTTCCAGAAATCACATGGCCTAAGAACCTCACTTCACTCTTCCAGAAGTGACACTTCGAAAACTTAGCCTTCAGCTGATGTTTCCGCAAGATTTCCAAAACAATACGCAAGTGCGTCTTGTGCTCTTCTTCCGTTCTGGAATAAATCAGAATATCATCCACGAACACTAGCACAAACTTGTTCAACTGATCTCTGAACACTCTATTCATAAGATCCACAAAGTATGCTGGCGCGTTAGTCAATCCAAACGGCATTACCAGCCACTCAAAGAAACCGGATGGTGTCCTAAAAGCAGTCTTCGGCACACTATCCTTAGCCACTCTCAACTGGTGAAATCCCGTTGCCAAATCCATCTGAGAAAACACCTTAGCTTCGTGAAGCTGATCAAATAAGTCATCTATTCTCGGCAATGGATGCTTGTTCTTCTTATTCACCTTATTCAGCTCACGATAATCGACACACAATCTCAACGATCCATCTGCCTTGGTTGCGAACACAACTGGTGCACCCCACTCGGACACACTACGCCGAATGAATCCTTTCTGCAAAAGATCATCAACTTGCACCCTCAACTCCTGCTGTTCCCTAGGCGCCATCCGCCTAAGAGGCATCACAACAGGTCTGGCTCCTTCAACTAGATCTATACGAAACTCGATCTCTCTATGCGACGGCAACCCTTTGACTTCGTCAAAGACATCTTCGAATCCATTAGCGATTGGCACCGATGACAGTCCATCCCGTGGAACAACCAGCGAATACATGAAGCTCATGAAGACGCCTTCTTCATGCTTACATCGTATCACAACCTTTCGCCCCTCCACATTCTCGACTGTCACTTCCAACCTCTCGCAATCAACCTTTGCCGCATACCTCCTAAGCCAGTCCATACCCAAAATAATTCCGAACCCCGCAAAGTTCAGAACAAAACAATCACAAACAAAAGAGCAACCATGACTCGACACAACTAGACCACGGCATAACATACACAAACAAGACGAACCCCCAACTGGATTAGTCACAACCAATGGCCTATCAACAATATCCGGCTTCAAATCTAACCGGCCTACGAGTTCATTACAAACAAACGAATGCGACGCTCCAGTATCAAACAAAACTCTAACTGGGACACCACATAGGAAAAGAGTACCTTGAACAACCACACTCTTTCCTTTCTCTTCAGCAGTAGGAGCTTTCGAAGACGACGGAACAGCTCCCAAAGCATAAGCTTGCACAATCTGCTTGTCCCTCCTCGGTTCTGGACAATTCTTCCTGAAATGCCCTGGCTTGTCACAGTTGTGCCACTTCATCGGCACCTTCGGATTCTTACAATCCTTCGAGAAATGGCCCTTCTGCTGACAATTGTAGCAAGTCACCTCGCCTTTCGGCTTATTCTGGCCATCCTTACCCTTCTTCTGCTGCTGCTTCCTCTTCTTGTTTCCACCCTGCTGGGGTTTAGACTCTTCCCTGGTCACAGCAACAACAGATCCTTCCTTAGGAAACAGACTCTCATGCCTGAGAGCTTTCTCCACAAGCTTCTCAAATGAATCGTCCAAATGATCCACCAACTGTCTCCCAAGATAACTGTCCAAGCCTGTCACGAACTTCTCATTCTTCTGATAAGCAGATTCAATATATGACCGGGCATACTTGGACAAAGCTTCGAACTCAGAAACATACTCAAGAACTGGTCTCCCACCTTGATTGAGCTCCACAAACCTCTTGAACAGAACTGACTTCTGAGCTGTAGAAATGAACTTAGCTTCAAATCTGACTTGGAATTGCTCCCAAGTAATCTCTTCCTCCGCAGTATTGATGGTAATAGAGTTCCACCAATCAGAGGCTCTCCCTTGAAGCTGCCTTGATGCCAACTTCCTCTTAGTTGCATCATCAATTCCCAAATCACCAAAGATCCTTCTACAAGCATCTATCCACCTCTGGACCTCAATAGTTGATTCTGTTCCCAAGAAAACCTTTCCTCCAAGAGCAGTATAATCCTTGCACAACTTAGCAAAATCCACTGGTTTCGGAGATTGGACTTGAACTCCAACATCTACTACTGCCCCTGGAACTGGTATCCTTCTCATGATCGAAGTCATCATAGCTTCGAACATGGCTGCATAATCAGCAGTCCCCTCAGTAGCACGGCCTTCCCTAGCAGCTGGTCTCCCTCTTCGACTCATTCTCAATATCTATAAAAAGGAATGATTAGAACATCTAGAGAAACAACTGCATAAAGGACTCAAACTCAACTAAACTACTATATTATATATAGTATTCATCCATCAAAATACAATACGTCTCTCATACGTAGTTACGACGGCGAGCGTTGGGTAAAATCGGTTAACCAATGCTCTGATACCAAATGTGACGACCGCCCATGACCCCTGCACCGAATCTAGAGATAGTGCGCTGTAAAGTGTGCCAGGCGACCATGGACGATTGTCAGGGTAGATTAAAACAACAGAATCTATCGTATTACTCACAGCGCATGGACAAAATACAATAGAACATAAGTATAGTGAAGCTTTACAGAACAAAATGACATCATATAAAACTCCATAATAGTTGAATACAAGCATCCAAATAGCCAATACATCAAGCCTCACTACATGACACTCAGAGAATACAAAACAGCGGAACATCCAGTACATATAATAAGAAGATAATATGCAACCCTCCAACTCGTCTTCGATATCAGCATCGTGAGAAGAGAACAGCACCTGTCACCTGCTACCTAGTCTGCCCGTCCCAAAATGGACGAACAACCCAAGGCAATAAGAATTAAAACATAAAGCCTTGAGTCAGACAACAGTCTTAGTGAGCAGTAAATTAACTAACAACATACCAAAAGAGCATAAAGGAAAAGGAATAGGAATACAACCCTCCCACTCCACCTCTTTCTACAGTGATAGCCCCCAGACACACACTAAGCAGAAGCAACATAGCAGAGCATACAACTTAAAGTAAAGTAATAATCGTTCGAGTCAAGGGCGATGTTTTCCAAGTACCAAGGCCTAAATCAGATAAGCACCCAGAAAATACCGCTCTTGAGTCCGAATGACGATACAACCAAACATCCATGACTCTGGCTATCACTGTTATCATTGCTTCGATATCACCGTTAATTGAATGACCGGCACATTCTTTCAGCCGTCCGTCAAGGGCTAATGGAAACCCCGGTTCTAGACATAACTCCCGCACGTCGTCGCAACCCGTGCCTAGGACTATCGAATCTGCCCAGAGTACTCGACCATCAACAGTTGGCCGTTGGGACTATCGAATCTGCCCAAACGTACTCTTGCTTAGAGCATGCTAGAACCTTCAACAACGATGCTATCCAAGCCTCCTAGTCATCCTCCTCGACGACTATTCTCATATCCATTCATTATCCTCAACTCGAATAATATCACCGAGTTATCAACATGCTTGGAATGATCCCGTCTGGATTAGACCAAGTCTTCATCACATGATTGCCTCGCTTCATCACATCCTCGCAAAGCCTCATCTCAACATCACATCATCGAATCTATGCATAAGAGCTTCATCATCCCGCTACATATGCCACGAGCAGCTTTCCCAATTCAAGAGCCTTTCCCTTAGCTTTTGAATCGTCTTCGGTCTAAATCAAACCATCAATCATCTAATTCATAACAGTCAATCAAATCAAACATTAATCCAAACAATCAAGCATTCAAACAAGATCTAAATAGACAATTATCACAATAATGGCATTTTCGTAATTAAAGAGTTGAAAGTCCAATAAGCATGAAAACATGAATTATATCCCTACAAACTTGATGAATGAACTTGCATAGGTTAACATATGATAAAAGGGATGTAACATCATCATGAACAATGGATCTATATGGATCTACACTTAGGATGAAGAAAATGCATGGAAATCACTATTTTAACACCAAATCGAGCCAACAATCCGATATACTCCTTTGGATCCGTGTGAGAGATAATCACCACTCACCAAATCACCAAAACAAACCCAAATCAATACGCTTCAGATCTGGACAGCGAGGGATCAAGCTTGATCTATCTCGAATCCGCTTCAAACGAAGAAATCTCTCTTGAAAAGATGAAGATCTTCAATCTATGCTCTTGAATCTTCAATTTGATCTTCAACTTGGATGGATGGAAGCACTAGATTAGAGTGGAGAAAAGAAGTGAAGAAGTGTAGAAGTCGAGCTCTCAAAATGGCAGCACTTCGTTGCTTCAAAATCCGGATCTCAAAAAGTGAGAACAACCCCCTCTATTTATAGCAGAAATCTCTCTAAGTCGTAACTCGGCTAACTCCATAGGTCGTCTCCGACTTACGACCTAAGACTCCCACCGACCTAAGCCTTAGCCAACAACTCCGACCTAACAGACCAAGCCTACGACTTAACATGCGCGCGTTCCCTCCTATGTCGCCTGGACGACTTAACAACTTAGCACCATTTGACTTAACACTAAGCGACTTAACTATGCACGACTTAACACTTATACGACTTAACAGGGTATACGACTTACGACTTATACAACCTTGCGACCTAACAACCCACGACCAAACTCCTAAGTCGTCTACGACTTTCTCCTTAGGTCGCTCACTATTAACCCAGCTTCCTTAGGTCGTTGCCGACCTAATTATGCTAACCCGGTAACCACTAGGTTGCTAACTCTATTAAGTCGGTCACTTCCTTAGGTCGTTAACTCGCCTTGCCGACCTAACACTTAACTCACCAAAACTCTTAGGTCACCAACTTCCTTAAGTCGCCTATGTCTTAAGTCGGTAACTACTGGGTTATTGACTCGCTAACTCGTCCAACCGACTTACCCCTTAAGTCACTGCCGACCTACCCCTTAGGTCGCCAACTCTATAAGTCGGTCACGACTTAAGACTTAACCAAATTCTTCCCAAAATCTGAAACGACCTAAAATGCTGAAAATTCCAGATTTGAACGAACTTTTCGATCCGTAAAAATACGGGTCGTTACAAAATGATTTGGATTCTGTAATTGGATATTATTGCTAAGTAGGACACAGGTGTTTAAAAGCAAAAAAAGGGAAATTGGGATTTTTGATTTCAGAAGATAGCCCGACGAAAAGGTATGTGTTTAAATTTCTGTATGAAATTTGATGATTTTTTGATCTAGCCACTTGGCTTTTTGTTTTTTTGAAATTTGAGGTCCCGTAGAGGCATTTTGTAGTTGTACCGAGCTAGCCGCGCAAAGGATACGTTGGCGAAAATTTTCGGAAATTTGGAGAGTTAGAAAAATTTTGAGAAAATTTTGATAATTCAAAATTTTGGTTTCAAATTTAAATTTGAATTGTTGAGTAAGTAACATTGTTTGAACTTATGAATAAGTTTGGAAAGTTAGAAGAGGATTAGTGTGTCTTTAATAAAAAGGTTGCTTTGGAAATTTGTTAAAACCGTTTGGTTTTGGGAGAGAGGTTAACGGGTTACGGACCATTCCTCTTAACTGGAAATTTCGGGGACGAAATTCTTTTAAGGGGGAAGGAATGTGACGACACGGAATTTTTGAATATTTGTAATCGAAATATTTAATTGATTTTAAATATTTAAAAGTTAATTTTTAACTTGAATTTCAAATATCACTACTCATTGGATAATTTAATTATTAAACTAAATAATTTGAAGTTGGGTAAAATTTTGAATCTGGAGTTTCAAGCTTGTTAAAAATAATTTGAAGGCTTATAAAATTCATATTGATAATACTGAAGGTGATAGAACTTTTACAATTGAATTTAAACGTGTTTTGTTCAGTTTTGAAAATATATCATTTAAATCAATATTTAAAAATAGCCTTCCGGGGCACAGTCTCGGAATTTGACGAACCCAGTTCCATTGAATCTGTAATAGTGTATTATTATCGGATTTCAGATTTTATAGTGTTTGGAGTTGTTGTGTGATCGTATGGCAAGTAAACACGCTGGAATTTGAATCGAAAATTTAATATAATAACCGAGTCCAAAAGGCTATCTTCTCCATACGATCGAATTAGGACTCGAAACCTTTTCCATTGCGTTCAGAATAGGGGTATAACATTACGAACGCCTGGCGGCACGCCTCGATAGGAGGTCAAGAGTTTGAGTTACGGTTATCGAGTCAATTTGGATTTGAATTTGAATTAATATATATATTTATATTGTGATGACCCGGGATTTTGGGCAATATAAATTTAATAATCTTTATTAATAATTTAATTGATTTGATAATTTTTGTCAATAAGATTTGAAATGATTTAATAATCTTCTTTTAATAAATATTTAAATTGGTAAATTTTATCTTCTAAAGCTAATCAAAATGTTTTCTATTTATAATGTAAATATATTGGTATATATATTGTAAATAGGAAGTCTTAAATTTAATAAAAAACTATGTTTTCAAATATTAATGTATATGTATATATATATATTGTGATTTGGAGTTATGTTTTAAAATTCAATATAATAATTCTCAAAAACTTAATGTTAAAAATATTTTCTATTTAAAATGTATATGTATATTTGTATATATTGAAGTTTTGGTTTAAATTTAATATAATACCTTTCAAAAGCTATTTAAAAGTTAATCATATATTTCAAAACACTTAAGGTAAATATTTATTTTGTTTAAAAGTATTTTAGCTTAAGTTTAAAGTAAGATTTAATTAAAGGTTCATTTCTTTTGTTTTAATATTCTTTCTTTTAAATTTAACATGAATAAATGTATGTTGAATATATATATAAATAAACATAGATTAATAAGGCATAAACATAAATTAATAAAGTCATATTTACATAAAAATATAAATATAAATACTTTTATAATAAGGTTTTAAACATAATTATGCAAAGGTTTTAACACTTGTAAATTAAGGAATTCATGCAAATACATTTGTCACTTATGTATCATGCAATAAAACAAGTGGCAACATTATTTTCATTTAAAAATTTAATTTATAAATAATGTTGTATTAGGAAGAAGCCTGGCTTTTCTTTTCAGTTCAATCTTTTTCTTTCCTAAATTCTTTATTTCTTCTTCTAAAACCTGAAATCAAATTTAAAAGACGATCAAATAACTGTTTCAAAGATCAACCTAAGGAGAAACTAATATCAAACAACTTCATCAGTTTTACAAAGTTTCAGCAATGCAAGGATTTAACTCTAGATCAAGAAAAATCAATTTCAGTTCAAATCAAATACATCAGCCTGGAACAAGAATCTGCCCTCTGTTTGATTTTTGGGTGAGTAAACCTTACTTTAAAAACAGCTTTAAAATCTGTTCCTATATTTGTTAGCAGTAATAAATATAGTAATAATATAGTATACAATGTTATATGAATGTTGGATGTGAATGCAATGTATTCATAAGGGTATGTCTGTGGAAATATCTGTGCATGTGTATATACTCTTCTCTGTTCTTATTTACAGGCATCAAATTTATAAAAAAATTCATATCCTTCCTTGTAATCGAATTTAGGCCTCGATCTTTAAATAAAAGATGATTGTAAGATTATAAATTTATTTTTAAAAATAATTTCAAAGGTTTATATTAAGAAATTATTTCAAAATAAGATTTTACAGTAAATATCAATTATATGTCGAAAATCAATATTCATAATTTTGTGATTTGATTTCAGAAACAAGTTCGTAATAGGAAATGATGAATTTTGATATTAAAATCTGGATTTTTAAGTTTGTATTCGTCGAGAGATTATGAGTTGTTCGATTTTGGGTTTATCGATAATTGCCGATGATCGTGGACGATTTGAGGCTCGGGGTTGTTGTCAATGATGGCTTTAGGTACGATGATCTCTGAGAAATGGTGTAGTAATTTATCTTTGGCTGTGGTGGCCAGGGGAGGGCGAAGTAGGGTTTTAAACCCGGTTTTGTCATCGTGGTGTTCGAAGTGAATGTGCCGCCGTGAAGGTGCCGGAGCTGATCGCGATAGGGGGAAATGGTTCGTCGGAGCGAGAAGCGGCTTTGGGTTGGTTGGCGTGAGAATCGGTGGTCAGAGGCGACGGCTATGGTGGGTTTTCGTCGATCTTTTGGGTTCCTGGATTTGATTGCTCGACTCGAATTCGTCTTCCTCATGAATTCGTCAGAACTGGAAGCCGGGTGGGTCGATGAGATGATTGTCGATATGTGGGTAGTCTCGGTGAGGGGTCGGAGTTGACCGGAACGACGTGCACGTGCACGCGTGCACGTTAGTTACTAGTGAAGTCTGAGATTAGGAGGATGATGAGTTTCTCGGTGTCGAGCTCGTGAGAATTGAAGTTCAACTCGAAGTAGTCATGGTACGAGAGTGACTCGGGGCAGGCTCGGGATTTAATAGGGTTTGACTCGAGTTTTTGCCGTAGTGATAATCGGGTTTAAAATTTAAGCAAATTTTTGTAAAAGAAATCCAGTCCAGATTTTATAAAGCAAGTTTAAAAATAAAGCAAGGCAAGTTAAATATATTTAATTTCCAAAGAATCATTAGTCAAATTAAAGTGGATTTTAAATAAATATGTTTCAAGGCAAAGAAAAAAATGTTTTAAAATTATGGAAATGATTAGTTTATCAAAGATAAAGATTTAACAAGTTTTAAATTATATTTTAAGTAGTGAATTTAAAAGATATTATAATTAAGTTTTTAAGAATAAAATTTATTTAAGCAAGTTTGAAAAGGGTTTTTTCAAAGATTTTAAATATATCAAATTTAAATGTTTAAATTGTGTTGTTCTTAAGTAAAATTATATATTTCAAGTATATAAATTGATTTCTAAATTGGTTTTTAAATGAAATAAATTGATAGAAATAAGTATTTAATTTAAATGAAGAGTTTATCTTTAAAAGTGGAGATTAATCAAGGATAATTAATGAGTAAAATAAATTAAATATTTATTACTTATTGTAATTAAGGACAATTACTTAATGAAGTAATTAGTGGAAATGAATGTAATTAAGAAATAAATTAATTAAAGATTAAGTGATGATTAATTGAGTAATTAATTAATGTAATTAATTTTAGGTTAATTAATTAGTCTAATTAAAATAAAGATAATCACTTATAATTAATTAAGTGTAATCACTTAGTGAAGTAATTAATAAATAATTACTAAATGCAATTAATTTAAGAAGAATTACTTATGGAAGTAATTAAGTAATTAATTAATGGAAGTCATTAAATGGAAGTGATTAAGGGTTAATCACTTGATGTTATTAATTAATATAATTGGTTTGGAGTTAATTAATTGAAGAGTAATTAATTAATTAAAGGATTAAGGTTAATTAATAATGTGATTAATTCCTTGTTAAGGTAATTAATTAAAAGAGAGTAATTAATTAAAGAAGTAATTAAGGATCATTAATTTATATAATAAATGATGCAATTAAGGGTTGATTAATTAAGATTAATTAATCAATAATAAGTGATTAAAGAGTAATTAATTAATATAATTAATTAAGGAGTTAATTAATTAAGGTAAGTAATTACAAGATGGTTAATTACTGATTATGATTAATTAAGACTAATTAATGAAGGTGGTTAATTAAAGATTAATTAATTAAAAGGTTAATTAATTAATGAAGTATTTAGAGGATCATTAATTAATATAATTAATAAATTTAATCAAGGTTGATTAATAAAAGTTAGTAAGTAAAGTATGATTAATTAATTATAATTAATTGAGGATTAATGCAAATAATTATAGTTAAATTAATTAATGGAAGTAAATGAAGGATCATTAATTATTGTAATTAATGATAGTAATTAAAGGTTAATTACTGTATATGGTTAAGGATAATTAATTTCTATAATTAATTAATTAAAGGGTAATTACTTAATGTAATTAAAGTATAATTAATCAAGGAAGATTAATTAAGGAAGATCATTAAGAGATGATTAATAAATTGATATGTAATAAATCAATGAAGCAGGATTAAGATAATCCAAGTGATTAAAGGATAGTAATTAATTTAATTAAAAGTTAATTAAATTGATTTGGAGTTAATCAATTCTGCTTTTGGATGATTGGTTAATATTGGATGATTGATATTGGGTGATTGGTTGATATTGGATGATTTGGATATGATATCTATGATATGTGACATGCTTCTTTGTGAGATGAATGTTTGATATGAATTATCTATTGTGATAATGTGATTTATCTATCTGTTTATATCATCCTGAATATAAGTTAAATGTTTAAAACCGTTAACCAACTTGGACCTAAAAGATACGTTTTGGATTTCGATGAGACCGGGATCGGGTTTCCAGATTTGGATATCCGAAAACCACGTCGATCCAAATTAACGATAGGTCGTGAATCTAAAATGAAGTGAAGACTCGAGGTGTAAGAACTATGTACCGTTATAACTCTGAGGGTGATTCCAAAATGAGTTTACGGAGATAGTACTTTCAGATTCGAGATGAAGATTCAGAGTGCAAGGGTTATTGTCGTTAACTCTGAGGGTGATTCCAAAACGAGTGTAACGAGATAGTGCCTTCGGTTTCGTTCGAACCCGGAACGAACTTGTATGGATTGAATGCTTTCAGAACATCGTCAGGAGGGCGATGAGCATTCTAAGTGATGTGTTCTGATTAAAGGTAATCGTAGCCACAAGCCTCATCAACCGGGAATGGCTAAAACAGGGGAGGTGCAGCAAGGCTTCGTGGGTAGCGCCCACTGAGAGCAAGATATATCCCTGTCTAGAGGTTCCTTTTTATTCGGCTTAGTGTGTGTGGTTGGTCGCACCAACTACGGGGTTGTCTTGTTGGGAATTATCCTTAGATGGTTCCGGCTTTGTGTTGTAGGGGATTTGTAACGACCCGTATTTTACGGATCGAAACATCGTAAAATAGTTGACCTTGGGTTGCATTGTTGTTAGGTCATTTTAGATTTTTGCAAAAAATTTGCTAAGTCCTAAGTCGTTCACGACTTAGAGTAAGTCGTAAGTCGTATACGACTTAGGGGATAGGAGCGACCCAGAGAAATGGCGGGTTAAGAGATTGGAGATAGGTCGTTTGGACGACTTAAGAGGTAGGCGCGACTTAAGGATAGTGGCGAGTTAAATTGTTACCGAGTTAAGTGTTTAAGTCGTTGCCAAGTTAAGTCGACTGGGTGAGCTAACGACCTAAGGGATAGACAACCTAAGGAAGTGACCGAGTTAAGAAACATCGAGTTAGCAAGTTAAGTAATAGTGAGACTTAAGTGAGTTAGCGACTTATAGGAGTAGACGACTTATAGGATCAACGACTTAAGAATTTACCCCGGTTAAGTCGAAGCCTATGTGTTAAGTCGTAGACGACTTAGGAGTTGAGTCGTAACCCAGTTGTTTGTTAAGTCGTAGAAGCATAGATCTGTTAAGTCGTATCTTCTGCCAAGTCATAAGTCGTAACTAGTGGTAAGTCGCTAGGTGCGCATGAGCTTAAGTCGTAGACGACTTAAGGGAGTTAAGTCTTAAGTCGTAGGGGATTTGGGTTTTGGTGAGTCGTAGGCGTGCATGCTATAAGTCGTGACCGACTTAGGAGATAGCTGTTATGTCATGAGTCATAGACAGGTGAGCGTTAGGTCGTAGAAGCCAGAAGTTGTTAAGTCGGAAGATTATAAGTCGGAGACGACTTAGGAGATAGCCGAGTTACGACTTAGTGGATTTTCAGCTATAAATAGGAAGGGTTTTTCTCACTTTTTGGGATCCAGATTTTTGAAGCGACGAAGTGCTGCCATTTTGAGAGCTCGACTTCTACACTTCTTCACTTCTTTTCTCCACTCTAATCTAGTGCTTCCTTTCATCCAGTCGAAGATCCAAGAGCTAAAGTTGAAGATCTTCATCCGTTGAAGTGAGATTTCTTCGTTTGAAACGGATTCGTGATAGATCAAGCTTGATCCTTCGTTGTCCAGATCTGAAGCGTGTTGATTTGGGATTGTTTAGGTGATTTGGTGAGTGGTGATTATCTCTCACACGGATCCAAAGGAGTAGATCGGATTGTTGGCTTGATTTGGTGTTAAAATAGTGATTTCTATGCATTTTTGTAAACCTAAGTGTAGATCCATGTAGATCCATTGTTCATAATGATTCGACAACCATTTTTGTATATGATTAACCTATGCAAGTTAATTCATCAAGTTGTAGAGATAATTCTCATGTTTTCATGCTTGTTAGACTTTCAACTCCTTAATTACGAAATTGCCATTATTGTTATAATTGTCCATTTTGCTTATATTTGAATGCTTGGTTAATTGGATTGATGTTTGACATGATTGATTGCTGTGAATTAAATGATTGTTGATTGGTTTTAGACAAGGTGGTCGAAGATGATTCAAAAGCTAAGGGAAAGGCTCTTGAATTGGGAAAGCTGCTCGTGGCATATGTAGCGGGATGATGAAGCTCTTATGCATAGATTTGATGATATAATGATGAGATAAGGCTTTGCGAGGATGTGATGAAGCGAAGCATCATGTGATGAAGACTTGGTCTAATCCAGACGGGATCATTCCAAGCACGTTGGTAACTCGGTGATATGATTCGAGTTAAGGGTAATGGATGCTTGAGAGGCGCTTGAGCTAGTATGGAAATAGTCGTCGAGGAGGATGAATAGGAGGCTTGGATAGCATCGTTGTTGAAGGTTCTAGCAGACTCAAAGCAAGGGTACGTTTGGGCAGTTGTGAAAATCCCAACGACAATGAATTGATGGTCGAGTACCCTGGGTAGTTGCGAAAATCCTTGGCACGGGCTGCGACGACGTGCGGAGTTCTGTCTAGAACCGGGGTTTCCATTAGCCCTTGACGGACGACTGAAAGAATGTGCCGGTCATTCAATTAACGGTGATATCAAAGCAGTGATAACAGTGATAGCCAGAGTCATGGATGTTTGGTTGTATCGTCGTTCGGACTCAAGAGCGGTATTTTCCGGGTGCTTATCTGATTTAGGCCTTGGTACTTGGAAAACATCGCCCTTGACTCGAATGATTATTACTTTACTTTAAATGGTATGCTCTGCTATGTTGCTTCTGCTTAGTGTGTGTCTGGGCTATCACTGTAGAAAGAGGTGGAGTGGGAGGGTTGTATTCCTATTCCTTTTCCTTTATGCTCTTTTGGTATGTTGTTAGTTAATTTACTGCTCACTAAGACTGTTGTCTGACTCAAGGCTTTATGTTTTAATTCTTATTGCCTTGGGCTGTTCGTCCATTTTTGGGACGGGCAGACTAGGTAGCAGGTGAAAGGTGCTGTTCTCTTCTCACGATGCTGATATCGAAGACGAGCTGGAGGGTTGCATATTATCTTCTTATTATATGTACTGGATGTTCCACTGTTTTGTATTATCTGAGTGTTATGTAGTGAGGCTTGTTGTATTGGCTATTTGGATGCTTGTATTCAACTATCATGAAGTTTTATATGATGGCATTTTATTCTGTAAAGCTTCACTATATATATGTTCTAATTGTATTTTTGTCCATGCGCTGTGAGTAATACGATAGATTCTGTTGTTTTAATCTACCCTGACAATCGTCCATGGTCGCCTGGCACACTTTACAGCGCACTATCACTAGATTCGGTGCAGGGGTCATGGGCGGTCGTCACATTTGGTATTAGAGCTTTGGTTAATCGATTTTACCCAACGCTCGCTGACGTAACTACGTATGAGAGACGTAATTGTATTTTGATGGATGATTACTATATATAATATAGTAGCTTAGTAGAGTTTGAGTCCTTTATGCAGTTGTTTCTCTAGAAGTTCTAATCATTCCTTTTTATAGATATTGAGAATGAGTCGAAGAGGGAGACCAGCTGCTAGGGAAGGCCGTGCTGCTGAGGGGGCTGCTGATTATGCAGCCATGTTCGAAGCTATGATGACTTCGATCACGAGAAGGATACCAGTTCCGGGGGAAGCGGTAGATGTTGGAGTTCAAGTTCAAACTCCAAAACCGGTGGATTTTGCTAAGTTGTGCAAGGACTATACTGCTCTTGGAGGGAAGGTTTTCTTGGGAACAGAATCAACTATCGAAGTCCAGAGATGGATAGATGCTTGTAGAAGGATTTTTGGTGATTTGGGAATTGATGATGCAACTAAGAGGAAGTTGGCATCAAGGCAGCTTCAAGGGAGAGCTTCTGATTGGTGGAACTCTATTACCATTAATACGCCAGAGGAAGAGATTACTTGGGAGCAATTCCAAGTTAGATTTGAAGCTAAGTTCATTTCTACAGCTCAGAAGTCTGTTCTGTTCAAGAAGTTTGTGGAGCTCAAGCAAGGAGGGAGATCAGTTCTTGAGTATGTTTCTGAGTTTGAAGCGTTGTCCAAGTATGCCCGGTCATATATTGAGTCTGCATACTAGAAGAATGAGAAGTTTGTGACAGACTTGGACAGTTATCTTGGGAGACTGTTGGTGGATCATTTGGACGATTCATTTGAGAAGCTTGTGGAGAAAGCTCTTAGGCATGAGAGTCTGTTTCCTAAGGAAGGATCTGTTGTTGCTGTGACCAGGGAAGAGTCTAAACCCCAACAGGGTGGAAACAAGAAGAGGAAGCAGTAGCAGCAGAAGGGTAAGGATGGCCAGAAGAAGCCGAAAGGCGAGGTGACTTGCTACAACTGTCAGCAGAAAGGCCATCTCTCCAGGGATTGCAAGAATCCGAAAGCGCCGGCGAAGTGCCACAACTGTGACAAGCCGGTGCATTTCAGGAAGAATTGTCCAGAACCGAGGAGGGACAAGCAGATTGTGCAAGCTTATGCTTTGGGAGCTGTTCTGTCGTCTTCGAAAGCTCCTACTGCTGAAGAGAAAGGAAAGAGTGTGGTTGTACAAGGTACTCTTTTCCTATGTGGTGTTCCAGTTAGAGTTTTGTTTGATACTGGAGCGTCGCATTCGTTTGTTTGTAATGAACTCGTAGGCCGGTTAGATTTGAAGCCGGATATTGTCGATAGGCCATTGGTTGTGACTAATCCAGTTGGGGGTTCGTCTTGTTTGTGTATGTTATGTCGTGGTCTAGTTGTATCGAGTCATGGTTGCTCTTTGTTTGTGATTGCTTTGTTCTGAACTTTGCGGGGTTCGGAATTATTTTGGGTATGGACTGGCTTAGGAAGTATGCGGCAAAGGTTGATTGCGAGAGGTTGGAAGTGACAGTCGAGAATGTAGAGGGGCGAAAGGTTGTAATACGATGTAAGCATGAGGAAGGTGTCTTCATGAGCTTCATGTATTCGCTGGTTGTTCCATGGGATGGACTGTCATCGGTGCCAATCGCTAATGGATTCGAAGATGTCTTTGACGAAGTCAAAGGGTTGCCGCCGCATAGAGAGATCGAGTTTTGTATAGATCTAGTTGAAGGAGCCAGACCTGTTGTGATGCCTCTTAGGCGGATGGCGCCTAGGGAACAGCAGGAGTTGAGGGTGCAAGTTGATGATCTTTTGCAGAAAGGATTCATTCGGCGTAGTGTGTCCGAGTGGGGTGCACCAGTTGTGTTTGCAACCAAGGCAGATGGGTCGTTGAGATTGTGTGTGGATTATCGTGAGCTGAATAAGGTGACAAAGAAGAACAAGTATCCATTGCCGAGAATAGATGACTTGTTTGATCAGCTTCACGAGGCTAAGGTGTTTTCTCAGATGGATTTGGCAACGGGATTTCACTAGTTGAGAGCAGCTAAGGATTGTGTGCCGAAGACTGCTTTTCGAACACCATCCGGTTTCTTTGAGTGGCTGGTAATGCCGTTTGGGTTGACTAACGCGCCAGCATATTTTGTGGATCTTATGAATGGAGTGTTTAGAGATCAGTTGAACAAGTTCGTACTTGTGTTCGTGGATGATATTCTGATTTATTCCAGAACGGAAGAGGAGCACAAGACGCACTTGCGTATTGTTTTGGAAATCTTACGGAAACATCAGCTGAAGGCTAAGTTTTCGAAGTGTCACTTCTGGAAGAGTGAAGTGAGGTTCTTAGGCCATGTGATTTCTAGAAATGGAATAGCGGTTGATCCCGCTAAGGTGGCAGCAATCCAGGATTGGGTCAGACCTAAGAATGCATCAGATGTGAGGAGTTTTCTTGGATTAGCAGGATATTATCGATGGTTTATCAAAGACTTCTCCAAGGTAGCTGCACCGTTAACAGGATTGACAAAGAAGAACCTAGCGTTCAGATGGGATGCTAGGTGTGAGCAAGCTTTCGGAATCCTGAAAGAGAGATTGACGAGTGCTCCTGTTCTGACTATTCCTAGTGGGAATGATGAGATGGTGGTTTACACCGAAGCATGTGGTACTGGACTTGGAGCAGTGCTGATGCAGAGGGATAAAGTTGTTGCGTATGCCAGTCGACAACTGAAGCCGCATGAAAGGAATTACCCAACTCATGATTTGGAGTTAGCGGCGATTGTTTTTGCTCTGAAGATGTGGAGACATTATCTATTGGGAGTTCGATTTGAGTTTTTTACAAATCATAAGTCATTGAAGTATCTTTTCTCCCAAAAAGATTTGAATCTTCGGCAGCAACGTTGGCTAGAATTTTTGGCATCATATGATTTTGGTATAGCTTATACTCCGGGAAAAGGTAACGCAGTGGCAGATGCGTTAAGTCGAAGACATGCAGGATTGGGAGCCATGTTTTCAGAATGGAAGAATCTCGAGTATTTAGCTGGATTTGACTTCAGGCCTAGATGCGGATTGGAACCTGAGTTGTTGGCAAACTTATCGATAAGACCTTCTCTTGTGGAAAGGATTGGCGAGAGCCAAAAGCGAGACGATAAGCTTGTCAAGATTATCCAGGATTTGGAATCTGGGTTGGAACCAGAAAAGTATAAAGGATTCGAGGTCGATCGAGAGGGTTGGCTTCGGAAGCAAGGACGACTAGTTGTTCCCGATATAGATGAATTGAGGAGTGAAGTCCTGAAGGAAAGTCATCACTCGAAGTTGACAATTCATCCAGGTGGAAATAAGATGTATCGGGATATGAAGAGAACCTACTATTGGGAAGGCATGAAGAAGGATGTTGGAAATTTTATTTCCAAGTGCATGAACTGCCAGTTGGTAAAGGCTGAACAGAAAAAGCCAAGTGGATTACTTCAGCCATTAGAAGTTCCTACATGGAAGTGGGAGCAAATATCGATGGACTTTATTGATGGATTACCTAGAACCAGAACGGGAAATGAAGGGATTTGGGTCATTGTGGATCGTCTGACTAAGAGCGCAAGATTCATTCCTGTTCGATCGATTAGGACTGCATCAAAGTTGGCTGAGTTGTATGTTAAGTGGATAGTTCGATTCCATGGTATTCCGAAGAGTATAGTGAGCGATCGAGACCCATTGTTCACTAGTGGATTTTGGAAGAGCTTCCAGGAAGTTTTGGGAACCGAGTTGTGTTTGAGTACAGCTTATCACCCTCAAACAGATGGTCAGACCGAGAGAGTCAACCGAGTTTTGGAAGATCTTCTTAGAGCATGTGTTTTGGACTTCGGAGGATCATGGGAAAATCACCTTCATTTGGTGGAGTTTGCGTACAACAACAGTTACCAGTCAAGCATTGGTATGGCACCGTATGAGGCATTGTATGGAAGACCGTGTAACTCCCCGACATGTTGGTTGGAAACTGGAGAAAAGCTGATACTTGGGCTATAGATGATTCGGCAGACTTCAGATTGTATAGAGATCATTCGGCAACGAATGAAGGCAGCCCAAGACCGTCAGAAGAGTTATGCTGATAAGCGTCGTAAGGGTTTGGAGTTCGATGTAGGTGATATGGTTTTTGTGAAGATTTCTCCACTGAAGAATGTTATTCGATTCAGGAAGAAAGGAAAACTGACTCCGAGATTTGTTGGACCATTCCCGATCATCGAGCGAATTGGAAAGCTCGCCTATAGATTGGAGTTACCGGAGAAGATGTCGAGTGTGCACAATGTTTTTCACGTATCATATCTACGGAAGTATGTGCACGACTCGAGTACGGTGGTTTCTGCTGATAGCTGTGAAGATTTCGAAGTTGATCCAGTCGATTGAAGACCTCGTAAGCCGCTTCGTGTTGTTGAAACCGACACGAAACAGCTTAGGAGGAAGGTAGTTAAGTTGCTCAAGATACAATGGAGTGACGATGATAACGACTGTACATGGGAGGTGGAAGAGAGGATGAAAGCAGCTCATCCCGAACTCTTCAAGGTATGGCCCTAAGGTGTCGTGTCATCTCACGACATTGTAACTTGTTCTAGTTTTAGAATTCTGCATGCTAAGCTATAATTGGATGCATGGTTTGTTGATTTCTATGGATGGTAGGCATGCAGAATAGTCTTTGATTGCTTTGTTTGTTTGGGATTTCGGGGGCGAAATTCCTAAGGGGGAGAGAATGTAACGACCCGTATTTTACGGATCGAAACATCGTAAAATAGTTGACCTTGGGTTGCATTGTTGTTAGGTCATTTTAGATTTTTGCGAAAAATTTGCTAAGTCCTAAGTCGTTCACGACTTAGAGTAAGTCGTAAGTCGTATACGACTTAGGGGATAGGAGCGACCCAGAGAAATGGCGGGTTACGAGATTGGAGATAGGTCGTTTGGACGACTTAAGAGGTAGGCGCGACTTAAGGATAGTGGCGAGTTAAATTGTTACCGAGTTAAGTGTTTAAGTCGTTGCCAAGTTAAGTCGACTGGGTGAGCTAACGACCTAAGGAATAGACAACCTAAGGAAGTGACCGAGTTAAGAAACAACGAGTTAGCAAGTTAAGTAATAATGAGACTTAAGTGAGTTAGCGACTTATAGGAGTAGACGACTTATAGGATCAGCGACTTAAGAATTTACCCCGGTTAAGTCGAAGCCTATGTGTTAAGTCGTAGATGACTTAGGAGTTGAGTCGTAACCCAGTTGTTTGTTAAGCCGTAGAAGCATAGATCTGTTAAGTCGTATCTTCTGCCAAGTCATAAGTCGTAACTAGTGGTAAGTCGCTAGGTGCGCATGAGCTTAAGTCGTAGACGACTTAAGGGAGTTAAGTCTTAAGTCGTAGGGGATTTGGGTTTTGGTGAGTCGTAGGCGCGCATGCTATAAGTCGTGACCGACTTAGGAGATAGCTGTTATGTCGTGAGTCATAGACAGGTGAGCGTTAGGTCGTAGAAGCCAGAAGTTGTTAAGTCGGAAGATTATAAGTCGGAGACGACTTAGGAGATAGCCGAGTTACGACTTAGTGGATTTTCAGCTATAAATAGGAAGGGTTTTTCTCACTTTTTGGGATCCGGATTTTTGAAGCGACGAAGTGCTGCCATTTTGAGAGCTCGACTTCTACACTTCTTCACTTCTTTTCTCCACTCTAATCTAGTGCTTCCTTTCATCCAATCGAAGATCCAAGAGCTAAAGTTGAAGATCTTCATCCGTTGAAGTGAGATTTCTTCGTTTGAAACGGATTCGTGATAGATCAAGCTTGATCCTTCGCTGTCCAGATCTGAAGCGTGTTGATTTAGGGTTGTTTAGGTGATTTGGTGAGTGGTGATTATCTCTCACACGGATCCAAAGGAGTAGATCGGATTGTTGGCTTGATTTGGTGTTAAAATAGTGATTTCTATGCATTTTTGTAAACCTAAGTGTAGATCCATGTAGATCCATTGTTCATAATGATTCGACAACCATTTTTGTATATGATTAACCTATGCAAGTTCATTCATCAAGTTGTAGAGATAATTCTCATGTTTTCATGCTTGTTAGACTTTCAACTCCTTAATTACGAAATTGCCATTATTGTTATAATTGTCCATTTTGCTTATATTTGAATGCTTGGTTAATTGGATTGATGTTTGACATGATTGATTGCTGTGAATTAGATGATTGTTGATTGGTTTTAGACAAGGTGGTCGAAGATGATTCAAAAGCTAAGGGAAAGGCTCTTGAATTGGGAAAGCTGCTCGTGGCATATGTAGCGGGATGATGAAGCTCTTATGCATAGATTTGATGATATAATGATGAGATGAGGCTTTGCGAGGATGTGATGAAGCGAAGCATCATGTGATGAAGACTTGGTCTAATCCAGACGGGATCATTCCAAGCACATTGGTAACTCGGTGATATGATTCGAGTTAAGGGTAATGGATGCTTGAGAGGCGCTTGAGCTAGTATGGAAATAGTCGTCGAGGAGGATGACTAGGAGGCTTGGATAGCATCGTTGTTGAAGGTTCTAGCAGACTCAAAGCAAGGGTACGTTTGGGCAGTTGCGAAAATCCCAACGACAATGAATTGATGGTCGAGTACCCTGGGTAGTTGCGAAAATCCTTGGCACGGGTTGCGACGACGTGCGGAGTTCTGTCTAGAACCGGGGTTTCCATTAGCCCTTGACGGATGGCGGAAAGAATGTGCCGGTCATTCAATTAACGGTGATATCGAAGCAGTGATAACAGTGATAGCCAGAGTCATGGATGTTTGGTTGTATCGTCGTTCGGACTCAAGAGTGGTATTTTCCGGGTGCTTATGTGATTTAGGCCTTGGTACTTGGAAAACATCGCCCTTGACTCGAATGATTATTACTTTACTTTAAATGGTATGCTCTGCTATGTTGCTTCTGCTTAGTGTGTGTCTGGGGCTATCACTGTAGAAAGAGGTGGAGTGGGAGGGTTGTATTCCTATTCCTTTTCCTTTATGCTCTTTTGGTATGTTGTTAGTTAATTTACTGCTCACTAAGACTGTTGTCTGACTCAAGGCTTTATGTTTTAATTCTTATTGCCTTGGGCTGTTCGTCCATTTTTGGGACGGGCAGACTAGGTAGCAGGTGACAGGTGCTGTTCTCTTCTCACAATGCTGATATCGAAGACGAGCTGGAGGGTTGCATATTATCTTCTTATTAAATGTACTGGATGTTCCGCTGTTTTGTATTCTCTGAGTGTTATGTAGTGAGGCTTGTTGTATTGGCTATTTGGATGCTTGTATTCAACTATCATGAAGTTTTATATGATGACATTTTATTCTGTAAAGCTTCACTATATATATGTTCTAATTGTATTTTTGTCCATGCGCTGTGAGTAATACGATAGATTCTGTTGTTTTAATCTACCGTGACAATCGTCCATGGTCGCCTGGCACACTTTACAGCGCACTATCACTAGATTCGGTGCAGGGGTCATGGGCGGTCGTCACAGGATTGGGAGTAATCCTCGGTACGGTGATCCAGGCCCTGTACTGTGATGGGCGGTACCCCAGTAGCCCTGCCATTGTATGGAATCCAAACTCCAATATGTGACAACGGACTTGATTGTATACCTATGTATGCTGGAATTTAATGAATGTAACAATTTCGGCTATGTGAATATTTATTTGAGAATCCTAGACCCTATTATAATATAACTGAATTTCCTATCAAATGTTTTGGTTATCGTAAGGTAAAAACTTTTCCATGTTTATGTGTGGGAAGTCTTACGAGATACCTTTTCTTTCCAAATGATTTTCAAAGTTAAACAAATTTTAACCGTTTACTCACACCATACCCATGTCTGACCCAAGTGTTTATTTTCTGTTTTATTAAACTCTTGGGTACTCAATTTTGTATTGAGTAGTCGAGGGATTCAGGTTAGCTTTTGATGAATTCCGGAGGAGATTTGGAGCAGGAGGCTTCAGCGTGTAGATATATAGTGATTCCGCTATGTTTGTGTTGTGTCTGTGTTGTATTGATGTATTGGAGTTGTATGATAGACATGTGTTTATAACTGTCTAATATGAGATGTATAAGTTGTGTAACTCTGATGTATATAATACTATGTAATATCTTATGTGATATATTATATTTCATTCGTTCCGCTTTGAGATTCTTATATATTGTTGTTCTTTCTTTCTTATCTTTTCTTCTTCTATCACTTTCTTTCTTAAATCATGATGCGTCTTTCTGGGCTAAGAAAGTCGGGTCGTGACATATATCCTGGTCAACCATCAGTTGAAATTACTTCACATCAGTTGTATTTCTATTCACTTCGTGTTACTATAGAAATACATCTTCCTCACGCAACTATCTCTTCTTGTCTCCCTCGTTTCTTTTTAAAAATGCTCACAGCGATCATTTTCAAACAAGGTTGAACGAAAATAAAATTAAGTAATGGCCGAACAAAAAAAATTTGTCCTTCAAATTCAATCGTTCAAAATCAAAATTTAGAACAGAAATATAATGGCAAGCCTCCGTTCTCTTCCGAGATTCGAAATCTCGAATTCGATCATGGCCAAACTCAATTAGAAATTAAATCCCCTCTCCTCTTTCGTTTTCCAATCACGAACCCTTGGGCCTTCGAGCGTACGAGTGGCAGTAGGGTTTCGCGAGTGTGATTGAGTGGGGCTCGTGCTCGAGCTCAGCAAGGAAGGAGGGGAGTTACGCCTTCGCGTGCGCAGGAGGGAGTAGATCGAGATGGTGAGGCTGGGTTCGAGATGGCGACTTCGGCAGCAGGGCAGACACTTGCAATGGGAAGTGAAGGCTAGGGCAACGCGATGGGATGCGAGCAGTATCGTGTTTGGGGAAGATGATCCCTATAGCTTGCGGGTCGGGTTCATCTTTGGTATGGGCTTCTTCTGTTTTTTTACTTAATTTGTATTTTAATTGGAAAGAAATGAACTTATAAAATAAAATTTTAGTTATAGGCTGTTTTGAAATTACGGGGTATTCAGTTTAAAAGAAAAAAAGGGGGGTTACTGTAATTAAATATAGACAAATAAAAATTAATTATTTGTCGGTCTTGTTGAATGGATATATTACAAGGAAAAATATATAAAAAATTTAAAAGCAGAGAATTGTCTGGTTTGGAAAAATGGCAAATGAAGATACATATTGCTTTGTGAAATCAGGTTTAATCAGGATTTGGAAAGGAAATTATATATATATATATATATATATATATATATGTACATAAGGTTTAGAAAAAAAATAGAATTTTTAATGGTATTTTATTTCGATGAGTTCAAATATTAATAACTTGTATAAAAATTTATACGAGTTCTAAAATCGTGAAGAAAACAAGCTGGATTTAGTCGGATTGCAAAAACAAAATCAAAGGTGAGTTAATCTCACTCATATGGGTTTTATTTAAATTTAAATAGTTAAATTTAAATATTTGGTTGAATGATTGAATTGACTAGATGTGATATTATATATAGTAGTATATAGTATATAATGGAGTGATTGATTTCCCGCATTATATAGCGAATGAGAGCCTATGCGCCGCATAATAGCAGATGATATTATATAAACCCATATACCGCGATATTCCACCTCGAAGTGGAATTGGTATTGTGCTAACGTCTATGGATGCAGGGAAACAGTTGGAGGGATCCAACTGGATTCCTCAAATTTATTTAGACTGTTCTAATAATTCTGTGTTATGATTATTTGATATTCTGTGATGAATTATATTGGTAATTGGAAATGTTGGATGCTATGGTATGTTTGAATATATTTTGGTATAATGAGTTATTAAAATATATAGAATTGGATTTTGATGAGAAAATAAAAGAGAGAACTTTAAGTAAATAATTTTAGAGAATTTGAATAAATTAAAGAATGAATTGGAAAAGAATAAAAGTGATTCTAAATTTTTAATAAATAAATTCCGAGTATGGGAAAGGGAATTTTAAATAAACAAAGAAATATTAAATTTTAAACCTAAGTGATATTATATCAAGAGATAAAGAATTTATTTTTAGTTCAAGGTTTGAATTTATTTAAAAAGGATAAAGAAGGAATTTGGAAAAAAATAATATGAAATTGGTATTTTCAAATAAAAAGGTTTTAAATCATAATAAAGAAATAAAATCGGAAGTTAATGGGTTTTGAAATAAATTGAGTAAGTAAAGGGATTTATTTCAAATGGAGAAATATGGAAATCAATTTGAAATTGATTTAAGTGTATAAAAGTGGGAATTTAAAAGAGAAGTGAGACTATGGAATTTATAAACTGGGTTTATAAAAGTGAAGTGGTATATCAGTGGAAATTGAAAATATTCGGGGAATTTATTCCGTGAGTGAAAATGGTTTGAAACTGTTTTCAAAAGGTTGGAAAGTGGAAATATATCTTGTGAAGATATTTTGAGATAAATAAATAATTTGGGAAATTATTTAAAGGTCTAATGGTTGATTTTGAATGTTATTTGATAGTTAAATAACCGACTATCAATATTGGCCAATGCGCTGATCGTTTTCAAGAGACCGGGATCGGGATTTATTTCTCGAAAACCCCTTCGATTCGGTTTGTACGTTTTCGTGAGGAAGACGAGTTTGGAGTCGAAGATGGAGCAGTGAAGGGCAAGGGCTAATTGAAACTAATCCTGAGGATGATTCCAAAATGGATGTAGTAGGAATAGTGCCTTCGGTTCCGTTCGAACCCGGAACAGACTTGTATTGATGAATGTTTTCAAAACATTATCAGGAGGACGATGAGCATTCTAAGTGATTATGTGCTAAAAAGGTAATGCATAGCCTCGAGCATCATCAACCGAGAATTGCTAAAACAGGGGAGGTGCAGCAAGGCTAAGTGGGTAGCACCCAAGTAGGGTAAGGTCATCCCTATCTAGATGTTCCCTTTTATTTCGGCTTAGTAGGCGGTTGCTGATCCCAACCGTGGGGTGATCTTATTCGGGCTATCCAGTAAGGGGTAGTCCGGTCATGTGTTGGAAGGGATTTAGGGTGGATCCTCGGTACGGTGATCTAGACCACGTACTGTGACGGGCGGTACCCCAATAGCCCTGCCATTGTATGGAATCCAATCTCCAATAAGCACCTGTACGGTTTTGATTGTGCCTAACTATTGCTGAAACGTGAGATGCAAGCATTTCAGCTAGATTCTATTTTACTTTCTATAGACACTATCATAATATCAGACGGATTTGATAAAAATGTTTTGGTTATCGTAAGGTAAAAACCCGACATGTTTATTTGTGGCGTGGTCTTACGAGATACCTTTGATTTCAAAAGGATTTTGAAACTTTAATAATCCAATTGAGTGTGTTTTCTCATGCTGGTTTTCCAGACTGACTCAGGTGTTATTAAACTATAATGCTTGGGTCAGACCGAGTATTATAGAGTACAGATTTTGGAAGGACTGCTGTGGAGCTCAGGAGACGAGCTGGATGACGAGGCATATTTTCCGTAGATTTATATTTCCGCTGTGCAGTGAAAGCTGTATAGTCAACTTTTGTGAGGACAGGTTATGATAACTGTCCAATGTGTGTTATGAAATGTGTTGTACTCTGATGATGTAATGTATATAACAGATATAGTTTCTTTTTATGTAAAGATCAGTCATTTATCTATTATATATTGTTCCGCTGCGTTTGTGAGATTCTGTGGTTTGTTTTCTATATTTCTTCTTCTACCTCCTTCTTCTTTAACCCTAATGGTTCGTATTTCCTTTCACTTTGAGTTGATATATTGGAGAATAGTGTCGACTCAAGGGGTACGGGTTTGCGGGCTGTTACAATTACAATAACATATTTATTATGATTTGTTGATCTAACTTGAGTCACACCAAATAAATCTACGTGAATAATTCCAAAGGTTGATTCGTTAAAATTTCATTCATAGATTTAAAAGATGATTTTATTAGTTTACCTTTTTGACAAGCATCACATAAGTTATTTACTTTAAAATTCATTTTAGGCAGACCTATTACAATTTCATATTTTGATAATTTATTTAATAGTTTAAAGTTAATATGAAAGAAAAGTTTATGTTAAAGCCATGGATCATTCAAATTTGCTACCAGGCACATGTTAGTGTCGTTATTAACTTTCATATTTAAGATACAAATATTTCATTTTCTTATGCCTTTTAAAATTAATTTTCCATTTTAAGTCAAAAATATAACATCTATCTTTTTCAAAATTAATTTAAAAACCTTTATCACATAATTGACTCATATTTAAAAGATTATGTTTTAAATTTTTAACAAGTAAACAATAGTAATTAATGGGCGAATTGGATTACCATCATTGCCAACGTTCCATATTCTGATGCAATATCCTTTGGAATTGTCATCGAAGGATATAGTACCTCTATCCACTGGTCTGACATTTATTAACATATTGGAGTTTCCTGTCATGTGCTAGGGACATCCAATGTCTAGATCCATCCTCTCTTTCTACTAACGTGTGTGGATATCTGCAAAAAATAAGTAAATTTATTGGTACCCACTTCCTATATTAGGCTCCTAGGGTTAAGTTTTAGGTAATGATGCCTAGGAGGGTTTGGTAAAACCTTTAAAAGAGTAATTAAAATTACAAAGAAATATCAGAGAAAAAATTTCTTTCCAATAAGATTATTATTGGTTTTAGCAATCCATATTTTTGTTACCTTATTTTTAGATATTCATTTTTCCTTTATAGAGTTACTAGATTTTTATAATTTTATATATAGAAAACCATTTTTCATTAGAGTTTTCCTGATTTTATTTTTCTTGCAACCTAATTAATTTTACTACATGATGGTCAAGAAATTTTTATCAAATCTGATAAATTTTCTTGATCTTTATTCAATTTTGAAATATTTGTGGAGATCTTTTCTTGTTTTCCTTTACAATCTAAATTTTAAAATTCAAGAGTTTCTTTTTTTAAGTTAATTCATAGTATTCATTTGGTAATTTAACATTTTCAATTCTGAAAGAGCCAAGTTCATTTTCTAATACGTAAAATTTATCGTTAAATTTTCAAAATAGCTTTGTGAATTTTATTTAATCTTTTTAACTAAACCAGTATTTTTATTTTGTAAGGAATCAATTTCCATTTCTAAATAATCAATTTTAGAATTTAGATTTCATGTGAAAATTTTAAATCTTTATTTAAATCCTTCAAAAATTCACATTTTTTGATAACTATATTTTTCTTAAAATAAATTTTTTGTTCCATTTTCAAAAACAGCTATTTCTAAAGATTGTTTTTTATTTTCATTTACTTCTTCCAAAATAGTTCTCTCATCTTTTAACATGGTTATTTCTAATTCTGCTCTATTTAAGTTAACTGAAGTTTCCTTATGAGTCTTTCGTAAATTTCAAATCTATGATCTAATTCTATGCAGAATTTAAATAATTTATTATAAGTTAAATTTGATTGTACCTTATTTTTTATGACCATGAAACAGACGTTAACTTGTTCACTATCGCTATCACTCTCCAAAGTTGATGAGGAGTCTTAGACATCCCAAATGGCTTGAAATGTAATTTTTTTCTTTTTGTTTAATTTCTCAAAAAAAATTGAATTCTTTCTTCCCATTCTTTTGAAATGGACATTCCTTTATGATATGACCGAATATGTTGTAGCCAAAGCATTTAGTCTCGAGCTATTATTGTTATTATTGGCTCTCTTTGCTTGCTTTTTGACCTTTCTATAATTTATTGTGATAAAGGTCATTTAGTCCTCGTTTAGTTCAGAGTCCTCCTCAACCTGAAATTTATGAACTTCTTCTCCTAGTTATGTAATTTTCTAGCCTGCAAATTTACTTCATAGGCTATTAGATTATCGATTAACTCATCTACATTGAGTTGTGACAGATATTTAGCTTCTTCACTTTTCTTTACCAATCATTTGTCAATGAGTTTAAAATTTTTGTGACCATATCAAATTCGGATACTGTTTCACCTAGACTAACAAGTGCATGTGTAATATCTTGCACACGAAAGTACATATCAGAAATATTTTCGTTATCCTTCATTCTAAAATTGACTTTTCAGCATAGCAATTCTAGATTGTTTAAGTTTGTTAGTGCCTTGGTGGGCGACTTGTAGTCAAATATCATAAGTAGTTTTACATATGACAACTCTGGTAAATTAATTTTTATCTAAGGTAAAAAAAGAATATTAATAGATTTTGAATTATTAGCCGTGGCAGTCTTTTAATTGGGAGTTGACGTGTTCAATGGTTTACTCAGAGATTCATATTGAGTTTGTGTGGCATCCCAAATTTCAAGACCATTTGCTTCCATATATATTTTCATCCCACTTGACCAGAAGTTGTAATCACTACCAAGAAATATTGGGGGTCATGCGGCCCGACCTTCCACGAAAGTGCATATATGTACCATATTAATAAAATATTCAATAAACCGTATTATGGTTTTGAGTTATCTGGCTCTGATACCAAATGAAAATATAGTGGATCGTGCATATATGGCTAAGCTACATATACAAGTGTGTAAATAAAATTCTAAGCTAACTACAGATAAAATAAATTAAAGTAAAGAACATGTACAATATAACTTTTATACTGGTTCGGACCACCATCCTACTTCCAGCCCCAAAATCTCTATTCTAGTTTTTTACTTACTAAACACCCTCACTTCATTTAGAGGAGTTGGCATATACAAATGCATGAGCCACTGAAAAGGCCTTTTCCACTAGCTTGATACAAACAGATTTTGGTAGTATATGTCTAGATAAAATGATATACCTAATATAGTACAAGCTACTATAACTCACATGAACTAGTTTCTAGTTGAATATGCAGGAGTTAAGAGGGTAGAAATTAGAATATTAATGATAATATTTGAATGATTGATCATTAGAAAGCAATAGGAAAACTAGGGTTTTAAAAAATAGATTAGAGAATTTGAAAGCATGTAGAGTGTTTTATCCTCTAGAAAAACATGTTATTTATAGAATTGAAAATGTTTGAAGAGGAGATGGAATTGTTTTCCTTCAGAAAAAGTCGCATATTGTAACACCCCGCATTTTTCGACGATTGAATGATCAAATAACAATGAACAATGAAAATAAACATTTTGGAATTGTAAGAATATCGCCTCGAAACTTATACCATAGTGTTCGAGGCAATTTTCTGATCAATTTCCATATATAACTTGTCAAACTCTGAGTCAATACGAAGAAGTTATGAGAGAAACGAAAAATGGGAAATAATCGAAAATAAAAGAGAGAAAAAATAATATAAAACGTATATGGGTCGACCAATAGGTCGACCCAAAACCTCCCTAGGTCGACCGCTAGGTCGACCCGAAGGAAGCATAGGTCGACCTATGGTCGACCCACGTTGCTACTTGGACGTAATTTCGTCCAGGTACGAGCCGAGCCATATAAAATCAATTTTTATTTGATCCGAGCCATACGTTGATGCATCTGATGGCTCCAAACGACCCTGTGACGTGGTAACTCCAGATTTAATCCAAAAATCCATCGGTCTAAGATCCCCAAACTCCACTATAAATAGAACCCTAGGCCTAGATATTTTCTCACAATCAGATTTTCTCTCAATGGGTTCATTGCTTGCGGCTGGACCCTAAAAAGAAAATATTTCTAGGGAGAAGATCTTCTCAATAAAAATATTAGACACCTTAGAAGGGCATCTGGGAAGACCATAGAGCCAAGCTAAGCACAAGAAAAGCTAAGAACGACATATGAGTGGATTTAAATTATATATCTTTTACGTTTATGATATATTATCGTTAGATTCCCTTTTATATTCAGCGTTTATTTCAGTAATTAGTTCTATTGAAAACTGTAAATTGTATAAGAGAGCTTATATTTAATTATTATTTATATGGAAAAGGAAAATAGTAATCCACTAAATATGAATAATATTAGGCTTGACAGTTAGAGAAAGGCATAAGTCTAAAAGTAAGAAATTTACAATTATTTACATCTTTTTTAAAAGTTGAAATTTAGCTTGTAAATGTTAGTTTCTTTTTCCTTTTTACGTTAAAAAAATAATAAAGATAAGAATTCGCAAATACGGACTAAAATAGAAGAAAACTAGACTTACAGAAATTAGATGTAAATAAGAAAAGCTGAAAGAAAAAGAGGAAAATAGAAATTGCAGTAAATTATACTAAAACGGGGAAAAAATAAATTAAAAGGGAGAATTTAATAACTTGATTGGGAAGTAAGTGATAGATTAGTTGGTTGGCCTAGAAAAGAGAATACATATCCATAGTTTAATATTTAGAAGATAACGATAAACGTAATTGCAAGAATAAAGGAAAGAAAAAGGGAATTAGTGTAAAATAGAGACACTACTGTATTTTACATTACCAAAAAAGTAAAGAAATAATAAAAGGAACATCTTACAATTACAGATTATTGCTTATAGCTTCATTTAGTATTTAAAAATGGAAATGGATTTTTAGCATAGTTTTCATAACCAACCAAATAGAATATAACTACTTCCTAGAATATAAGAAAATAAAGCGAAGAATTAAAGGAAGTAAAGAAGAAATCAAGTTAATAATTAAGACAGGACAAGAAGCAATTAATAGAAATGTATCTAGGTCTGCATTTACTGCGCAGTTAATAGAATAAAAGCAAAGTAGTTATTATGATAAGTAAATTTGTGACAGTTGGACGTAGTCCTAAGCTAAGATTCTCTTATAATATAAGAGAATTAAACAGAATTTGATATCATAATAAAAGAAGACAGACTAGAATAGAAAAGAGACGCTTGTGATTATATTTATAATATATTGAATATAAAAGAATATAGTAGTGACAAATGCAAGTAAAATTATAACATAGGTTATAATTAAGTAGAAATAACAGAAGAGGCTTATTTTAATAAACTTAGATCTTGGATTAAGTAAATAAGCAAGATAATAGAAGTGGCCCATGCCAACAGCATTCCCTTTCAGTCAGGAACTGATGGTCTCACAATAGTTAGGTGAGGCTGGGACAAGATTATGCTAATTAGGGTACATAAGTAGCCAACAGAATAAGAAAAGTAAACTAAACGCATAATAAAAGATTAGATCTAGGGTCTAATAAAACAGTAAGATGCGTTTGGAGCAGCGTAAAGGATGAAGACCATGACGAAGCAGTTCATCACAGATTTCAGCACAAAAGCAGCACGTCTAACTTAGATATTTTGGGCTAGAGGAAGTACGAGACTTCAACGGAACGTGAGGGTACTCTAGGATGGCCCTCTGGGGTAGGCACAACGAAGCAGTTCCCCGGAGGAAGGTCTGTAGGTGTTCCATCAAAATAGTATGCCTTGACTGCTTTTTGCATGGCAGGACCATTGTAGGCAGTCAAAAGGGGTTGATGTTTGGAGTAGGATATTCGTATGTCACCATACTTGACTTGCGAGTAGGTTTTAGTGGGCAGGACCCAAAAGGATAGTCGCATGCAGATATTAGGCCAGCATCAAAACCAAGAAGCGAGTTCAGGAAAGACTAGAGTTAAACCAACAGTCCAATGATTCTTTCACTATTGAGACATTGGATAGGGGGCGCAACCAATTGGATGTTTAGATTATTTGCAGTAAGGCACAGCCACTTAGCTCTTTAGATGTAATGACCCACATTTCGGAAGGTTTAAATCGACAATAACCCACACATGCTCAACTTAAACAATCCGGAATATAGATAATCAATGGGGTTAATTAATAAAAATAAGAATAGAAGAAGAAAACAAACATAGAATCTCGCAGCGGAACGATAAAATATAATAATCAAATTAACAGTTCATGAAGCTGTTTCTATTATACATTTGATTATAATCTATACAACATTTATCAGAATTTTAAATACATCAGGAATAAATAAAGTAATGCAGTAGGCAACATGATGCAGGAATAATAATAGTAGTAATATACCAAATCTTCGTCTTCGTCCTCTAGAATAAATCTTCAATAAGCTGAAAAACTCAAGGCTGACCCGAGCGTAATGAAAAGACAAAACACTCGAGTCAGGACTAAAATATCCTTATGTAAGTCGAATCGATATCGCATATAACATGAGTGTAACGGCGTCAGAGATGTTTACAGGTTTTCACATCTCCTATCCAGTGTATAACATGCGTGCAATAACTCAAGAGATGTTACATGATTTTCCATCACTTAAGAATCCGTCGAAATATTTATATGTAGTAGAATACGCTATATATATAATGTCTAGCCAATAAAATAAATATTTTTCTTAGCGTTAAGGCTTTACCCCCTTAACGCGTTTTTAAGCATTGTCGTACAGTTTGCATATAAAACACCTGTTAAACGGTCGGTGGATAGGGATGCACCGTGATACGACAACACTAAACCAAAATCGTATGGGTCTCGTTTAGGGATAAAAGTATGATAAGGCACGTGAAGCAATGCCTAAGGTAGGATACTACCAGTTCGGGTCGCAGGGCTGGTGGTAATGCATCATAGGTATGACCGCCCACCTCATCCATCCATCCCCTATCGAGTCAAAGGGAGGCTACCCCAATCTAGGTGCACCAATCGAAACCAACAAGAGTAATAATATGGACCGATCCAAGAAATTGAAGAATGGATGTCCGCTCGGGGTAATTAGCCCACTTGCCCCTGTCAAGACGTCCTGTTTTAGTCATTTCAAATTGGCACAAGTGCCGGGGTCTATCCATCATCATTCTCTTTCTTCAAATCCAGAAATCATCGACAAATCCAACCACTTCTTTTTAGAGTCTCCTCCACGTACACAGTGGTTAAAGTGGTTTCGGTGTCGACAAAGAGTATGCCCATATCCGACCCTGGTCTCTATAACAACCAAATGTCGTTTTACACACCGGTTGGTTCTTTTATATTTCGAACAGTTCATGCTTGATATCAAAATATCATATTCGTTCAAAATCAAATCCATTTCAAAATCATCATATTTACTTAGAGTATTCTATTTCAATTCAAAATCATGTTCGTCTTAATATCTCGATTTCGATTCCAAAATTGTTTCGAATTCCAATTTGGGTAATAACTTCAATTTAACCCAATTCGTATTTAAATCCATGATTTAAAAATAACATTCCACTCTTGACCAGTTTGAATTTTTTAAAAATAGTTTGAATAGTTTTAAAATTGTTTAAATAATTAAAATAGTTAAAAATAGTGTAAATGATTAAAATAGTTAAAAATATTTAAAATGGTTAAAATAGTTAAAAATAGTTTAAATGGTTAAAATAGTTTATTATAAAATTGTTTAAATATTAAAATGGTTTATATAATAAAATAATTTGGAAAATCAAAATAATTTAAATATTTAAAGAATATAGATTTTAAACAGTTTACACTAAAATAATTTATTTAAAAATAGCTTCAAAGTCAAACCGATTCAATTCCAACTTCCCAATTCAAGTCAATTCCAATTCCCGTTCAATCGATTCAGTTTCAATTTCAATTCAATTCTAATTTGAAACCATTTCAATTCCAAGTTAGATTTCCAAAATATCGATTTAAAGCACTTAATCAAATTTACCTTCAATATTCAATTTAAAATCAAAACTTCAAATATAATTCCATTCCGAGCTTAATTTCGAAAATAATTTGATTTCTATAAATTTGGTTTTTTTTCTTTGATCAAAGTCATTTAAATAAATTTCAAATCAAAATTTCAAAATCCTTTAATCTAACCAATCCGGTGTCCGTATATAATTTTCTATCATTTGGCCAAGTGATTAGTTATTTCAATTTAATTTCAGGGATGGATATATATCATTTCAATCCATATCAAAGTGTCATAGGTATATCATTTCAACCTATTTCTTAATTCATTCAAAATAATTCAATTTACAGTTTATATACTATAAATAATATACAGTATGATAATAGGATATACCAGAATAAATAAACATCCAAATCATCCAAAATATCAACCAATAGCATTCATCGCAATCAATCATCCAAATAGTCAATATAATTCACAACAATTTCATAGTTATTAAAATCGGGTGTTTTACTGGAAATTAAATTCCTATTTCAAATTTAACTGTCAATTTTAATTTTTAACAGTTAATTCAATGACAGTTTAGATGGAAATTAAATTTATCAAACAACGATCAATAAATTTATAACACTTTATAATTCAAATTTAACTAGCATAAAAATATTCTAGGACGTGTGAGCGTTATAAAACACTCACCTTGACTTTCTGTTGCCGCCGAGACGTTTTGTTTTGGAACTAAAACCGGACGACGCCCGATTTTAGCCCAAATTTTGACCGTCTCCAAATCCATCCAAACCAGTCTCATTGCGAAGCTCTCATTATTGCGACCGCAATGCAAAAATTCTCGTAACAATCAGACCTCGTATGCCGGAGCTATACCATTTTTAGTTCATCAATATAATTAAATTAAATTAGAAACTAATATAATATATCTTTTAAAACCCATACCCACTAACAAGCCCGGCCCGCTAAAAAGCTTCTTCTCCCCTATCTAAAAGCCTGCACATGACATAGAGAACCCATGGCCGTGTGCACATATTCGAGTGATACGGAGCTTGGAGACTCTAATCGACATTCCGACTTCGCCAACGAACATCTCTCGACAAATCCGTCATGCCCAAACCAAAATTTTTGAGCTCGCACCCCTCATTCAAATCGCGACCTGGCCGAACTCTTCGTGCTATAGTGAAGTGACGTGTGACGCCCCACCCCGAGACCCATATTAACAAAGAGTATTACTGGGTAATACTGTCTGCTAATGTAGAGAATAGGGCTGGATAGGAGCGACCATCTACAGCCTTGTCTTAAGTATCTATTGAATACGTTGACAAATGCCATATTTTTTTTCTATCTCAAGTGGGTCGACATATCCAATAAATACTTAATACAAAGCCATAGGTAGCTATAGAATCTATCAGAACAAAATACAATAACTCGAATGCAAAACACATCACAGAACAGTAGATCATCACATATATATACATATACAGATACATCACAGAGTATACAAAATTATACATGTCAAGTGGTATAGCAACCACAATATACAGGCGAGTTAAAAGAATATACATATCAGAGTAGCAACAAAAAAGCGATAACAAAAAGAGCTAGCAGAATAGTTCATGCGGAAGCAGAATAGGCTAAGTCCAAATGTACCTAACCTGAAACACCTCGGTCTGACCCGAGTATAAAATACACGGGTCAGTCTAGCTAAACAAATCAGTATACAAGGATAAGTGATAATATGAGCATAAAGATAATGTGATAATATTCTCGAGTGAGAAGGGACAACTAAAGTGTATGATTACATCAAGTGATAATATTGTATCACTACACCAACATATACTCTCAAAAGAGATAAAATAACCCATAAAACGGTAAAAGTAGTGAGCCTCATATCATCGGCATTCATAAGACATCAAATATGGTTTAGGGGAAAACCTAAACCCGCCATCTTGGCAAACCCATAACATGCATAAAGAGATCCCATCTCAAACACGCCATAAGGCAAATATATCTCCAAAGAGGAGAATAAAATCTCAAGTAAACGCCAAAAGGAAAATCTCATATAACGCCAATGTAGGCAATTCAAATATCAAAAATAGAACTTCCCAGAGTTCAAATTACCAAAAGGTAATCGCCACAAAGATATATCGAATGGTTCAAAGGACCAATTCCAGAAAGGGGCGATACACTAGGGAAAATAGTCAAAGAAACCATCTCAAAAGTGTTGCACGTGCATGTGGCCGAAGCCTTGCCAAGTATTGTAATCTCAAATAGGTACCTCGCTCGAAGGCAAAACGTCACAATGACAAATATGCCATAATGGAAAATACGCCGCAATGGCAAATACGCCGCAATGGAAAACGTCTCGAAGACAAATACGCCGCAATGGCAAACGCCGCAATGGCAATGACCCGAAGGTCCAGTACTAGCACGCCGCAATGGCAAATGTGTCACAAACTCTCGAATAGGAACCCGAATAGTGTTCACGTGCATCCCATACCACACGTTCGCACTAAACGGTTTACTAACCACCGGTAAATTTCACACTCAAAGCAGTAAAAAGTTTACCTCATCTCATCGGTAAACTCGACCCGAAGGTCAAAGCGATCAAAAGGACAAGTCAGGAATTAACCGATAAGATAAACGCACGTGTCCCATACCACCTGTTTTACCAACCCGTTTAATTCTCTTTCTCATTCCCTCGAATAGTGCAAAAACGTGTATTTTATATAAAGAATAATTTACTTGAGAAAACAAGCTTTAAATACCAATTTTAAAAGCCATATTTGAAAATTCTCTTATTATCGAGAATAAATAAATTCTATATTTGAAAATACTTTAAAAATATCATACAATAATAATTTAAAATGCCCATTTATTTTAAAAATTATTTCAAAAAGGTTCGGAAAAATCCGTGCTCGAAAACAAATAAAAACCCAAGAAATCACTCAAATCGATATTCGAATTCAATTCAAATTAAATTCAAATTTAATCCTAAATTTGAATTTCAAAATCTCCAAAATTTGGCTACTGTACTGATAGACATCATTGCCTCAAAACATTTTAGGAATATCACAAAACATGAAGTTAAAGTCAAAAGTCGGACTTTGTAATGTTACTTCTCCTCATTTGAAAAGATATTTCTTTTTAAAGTAAATTGAATATGGTGATTTGAGTTTTAGGTTTCAACTCGGTAAATCGATAGAGCAGAGCATGTGTACTAGTTTCAAACCCAATTTCGACCCTATAGATCATAGAATTTGCAGAAACATACAACATGAAAGCTGTTCCTTAATGTCTTAGCTTTCTAACAAAAAAACCATACTTAATTCGGATTTATGACTAAAAAGTTATGCTAAATTTACTTTGAGCTTAAATCTCAGAAATTTTCATAATAGGACACACATGTCCATCCATTTTAATTTTAACTACATTTTCAAACAAGGTTTATGCTAAATCATTTATTAAATGTCCCAGAAAGCTAAGACATACAAAATTATGATCAACTTTATGTAATCATCTTTTAAAAGTTTCAACAAATTAATGTTGATTAAATTATTTTGTCTCATTAATTAATCCAATAAATTTCCAAATCATCATATTTCCAATATTCACCATTTATAACCAACATTATCATCTTTTACTCTATTTTAGTCTTTCCAATTTTATTGTTTACTCAAAATAAACGATTTTAAATCTCCAATTTATTTTTATTTTCCAATATTAAATTATAACCACCGTTATGATTTAATATTATAGGTAATCATCAAAACCAGGGTTGTTACATGACGCGCCTCCTTAGAGATGATCGGACCACCCTAAAATTCACCCATAGATGCGTTATCCCACAACAAAATCAAAAACAATGCTCATCTCCCTTAATACTTCCCCTATCTCACAAAATCCCCAACCCTAGCCATTCAACTTGCTACTGTACGCGAGCTGGAGTAATGACAATCGATGCCTCACCTCCCAAATAACATACCAAATCGAAGCTTGTGATGAATCTTGATTTTTTAAAATTGGTTTCGCGATTTTTAGACAAGTGGATTTCAAGTTTTAGATTTTTGAAGTTATGATTTTTATTTTTCCTCTACTGGCTTCTACTGTAAAGTTGCATGCTATTTAAAATAAGGGAGGGAAGTGATGTTGGCATGTAGGAGGCTTGCTACAGTGACTTGAAATGAAATAAAAGAAGCGGAGGTCAAGTCAATGAATATATATATTTTATTTAAACTTTCAAATTATCTCGATTCCATAACCTAAAATTCTGAACCTCTGACGAAGCATGTTATTAGGTGTTCATAATGTTATACCCCTATTCTGAATGCAGTGGAAAAGGTTTCGAGTCTTAATTCAATCATACGGAGAAGATAGCTTTTTGGATTCAATTAAAATATTAAATTTTTGATATTTAGTTCAACGCTTTTCTATCCCGTACGACCAAACGATAACTCCAAATGCTACGAAATTTAAAATCCGATAATAATACACTATTAGGGATCCAATGGATCTGGTTTCATCGAATTCCGAGACTGTGCCCCAAAAGGCTATTTTTAACATCTCGATTATAATATAAAATTTCTGATTTCTAATTATTCACTTTTAAATCCAATTTTAAATGTTAACAATCTTCATTGTTGTTTAAATAAAATTTACATCAACTTTTGATATCATTTTCAATCATATTAAATTCAGAATTCAATTATTCAAATAATTTCCACTATTAAATTTAAACAATTTAATTGTTCAATATTCAACAAATTTCAATATTAGATTTTAAATGAATTTTAGTTATCAATCAATTGCTTTATTTACATCTAATGAATTCAACATTTATTATTCAATTCAACTATTGATTGTAAATACATTCAATACATAGCATTACCTTTCAATACTTGCTATTACTTAAATCTTCGAAATTAGTTTATTTCAAAATTTTGTTCAAGTTCATATCCAATAACTTACATCCAAAATCATTAAATTCTTATTTTTAACTATTTTTGTTCATTAATTACACTAAATTTAATAATTTAAAATAGTTAAAAAATACGGGTCGTTACATTAGAGGTCTTTCGATTAGTTGAGGGGTGGCTGCGTGGGGCCATAAACACGATACGGAAAGGGATAGACCAAGTAGAATATCTTTATTGTAGGCCTAACAACGTAGTCCTTTATAGAAATAGAAAATCCCCGACCGAGTTCCATACAAGGTAGACCTTGTTAAGCGGGATTCAGGGAGCAGACAGAACGATTACGTATAGTCCTCAAGGTACGCACTGGGTGGTACATTGTGGATGTCCGAGCATTAGTATTGGCTAGTGCATATGCAGTTTTACGCTTTCATAGCAGACAATGGAACATCTTTATTATAGGCCTCATGAAGCTGTCCTTTACAGATGTAGTCATGGAACGCTCTAGGAGCAAGATGATGGAGTCCTTTCCGAGGAGGATACGGAACGTACTATGGGTAGTACCTAGGACCAATGTGGTCATTGGGCATATAGCTACATATATATTAGTTATTAGGTTTTAATCTACTAGGGAGTAGATGGGTACGATTCACGCGCAGATGCGAGAGTATTATGAACCCAATAAACCTAATATAACAGTAAATGGAAATTAAATGGTATATGTAGAATTAAGCTTAGAAGTGTATAATTTGTCCATTCACCAGAACTTTAGTTCTGACCCCCTCCTCATAACATCCTAAAGGTTAGGTAGATGGAAGGGACTTTCCATCTTTGAGACACTTGTTTAGAAAGTGTTATTATATTGGTGAGTATTTACTTACAATTATATTTTAGTTAGTTCCACTGTGAGATATTTATTTGAGCTATGATATATTTGTCTTTGCCTATTTGCAAGATACCAGAAACCCAACTCGGGCTTCACTGGGCTTGAATTTAGCATTCTTGCAAAATATTCATACCCACTGGAATTCGGGCCGTTACACATGTATAAAAGGAAGAAGAAATGTGACGTTCAATTTGAAAAGGAAATCCATATCATATTTTAGAATTCTGAATGAATTCATGTGATAGTGCACTGGTGGCCTACCATGGTCCATCGGTGTACAAGATTCTTTCAGATTTCTGAAAGCTTTAGAAAACATTAATAACATCTGTAAAAATTCTTAAAAATTATATTTAAGATCCTTAAGGCTTTAGGATAAGAGTGCATGATTCTTGTGAGTTTTAACAATATATTTCGAAGACAAAACGACTTACATATATATAGTCTTTGAGTGTTCTTTATTTAACTGATTCCCTAAAGCTGTACTGCTCGTTCTTTTATCATTCTGGAGATTTGTGATGACTTTGCATTGATTCTTCTACTTTAGACTAAAGGTTGGAGTTGTCATCATCAAAATCTGGAATTACTCTAATAGTTGATTAGGCACGTGTGACGACCCACCTTGTTGGACGGTTTAAATCGACAATAAACCACACATGTCAACTCAAACCATTCAAAAGGGAGGATTGTCAATGGGGTAAATAAGAAAATAAGAGAAAAGAAGGAAAAACAAAACACAAAATCTCACAACGGAATGACAAAATATAATATTCAAATAAACAGTTCATGAAGCTGTTTTATAATATACATTTGATTACACAAATTTTACAACAATCAGAGTACAATTAACAACATACCAATAATGATGAAGTAGAAAATTTCTAATAATATAATATATCAAACTCCATCTTTGTCCTCCAGAAATAAAGTCTCCAATAATGAAATGCTCAGGCTGACCCGAGCGTAATAAAAAGACAAACACTCGAGTGAGAACTAAAAGATCTTATGTAAGTAAAATGAACAAGTAAATATGAGTGTAATAGCTTCAGAGATGTTCACGGGACTTCACATCTCCTATCTAGTGTATAATGTGCGTGCAATAACTTAAGAGATGTTACATAATTTTTCATCTCCTAAGGATCCGTTAAACCATCTATATTTAACGAACCGTAATTTCGCTACTTCGAAAATGAGGGATTTTGTTTATTTTAAATTTAAAAGGGTTTAAAAAATAAATAAATATGTTATATATAATAGGTAATAGTGGAGAAATTATTTATTCTTGTAGTTAATAATTAAAAAGTATAAAATTTGGATTTTAGAATAAATCATGAAACACCCCCACACCCCTTAGTATACCCAAGGGGACACACTAAAAGGCATGGAGTGTTATTGGTATAACTAAAACTAGCAGAGACTAAGATTCCCAAGACAAAAATATATATAAACAGTGGAAACAATTATTATAATAATAATTTATTTAAAACAAAACCTCAGAATTACTTTATAAATCAAATAAGTCGCCAAATACCAAATACATCATATGTCTCAAAATATCCATACTTGTCTTGCGAAATTAAAAACCATAGTCTCAATAAAATCAAAGTACAAATCATCCCTCAAATAGTGCCAATACAACATATGAACTAAAAGCTGAAAATAAAGAAGAGAAATACATAGGAAGAATCTCAGTTGGTGCAACCTCCCTAAATCTACAAATCTACCTCGCTCGCCCTTGATGGCCTATGGGGGGGAAAGGGAAAATAGAGGAGTGGGTCAGCTAAAAGTCTGGTGAATGATAGTAATTACTAGAATCTTTAAGCAAATTAAAAGTAATAGACTTTACAATAGTTCTAGTATATAAAAGGAAAGAAAGGAAATAGAGAGAAGGAATAAGCTGGAAATAAATACGAATTACTAAATTGACATAATTGATTAACTTTGATTGTTTGCACTTGTCTTTGTTAGCTGCTTTGATTAGGCTGAATTCCTAATCCTATAATTAGGTTGAAATCCTAATTCTACCCTTTGATCGGTCTGCTACTCCATAGTACCTACTGCAGACTAGACGCTATATAACTCCCTACACATAAGGTAATGGCATCGACGAAAGTCGCACAAAGTACAATGGTGTCTACGAAAGACCACAAAGTATCTACTGTGGACTAGACGTTATATAGCTCCCTACACAGAAGGCAATGGTGTCTATGAAAGACACACATACTTAAGCGCTTGGAACTCATAGCGAATACTGAGCACCGAAATGGAAGTCGCATGCGTAACTGCCACCATGCTCATGCTACCTATTGCTCCACCTATTGGGTCTTCTTATTACCTGTGCTTCAGCATAAGCGTGCCTCTCGTCTCACTTTAGGATTATGTGAAACACCATGTCCATAGAAAAATAGGGAAAATGATGTTGGTACTGGCCTGTCATCCAAACAATATCTAGTTGCGCCCCTTGTCCAAATCCCCCGTGATTTGGACTTCTATTTGACCAATTACTACCATTATTAGCATAAGTGTGCCCTCATCTCACTTCAGGCTAATGTGAGACCACTATTTTGTCTAATAGGGAATGCTTTTTGGTACAGGTCCTACTTTCATCTTTACTTATTAACTTACATAAATTATTTAAATAAGCCTTTATTATTATCTTCACTATCTTTGCTTATTAATTTATCCTAAGTCTTAAAATAAGCCTCCTTCTGTTCTATTTCTTATTATAACCTACGTTATAATCTTGCTTATTACTTAACCCAAGGTCTAACTGTAAAAATAAGCTCCTTTCATCTTATACTCTTTTTAGTTATAATTCTAAGTTATAACTAGGCCAATTATCTTTAATTAGTCCAACTCTAACATTAATATCATAATTAGGCTCAATTTCAGTCTTAAATCCATTTTTATTACAGTATTTACAATTTACATCTTATCTTCTATTATTTCAGTATTCTTATAATTTTAATCCATATTCGCGTTTAATCTATTCTAATCCATACGCGAAGAAGAAGGAGAAATAATAGAAAATCAAAAATAGAAGAAAATCCAAAGTGTAGAAAAAAAGATGTAAATAATGCAAAAATAACAGTAAATAAATTAAAATACTGTAAATAAACTGTAAATAAATGAAAAATTATAATTAACAGAAATAAACTAAAATTAACTGAAAAGAATAGCTAAAAGAAATAGACTGAAAATAATTCTAAAAACTGTAGATAAACTACTAAAAGGTTATTCAAAAAATCATAGTAAAACTACAACTATTGGAAACCCTATTATTTTAAATTACTTAAAGAAATTTAAAATAATTACAATCACTCACCTGAGGTCCTAAGCTCTTCCCTTTTAGTCTTCCCGGATCCACTTGAGGGTATTAAAATATTTTTATCAAAAAAATTCTCTCCTTGGAAAATTATTCCTTTTAGGGTCAATCCTAAAAAGGTGAACCCAAGGGGAGAAAACCTAAAATGAGAAAAAGTGTTCGGCCTAGGGTCTTATGTAGGGGTAGAAGTGGATCTCAGACCGCTGGATTTGGAGATTGAATAGGATACAACCACGTCATAGGCTGAATAGGAGCCGTCAGATGGAAGCATGGAAGGACCAGATTGGTTAAAAGAATGCAAATGACGCATACAACGTTCAAACGAACAAAAGTTCGTTCGTTCGTTCACAAGGGGAGGCGGGTCGACGGGGCGATCGACCGCCCTGGTGCCTAGGTTGACCGGCCGGTCTAGCCCATTTTTTTTTCGATTCTTCTTTATTTTTGTTTAATTCATAACTTGCTCATATTAGCTCGGATTCTGACATTCTATATATGAAAATTGACCAGAAAATTACCATGGACACAATGGTCCAACCCTCATAGCTCATTTCTGATAATTTCACAAAGTTATTTTATCATTTCATTAACTAACAAATTAATTATTATGGTTTAAATTTCGGGTTGTTACAAATCAGCAAAAGTTAAGTTTTGTTAAAAATAAATAAATGCTTAAATAAATAGGTTTAAATATTTGTTTGAAAAGTGAAATTATATTAAAATCACTTAATAAAGATAATAGAAGTATACTAAAGGGTTTAAAAATAGGTTTATAATCGTTTTCACATTTTGTCAATGCAACTTCAAAATTCAATATTTTGATATTAACCCTAATGATATAGGATTTTAACCTAGATAAACTTGTTTTAGTTCATTTAATATAATAGGAATTAAATTTTGAAGTTTGGTTTACTTTAGTATATAGCTTAGCAAAAAGGTCAAATTTTGACTGTAAAATTTGTCAATAACAACGTTGTTTTCAACTGTAACAAGTTATCGCAACATTGTATGAACATATGCATTTTATAACATGTATAATACATCTTTACAAACTATAACAAACTATATCACATTACATTTATATCATATAAAACAAATAACACTTTTTTGTAAAGTAAATAAAATAAAACATAAAAAAAAGTGTAAAAGCATGATTTGACAAAAGAGAGTTGAATTTTTCTTAAGGAACAACGTCATTACACTGTGCATCTTATCTCATTTATGAGATGTTACTAATATACATGGAAAAGGAGCAAAAGTTATTTTAACTTTTTACAATTTAAGAAAAAAAGACAAATCCTTACATTAAGGACACAAATCAAATACTAACATCTCTTCCACCATTAATGCATATCTTAATTTGTTAACATGTGTCATGTGTAATCAGATCAAAGAAAAGTCTTCACTTTAAAATGCAAAGTTTAGGAAAGAAAAGATAGTAATCATTTCACAAATTCAAATCACATTAATGAGCCATCCTTTCCTTCGATAATGCATGTCCTTAAGGTGTTAAATCAAGGGCTTAAAGGTAAAAGAATAGAAAATGATAGAAAGGTAATTTTGCATGCAAAACTTCACCTATAAATAAGCATCATTTTCACTTCATTTCTCACAACTCAAACTTTTCTCTTCTTCTTCACTTTCTCCATCTTCTTCTTCCTCCATTTCCATAGCTTTCCACCTCTCCATTCTCTTGAAATAATAATAAAACCAACTCCACCTTCCAAAACACCACCCCGCCACCTCCTTTAAGCCACACACCTCTACCCACCTCACACACCTCACGGCCGAACCCTCTAGCCACTAACCCAAGCCCAACTTCCCACACCCGCCCCCATACTCCACACACCCTCCTCTCCAAAGCTGTGCACCCCCTCAAACTAACACGCCCTCCTCTACACCCCACTCCAAGACCGTACCCTCCATACCCGAGCCATAAAACCCACGACCATATAACAAAAGAAAAAAAAAGAGGATAAAAAAGGAAGGAAAATAAATTAAGGCGAGAGTTCGAGACGATTTCGAAGGAGCACGCTAGTTCAGATAAAGTTAGATGGAGTGGAAATAAAGGTGAGAAATTCTCATCGTTATTCAATTATATTGATTATCAAGTTTAATTGTTATGTTAGATAATCACCATTTGATGATATGGACATTTGAATGATTGTTTGAATATGTTGGATGGATAGTAGAGTTATGATAATATACTCACTTATTGATAATCACTATGATATGAGAATGGATGTTATGTTAATGAGGAATATCAGAAGTAATTATGCTCATTGTTGATTAAGTAATCCCTTTGTTAAGTATGACCAGTTTTGTTAATATGGTATATGTTGAAATTATTAAGCCTCTTTATGAATTGTGGAAAAAAAATTAAATTTGGATTTGAAAATAAAATAAAATTGGAATTGAAGTATAATTGAAATTGAAATCGGAATCAGAATCTAAATTTGAATTGGATTTGAAATGGAAATTGAAAGAAATTGAAATTGAGAAGAATAGTAAAATTGAAATTGAAATTAATTTTGAAAATTGAAATTGAGATTAAGGTTGAAGTTTAAATTAGAATTGAAGTTAGACTTGAAATATAAGTTTTAATTAAGTTTAATTTGAAGTTAGAATTGAAATTGAATAGAAACTGGATTTGGAAATTTAATAATAAAAAATGTGAATATAATAATATTATAATATAAGAATAGTGAAAATCTATTTTTAATACTTTAAAAAGTGAAAATATTGATTTAAAATGATTAGTAATGTTTTTATAAGTAATTATATTCAATTTAGAGAATTTATTTCAAATATTGTAAATCAATTTAAAACTAGGCGCATCTCGTAACGACAGCTCGCGATTTCGTGCCGAAAAGTTCAAATGAGTGTTGTAAAGACCCACTATTTTGGACCATTCAAATCGACAATAAATCCACACATGTCAGACTTGAATAATTCAAAATAATAGATTGTTAATTTAAATTTGGCAAAACTCAGCATATACAGTAAATAAAATAATCACAAATCACAAACACAGAGTAATATAACAATAATGCAGCGGAAACAAAAGAATAGTAGTTCATGAAGCTACTATATATATAATAGAGTTAAACAAGATACAACAGAAGTCTCGAATACAATAGTCAAATACAAGATCAAAATACATCACTAGAATCAACTGAATATCTAAAAGCTGGATAGATAGCTGGATCTCCAAGCGAAGCTCCAACCCCAAAGGTGAGTCTCGAATACTGGTACACTCAGTCTGACCCGAGCGTAAAGAAAACACAAAACACTCGAGTCAGGATCATTCTTATATCAATAAATCCAACTCAAGTGAAATAACAACTGAAATACAAGTAACTCAAAGGATGTTTGGGATAACCATCCTCTAAGGATCCATTAAACTATCTACTATGTAGTAGTGTACGCTAAGTAGATAATGCCTATTAGTAATATAAAGTATCAAAATAGCGTTAAGGTGTTACCATTATTCCCCTTAACACATTTTATATAAGCATCGTAGTCTATACAGCACTGTAAACTCCACCGTAAACTAGTGGGCTATCAGGGAGTACTCCATAGGTATAACACAAAACAAATCGTAGTGGTCGCGCATAGGGATACAAGTATGACAAGGCACATGAGGCAATACCCAAGGTAGTGAAACTACCGTTTGCCTGATCCGGACTGGTGAGAACGCATCGCCGCAACGATCGCAACACCGTTAAACAACACTCCCAAATCAAGGGTGCGCACCAATCAAAAACAAGTAATGAGTAGTTTACGAAGAAGTGTGTCCGCTAGAGGTAGCTAACCTCACTGGCCCGACACGGCTCCTGTTTAAGTCATTTCCAATTTGACACAAGTGTCAAGGCTATCTATTATCGTTCTCTTTCTTCAAATCCAGCAACGTCATCATTCCAACCACTTCATTCTGGATCACACTCCGCATATAATAGTTATTAAAGTGGTTTTCGGTTTGGACAGAGAGTATGTCCCTAACCGATCCCGGACTCTTCAATAACTATGTGACGACCCGACTTTCATTCCACAGAATGACGCGTCGTCGATAAGAAAGAAAGGGATAGAAAGAGAAAAGAAGAGAAGAAAGAAAGAAACAACATCAGAATCTCACACAGCGGAACGAATAAATTATATTAATAACAAAAGTATTACACAATATACAACACTTATCAGAGTTATACAACATATACATCACATACTAGACAGTTATAAACATCTGTCTAGACATTACAACTCAAATACAATACAAACACTATCACAGAGATCTACACAGCGGAATTCTATATCTACGAACGCCGAAGCCTCCTGCTCCATTGCTCCTCCAGAATATTCGTCAAAGCAAACCTGACTCCCTTGGCTACTCGTAAAAATTTGAGTACCCAAGAGTTTATATAAAACAGAAATAAACACTTGGGTCAGACATGGGTCTGGTGTGAGTAAACGGTTTAAATTGCTTAACTTCAAAACCTTTTGAAAAGAAAAGTATCTCGTAAGACTTCCCACACATAAACATGGAAAAGTTTTTACCTTACGCTAACCAAAACTTTGATAGGAAATCTGGTTATATTATAATATGTCTAGGGTTTTCAAATAAATATGAAATAGCCGAAATTGTTACATTATTAAATTCCAGCATACATAGGTATACAATCAAGTCCGTTATCACTTATTGGAAGTTGGATTTCCATACAATGGCAGGGCTACTGGGGTACCGCCCGTCACAGTACGTGGCCTAGATCACCGTACCGAGGAGTATGCCCGCTCCCCTGCAACACAAAGCCGAAACCATCCCTTACTGGATAATTCCGAATAAAATCACCCCACGGTTGTGTACATCAACCGCACCACTAAGTCAAAAATAGAAAGGGACATCTAGACAGGGATGACCTTACTCTCAATGGGCGCTACCCACGAAGCCTTGCTGCACCTCCCCTGTTTTAGCCATTTCCGATTGATGAGGCTTGAGGTCACGATTACCTTTAATCAGAACACTTCACTTAGAATGCTCATCGTCCACCTGACGATGTTCTGAAAGCATTCAATCCATACAAGTTCGTTCCGGGTTCGAACGAAACCGAAGGTATTATCTCGTTACACTCGTTTTGGAATCACCCTCAGAGTTAACGACAATAACCCTTGCACTCTTAATCTTCATCTTCACTTGAGATTCATGACCTATCGTTAATTTGGATCGATGTGGTATTCGGGTCTCCAGACCTGGAAATCCGGTATACGGAAACCCGATCCCGGTCTCATCGAAATCCAAAACGTGTCTTTTAAGGCCAAGTTGTTTAAAGGTTTAAACAATTCAATTCAATACTTGAATTCACACAGCATTAACATAGATAAATATCACATATTTATCACAGATATATCCAATATCATATCACAGAATATCATAGTATATCATCCAATAGATATCAACCAAATCAGACATTCTACTCAACCATCATTCATAAGCAACCATTTATTAATCTCTATTATAATTAATTTAATCCACTTAAATTAAATTAATTACTTAAGAATTAATTCCTAACCTTGCTTAATCAATCATTAATTAATTACTTATCCATTTAATTAATTAATCATTAAATATTAATCACTCTTGATTAATTATTCATTAATTACATAAAGTAATTATCCTTTAATTAATTTTACAAATTAATTATCCTTAATCATTTATAGTAATTAACCTTTAATTACTCTCATTAATTATAATAATTAATTATCCTTAATTAATTACTTTAATTAATTAATTAACTATAATTAATTACATTATTCCTTAATTAATTACATTAATTAATCATACATTAATTAATTACTTTCATTTATCAACCTTACATAATCATCAACAGTAATTAACTATTCTTAATTACTTTAATTTCTTTTATAAATCCTTTTTTGATTAATTACACCAATTACATACAGTAATTCATTTGTTAATTACTTACACTAAGTAATTTCATTTAACAAATTATATTAAGTAATTATACTTAATTAATTAATTTCCAAGTGACTATCCTTAATTAATTAACAAATTAATTTACTTAAATAAATCACATTCATTTCATAAATCATAACTAAGTAATTCATCCTTAAGTACCTTTTTAAACAAATTAATTAATCCCTAATTACAGATTAATAATTCTTTAACTATTAATTAATAAACCTTAATTATTAATCAATATCTTTTAATACAAAGTAATTAATCTCTAATTACTTTTATAATTAATTAATTAACCTTAATTAATTAATTAATTACCTCTTAATTATTAATTAATAAAACTTAATTATTAATTAACAACTTTAATTACCAATTTAATTAATCCATAATTACCAATTTATTAATCCTTAATGATAATTAATTAACCCTTAATAACAGTTAATTAATCCTTAATTAACTTTAATCATAAATTAATAATCTCTTAATTATTAATTAAGAAAACTTAATTATTACTTAATAAAACTTTATTAAGTACTTCTTAATTACTAGTTTAATTAACCCTTAATTACTTAATTAATCCTGAGATAAAACATTATCATTTAAAAACATTTGATCTTAATAATTAACTTACTTAATTAAAATCATTAATTAAGTTAAAATAAATAATCATTAATTACTTATCCTTAATTATTAATTGACAATCTTTAATTACAAGTTAATAAATCTTGAAAACCTTAATTGTTAATTAACAAATCCTTAATCATTAACTAATTTAATCATCTTATTAATTATCAAACTTTAATTAAGTTTTAAGATAAAAACATTTTCTCAATAATTACTTTATTACATTTCCCATTTAATTTGGAAATAACTTAAGATTTTGATTTAATATATTTAAGTTAATCAAAATCATACAACTTAATTTTATTTAACATATTCATTACAAAGAAATGAATTTCAAGACAATTGATTTAACTTAATTGTTGAAAGTTTTTAAAACTTACTTTATTTAAATTTTAAAAAAAAACTGATTTAACATTATCTTTGGGTTTAACCTATATGTACTTGAACAAACCCTTCTTCTTTTCTTTTTATAAAAGACTTTAGTTTTAAATTTTTAAAACTGTTTTGAAACTTACAGCTCACTCGAAATCTTGCAAATGACCCGAAGACTACCCGAGTCAAAACCTTATGCACGCGAGTTCCTCCCCGAGAAAAATTTAAAACTGTTTGTTTTATAACTGTTAAAACTTTGAACAATTTCACTCTCTCGCGTACGACCCTAAAACTACCCGTGCCAAAATCTAATTTCCACGAGTCCTCCCCGAGTACGAACACGAGAACTTATCTTCTTCCCCAATTCAAAATTCCAGATACACACAAACGAGAACACGTGCACGTGCACGGTGAACTTCGACGACTCCGACCAACTTGCTGATCACCATCGAGTCGCAATCCTTCTCCTCGACCACCACGTCAACTCCAACCATCGAGCAAAATCGTAAATCGAATTTAAGCTTCCTCGACCACTTCCTGGAACAAATTCGACAACCCATATTCGCCTCGCCAGACCGATTCCGACCACCAGAATTTCCCCGACTTCGACCAAAGCTCCATCTCCCACCCACGCTTCCATCCCCCCAGGTGCGGTAGCCTCCAGTTCACCCACGTCATCGGAACAAGTCGCGATTTCAACCATACCCAAAACCATCCCTAAACCCTAAATTACCATCGATCGATCACCACGACGTAAAATAAAATCATCCACTATTTTTCCAACCATCTACAGCCTTCAATCTATCTCCGACATCAACCACGATGATCCCTGACTTGCCGATCATCGGAAATTTACAAAAATGTCATTTCTGTTCAACTTAAAATTTCTCTACCATTTCAATCTTAAAATTCATGATTACTTTTTCTAAATTCATCATTTGCAAGCATTAATCAGATTATAGAATCAAAGATCTAAATTAACATATTCGAATTTTACCCATTTCTTTGATTTCCACTGTACATTTAAATTTTGAGTTAAATACTTATTATATATTCTTGAATCTATTTTTAAAATCTAAAGTATATAGTTAGAAACCTTTCTCATTAACACAACCTAGACTAAAATCAAATGGATGCAAAGATATGAATTTTCAAATAAAAATCTGAAGCCTGTACTAAGATAAAACAGAGACATATATATGAATAGACATACACATCTTTATATCTACATATTTATAAACATGCAACCAAAAATTCACTCAATCATTTCTAGGACATCCCATATAATACTTCTGGGATCATGATATATAGTTTTAAGGTCTTATAAAAGAGGAGTTTCTCAAATTAAAAATGAACAGAGCAATTAACAATTAAATCAGACATGCACACTTCAATTCTCACATACATACAGAGTACACACATATAAACGAACATGCAAATATACTCCATTCAGAAATCATTCGAAAGCAAAATTTAATTTCATTTTTAACTTTTGAAAAAAAATGTTTACTCACCTTTTTACTGTTGAATAGAGAAGTTATAAACTGGCATGTTGAGATCTTTGAAAACTGGAAGCTTTGAAACAGAATTGCTTCATTTCTTTAAAAACAGGAAAGCTTGGAAATCTTTTGTTGTTGCTTCAGGTTATATTGAAACTTGCTTGATTTACTTGCATGCATTCTTGGAATGGTTACAGGCTTGAAGAACAATTGTTACAGGTCTTGAAAAACATTGCAGGTTTGTTTTGAGGAAGGCTACAGGGTTTTTGAACTGGAAATGATTTTCAGGTTGTATATTTTTTTGTTTGAGAAGATTTCAGTTTGGTTTGTGGAGATTTGATTTTAGTTTCGGTTTGAGATGTTTTTCAGTTTTGATCATTTTCTGGTTTGAGAATTTTTGTCTTTGCAAATGAAAAAGATAAGAAAAGAAAAAGAAGAGAGGAGGTGAAAGTTTATATAGTTAATTTTGATTTTATTAAAATTTAAAGAAAATAAAATTAAAGGATGACACTTGTCTCTACCCTTATTTATCTTGTTAACACATGTATTTAACATGTTTAGAAATTTAACACTTGTCCTTAATCTTTTTATATTATTTTTAAAAAGAGTTTTAAAAAGCTTTTATATTTATTTCCTAAATAGATAAATACATTTATTAATCATAAATGCTTTCCTATATTATATATAAATGAAATCTTTTAAAAGAAAATAAAATAAAAACTAATTATATTCTAATAAAATCATATATAATATATTTAATTCATTTTAAGTGTAAATATAAACTTTTATATTTATTACTATTAAATAAATATTTCCCAAATTTACATAAATAAAATTTCTTTTAAAGAAAATATTGTAAAACAAATCTAATTTTAATAAAAACTTTATTCATACATTTCATATCAAAACATATTAAAATAATTATCTTTTAAAGATTCAAATTTAAATCCAGATTCAAATTCAAATTTTACTTTTAAAATCCAATTTAAAAATCAACTCAACATTTATATTTTAAATAAACACATTATTAAGTTTGAAATGATTATTTCATTTAAAAACAACTCAAGACATATATATATATAATTAAACAATGCTTATTAATTTTGGAAATGATAAATCTATTTAAAATCAAATTTATAAAATAATACAATTAAAATAATTATTCTTATTATAATTCAATCTATATCATAATTAATACATCATATCATTATTATTTGGTTATTTATATTTGAAAATAACAATTTTATCAATTTAAATTAAGAGATTATCACATTTTAAATTCCTCGAAATCCCGGGATATCACATTCCTTCCCCCTTAAAAGAATTTCGTCCTCGAAATTTAAAAAAAAAGATAATCCAAAAATTTTAAATTTATTTTCAAAAATCCAAGCATACACATCAACCATACACTATCAATCAAACAACCATTCATCCAAACAAACCATTTCATCCAACAAACAATCCATACAAACAAACAACTCTAGCTATCCGGACATAGATCCGGATAAACTACCTAAAATTATCCCGAGTTTCCCAGATATAGATACTGGGTTACTCGCTCTACTAAATCCAAACTGGCAATTCATTACTGAAGCCAAAACACTTATCCTCACAAAAACTCAAAAAGATCCAATATACTTCGGAGTTATCTTTCTAATCTTACCCAAACTTATTTGCTCCCTTCATCGAAGAAATATCAACGAAGTCTCCAACTTTAAATTTCAAATTCCTCCGTCTCTAATCCACATAACTCTTCTGACGATTCTGGGCTGCCTTCATCCTTCCTGATCAGCTCAACCATCGTTGATGCTTCTTGAAACAAACAGGACCAAAAACAATCCAACAAACGGATCCTTTCAAGATTTATAGAAATCCAGAATCACAAACTCTACTCCACAATCATTGGTAGATTCCAAATACTTCTCTTATCCGGAAAAGACAAACAGATGCTCTCACCAATCTGACCTTCAAATCTTGAAAAGCTTCCAGTAGGAACCCTTTAATCCAAACACTGCAACTTCCGGTTGCTTCTACTCTAGAACAACTACTACCAAGCTTTCGCTGTTCAACTCTAATCTGGATGCCGTCGATGAACGCGAGCACAAACTTGACCATCACATTCCAGAAAATCTCTGACAACTCTATAACTCCAACATCTACTAGAGATGCCTCAAACCCAAGCAAAAGATTTCCCAAGTGAATACTCAAACTATCGCAAGTCACTTTTGCGATTCTATCCAGTCCAATATCCAAAAATACTGTTCTTTCTTAATCCATCAGAACAGTCTATGCTTGACCAATCCATTTGAAAAATGAATCTACTCTGCAGCTTCTGAACTCTACTTCTAAGAAAGCTAAGCCAAAAGATCTTCCAACAGGAACACAGAACACTCGAGCTGCACCGCTAACACGGATGACAAAGACTCCTTATCCAAATCTTCTAGAGAAACTCGGACCTCAAACCAAACACAAACATCCTGCTGAACTCAGCCACATCACCGAAGCAGACACACTTCCTCAAACTTGCTCCAAAAGAAAACATCTTCGGGAACATCCATAGTCACTGCGTCTCATCACACAGCTACAATTTCCTGAGGTATCAAGATACCATCACTTGCTTCTGCTCAACCGACAGATCCAAACTCCAAAAAAATCCGCTCACACGAGCGCGATTCAAACTTATACTTCAATGATGGACTCCGAACCTTAATAGGTTTCCTTCAGAGATTAATGAACACCAAATCAAAGTTCACTCGAGATGGTATTAGGTCTACAGTCTCGACAATACACTTCCAACCTCAATACTCGGACTCCAACCAATTGTAGTAGTCGTGTTACACACACCACTACCCTATCTACCTTTATAACTCATATTGGAAAACCCGAACAGGTAACCCAACAAATAGGTAGAAATAAATATATATAGTTATATAAAAATTACAAATACGCACTCTAAAGATAGACACCACTCCAGAGCCTAGGTATTCACTCAACCAATTGCTCTGATACCAAATGTGACGGTCTAGGCTTTTCAACCATCGACAGCGGCCTCAACTGGTAGGCTTTTCAACCATCCCAGCTCCACCGTGGCTTACATTGGTACCTCGAATTTGCTTTTACGGCCAGCCTCTCGACTCGCAACCAACCCTCACAAGGCCTTTACCTCTCAGGGACATGTAGGGGTAAGAGTCTCCCGTTCGCCACCAAACCGCGAAGCGAGAACCCCCTATCATGCTGTACTGTAGCAAATCTGATCCCGGTCTCATCGAAATCCAAAACGTGTCTTTTAAGGCCAAGTTGTTTAAAGGTTTAAACAATTCAATTCAATACTTGAATTCACACAGCATTAACATAGATAAATATCACATATTTATCACAGATATATCCAATATCATATCACAGAATATCATAGTATATCATCCAATAGATATCAACCAAATCAGACATTCTACTCAACCATAATTCATAAGCAACCATTTATTAATCTCTATTATAATTAATTTAATCCACTTAAATTAAATTAATTACTTAAGAATTAATTCCTAACCTTGCTTAATCAATCATTAATTAATTACTTATCCATTTAATTAATTAATCATTAAATATTAATCACTCTTGATTAATTATTCATTAATTACATAAAGTAATTATCCTTTAATTAATTTTACAAATTAATTATCCTTAATCATTTATAGTAATTAACCTTTAATTACTCTCATTAATTATAATAATTAATTATCCTTAATTAATTACTTTAATTAATTAATTAACTATAATTAATTACATTATTCCTTAATTAATTACATTAATTAATCATACATTAATTAATTACTTTCATTTATCAACCTTACATAATCATCAACAGTAATTAACTATTCTTAATTACTTTAATTTCTTTTATAAATCCTTTTTTTGATTAATTACACCAATTACATACAGTAATTCATTTGTTAATTACTTACACTAAGTAATTTCATTTAACAAATTATATTAAGTAATTATACTTAATTAATTAATTTCCAAGTGACTATCCTTAATTAATTAACAAATTAATTTACTTAAATAAATCACATTCATTTCATAAATCATAACTAAGTAAGTCATCCTTAAGTACCTTTTTAAACAAATTAATTAATCCCTAATTACAGATTAATAATTCTTTAACTATTAATTAATAAACCTTAATTATTAATCAATATCTTTTAATACAAAGTAATTAATCTCTAATTACTTTTATAATTAATTAATTAACCTTAATTAACTAATTAATTACCTCTTAATTATTAATTAATAAAACTTAATTATTAATTAACAACTTTAATTACCAATTTAATTAATCCATAATTACCAATTTATTAATCCTTAATGATAATTAATTAACCCTTAATAACAGTTAATTAATCCTTAATTAACTTTAATCATAAATTAATAATCTCTTAATTATTAATTAAGAAAACTTAATTATTACTTAATAAAACTTTATTAAGTACTTCTTAATTACTAGTTTAATTAACCCTTAATTACTTAATTAATCCTGAGATAAAACATTATCATTTAAAAACATTTGATCTTAATAATTAACTTACTTAATTAAAATCATTAATTAAGTTAAAATAAATAATCATTAATTACTTATCCTTAATTATTAATTGACAATCTTTAATTACAAGTTAATAAATCTTGAAAACCTTAATTGTTAATTAACAAATCCTTAATCATTAACTAATTTAATCATCTTATTAATTATCAAACTTTAATTAAGTTTTAAGATAAAAACATTTTCTCAATAATTACTTTATTACATTTCCCATTTAATTTGGAAATAACTTAAGATTTTGATTTAATATATTTAAGTTAATCAAAATCATACAACTTAATTTTATTTAACATATTCATTACAAAGAAATGAATTTCAAGACAATTGATTTAACTTAATTATTGAAAGTTTTTAAAACTTACTTTATTTAAATTTTTAAAAAAAACTGATTTAACATTATCTTTGGGTTTAACCCATATGTACTTGAACAAACCCTTCTTCTTCTTTTCTTTTTATAAAAGACTTTAGTTTTAAATTTTTAAAACTGTTTTGAAACTTACAGCTCACTCAAAATCTTGCAAATGACCCGAAGACTACCCGAGTCAAAACCTTATGCACGCGAGTTCCTCCCCGAGAAAAATTTAAAACTGTTTGTTTTAAAACTGTTAAAACTTTGAACAATTTCACTCTCTCGCGTACGACCCTAAAACTACCCGTGCCAAAATCTAAATTCCACGAGTCCTCCCCGAGTACGAACACGAGAACTTATCTTCTTCCCCAATTCAAAATTCCAGATACACACAAACGAGAACACGTGCACGTGCACGGTGAACTTCGACGACTCCGACCAACTTGCTGATCACCATCGAGTCGCAATCCTTCTCCTCGACCACCACGTCAACTCCAACCATCGAGCAAAATCGTAAATCGAATTTAAGCTTCCTCGACCACTTCCTGGAACAAATTCGACAACCCATATTCGCCTCGCCAGACCGATTCCGACCACCAGAATTTCCCCGACTTCGACCAAAGCTCCATCTCCCACCCACGCTTCCATCCCCCCAGGTGCGGTAGCCTCCAGTTCACCCACGTCATCGGAACAAGTCGCGATTTCAACCATACCCAAAACCATCCCTAAACCCTAAATTACCATCGATCGATCACCACGACGTAAAATAAAATCATCCACTATTTTTCCAACCATCTACAGCCTTCAATCTATCTCCGACATCAACCACGATGATCCCTGACTTGCCGATCATCGGAAATTTACAAAAATGTCATTTCTGTTCAACTTAAAATTTCTCTACCATTTCAATCTTAAAATTCATGATTACTTTTTCTAAATTCATCATTTGCAAGCATTAATCAGATTATAGAATCAAAGATCTAAATTAACATATTCGAATTTTACCCATTTCTTTGATTTCCACTGTACATTTAAATTTTGAGTTAAATACTTATTATATATTCTTGAATCTATTTTTAAAATCTAAAGTATATAGTTAGAAACCTTTCTCATTAACACAACCTAGACTAAAATCAAATGGATGCAAAGATATGAATTTTCAAATAAAAATCTAAAGCCTGTACTAAGATAAAACAGAGACATATATATGAACAGACATACACATCTTTATATCTACATATGTATAAACATGCAACCAAAAATTCACTCAATCATTTCTAGGACATCCCATATAATACTTCTGGGATCATGATATATAGTTTTAAGGTCTTATAAAAGAGGAGTTTCTCAAATTAAAAATGAACAGAGCAATTAACAATTAAATCAGACATGCACACTTCAATTCTCACATACATACAGAGTACACACATATAAACGAACATGCAAATATACTCCATTCAGAAATCATTCGAAAGCAAAATTTAATTTCATTTTTAACTTTTGAAAAAAAATGTTTACTCACCTTTTTACTGTTGAACAGAGAAGTTATAAACTGGCATGTTGAGATCTTTGAAAACTGGAAGCTTTGAAACAGAATTGCTTCATTTCTTTAAAAACAAGAAAGCTTGGAAATCTTTTGTTGTTGCTTCAGGTTATATTGAAACTTGCTTGATTTACTTGCATGCATTCTTGGAATGGTTACAGGCTTGAAGAACAATTGTTACAGGTCTTGAAAAACATTGCAGGTTTGTTTTGAGGAAGGCTACAGGGTTTTTGAACTGGAAATGATTTTCAGGTTGTATATTTTTTTGTTTGAGAAGATTTCAGTTTGGTTTGTGGAGATTTGATTTTAGTTTCGGTTTGAGATGTTTTTCAGTTTTGATCATTTTCTGGTTTGAGAATTTTTGTCTTTGCAAATGAAAAAGATAAGAAAAGAAAAAGAAGAGAGGAGGTGAAAGTTTATATAGTTAATTTAGATTTTATTAAAATTTAAAGAAAATAAAATTAAAGGATGACACTTGTCTCTACCCTTATTTATCTTGTTAACACATGTATTTAACATGTTTAGAAATTTAACACTTGTCCTTAATCTTTTTATATTATTTTTAAAAAGAGTTTTAAAAAGCTTTTATATTTATTTCCTAAATAGATAAATACATTTATTAATCATAAATGCTTTCCTATATTATATATAAATGAAATCTTTTAAAAGAAAATAAAATAAAAACTAATTATATTCTAATAAAATCATATATAATATATTTAATTCATTTTAAGTGTAAATATAAACTTTTATATTTATTACTATTAAATAAATATTTCCCAAATTTACATAAATAAAATTTCTTTTAAAGAAAATATTGTAAAACAAATCTAATTTTAAATAAAAACTTTATTCATACATTTCATATCAAAACATATTAAAATAATTATCTTTTAAAGATTCAAATTTAAATCCAGATTCAAATTCAAATTTTACTTTTAAAATCCAATTTAAAAATCAACTCAACATTTATATTTTAAATAAACACATTATTAAGTTTGAAATGATTATTTCATTTAAAAACAACTCAAGACATATATATATATAATTAAACAATGCTTATTAATTTTGGAAATGATAAATCTATTTAAAATCAAATTTATAAAATAATACAATTAAAATAATTATTCTTATTATAATTCAATCTATATCATAATTAATACATCATATCATTATTATTTGGTTATTTATATTTGAAAATAACAATTTTATCAATTTAAATTAAGAGATTATCACATTTTAAATTCCTCGAAATCCTGGGATATCACAAACTACGTAATTATTACACTGATTGGTCATTTAATAAACTTTCAAAATAGTTTATATTTCAAAATCAAAATGTAACGACCCGACTTCCTATGTCCAGAAAGTCGCATCATTATGAAGAAAGAAAGGGGTAGAAAATAGAAAAGAAGAGAAGAAAGAAAGAAACAACAACAACGATCTCACAGCGGAACGAATTAATTATATTAATAACATAAACTATTACATAGTATACAACACTTATTAGAGTTTACACAACTATACAACACATACTAGACAGTTATAAAACATCTGTCTAGATATTACAACTCAAATACAATACAAGACTCTAACACAGATATCAACACAGCGGAATACTATATCTACGAACGCCGAAGCCTCCTGCTCCATTGCTCCTCCACAATTCGTCAAAGCTAAACCTGAATCCCTTGGCTACTCGTAAAAATTTGAGTACCCAAGAGTTTATAAAACAGAAATAAACACTTGGGTCAGACATGGGTCTGGTGTGAGTAAACGGGTTAAAATTGTTTAACTTCAAAACCTTTTGAAAACAAAGGTATCACGTAAGACTTCCCACACATAAACATGGAAAAGTTTTTACCTTACGCTAACCAAAACATTTGATAGGAAATCTGATTGTATTATAATAGGGTCTAGGGTTTTCAAGTAAAATACAGAAATAGCTGAAATGCTTACATCTCACATTCCAACATAGTTGGGCACAACTAATACGTACGACACTTATTGGAGTTTGGATTCCATACAATGGCAGGGCTACTGGGGTACCGCCCGTCACAGTACGTGGCCTAGATCACCGTACCGAGGAGTACGCCCGCTCCCCTGCAACACAAAGCCGGAACCATCCCTTACTGGATAATCCCGAACAAGATAATCCCGTAGTTGGCGCGACCAACCACACACTAAGCCGAATAAAAGAAAAGGGACCTCTAGACAGGGATCTATCTTGCTCTCAGTGGGTGCTACCCACGAAGCCTTGCTGCACCTCCCCTGTTTTAGCCATTCCCGGTTGATGAGGCTTGAGGTTACGATTACCTTTAATCAGAACATATCACTTAGAATGCTCATCGTCCGCCTGACGATGTGCTGAAAGCATTCAATCCATACAAGTTCGTTCCGGGTTCGAACGAAACCGAAGGCATTATCTCGTTACACTCGTTTTGGAATCACCCTCAGAGTTAACGACAATAACCCTTGCACTCTGAATCTTCATCTTCACTTGAGATTCACGACCTATCGTAAATTTGGATCGATGTGGTATTCGGGTCTCCAGACCTGGAATACCGGTATACGGAAACCCGATCCCGGTCTCATCGAAATCCAAAACGTATCTTTTAAGGCCAAGTTGTTTAAAGGTTTAAACATTTAAACTTATATTCAGATGATATAAACAGATAGATAAATCACATTATCACAGTAGATAATTCATATCAACATTCATCTCACAAAGCAACATATCACATATCATCGTATCCAAATCATCCAGTATCAACCAATCACTCAATATCAATCATCCAATATTAATCAATCATCCATAAGCAGGTTTGATTAACTCTTAATCAATTTAATCAACCTGTAATTAAATTAATTACTATCCTTTAATTACTTGGATTACCTTAATCCAGCTTACTATCATTAATTAATTAATCATCTCTTAATGATCTTCCTTAATTAATCTTCCTTTGATTAATTATCTTAATTACATTCAAGTAATTATCCTTAACATATTCAGTAATTAACCTTTAATTACTATCATTAAATAATTAATTAATGATCGTTCATTTGCTTTCATAAATTAATTAATTATAATTATTTACATTAATCCTCAATTAATTATAATTAATTAATCATACTTAAATTAATTACTTTTATTAATCAAACTTGATTAGTTTTATTAATTATATTAATTAATAATTCTCTAATTACTTCATTAATTAATTAACCTTTTAATTAATTAAATAATTAATCTTTAATTAACCACCTACATTAATTAATCATAATTAATCATAATTTCTATTACTTAAGAAATTATCTTTTATTAATCACCTTCATTAATTATTCACTAATTATTTATTAATTAATCACATTCATTTATTATTCATTAATTAATCACATTAATTAATTAATTAAACTCTAATTAATTATCAAAGTAATTAATCCTTAATTACTTCCCTTAATTACTTCATAAAGTAATTATTCTCTTAAATTAATTATATTAATTAATTACACCTTAGTTACTTACTTTAATTAATTAACTCTTTAATTAATTATATTAATTAATTACTCTTTAATCACTTATTATTGATTAATTAATCTTAATTAATCAACCCTTAATTAATTAATTACTTCCTTAATTAATTACTCTCTTTTAATTAATTACCTTAACAAATAATTTATCTCATTATTAATTAACCTTAATCCTTAAATTAATTTCAATCTTAATTAATTTAAGATAAATTCTTTTATCTTAATTAAATACTTAATTACATTATTTAATCTTCATTAGAAAACATTTAGAAATAATTTATATATAGTTAAAGATATATAATTTATTTAAATAAAACAAATTAACCATTAAAATTTAACATTTAAAATCTTTGGAAAACTTGATAAATCTTGTTTCATAAATTTAATCAAAACCTCATCCCTTTAAATTCTTAAATTTATTTAAATATACCTTTAAAACTTATACATTTGAACTTGATTAAATTTCTTTATTAAACTTAGTTAAACATTACTTTATTTATATTTATTTTTAACTTGGTCAAGCCTCTATTAAATACCTGGCTTTCAACATTTATCTTACATTAAAAATCTGATCACTGTTTTCTTTAAATTAAAACTTAACATGAGTATTCTTTTAAACTAAAATCTGGAATACTTAAACAACCCAAAACCCGAGTCTAAACAAAAGAAAACCCGAGCAAACATTTCTAAAACCCCGAGTCTTTCTCCCCTCTCGTATACTTCGAGTCGTCACGCAATCTACACGAGAGTTTCCCCGAGTTTCCCCCTTCTTCCCAAATCAAAACAATCCCAGGCACCCAAACGTTCACGTGCACGTGGTGCACTTGCACCATCGTCTCCGACCACCGTAGGTCACCGCGACGATCCTCGACAATCGCCTTCAACCTCACGAACCCACACGCAACTCCAGATCTTCCATATGTCACACGAATCGAAAACGATCCTATCGATCAAAAATCTGGAACCCACAATGATGCAATTGACCTCGCCGCCGACGATCAGAACGACCAGAGTTCATGTCGACTTAACTGAAGCTTCGCCACGTACCCATCCATCGATTTCACTCCTCGCGATCATCTCCGATCTACCCTAGTCATCGAATCAAGCTCCGATAACATCATCGACTAAAACTGGGAAGAAATCCTACTTCACCAACGCCTGGCCACCACGGTCTTCAATAAATAGCTTCGACATTTTTCCCACACTTGCCGACCACCCAGCCATCTCCGACTCAGATTCACGCCACCCCTTGCCCACCATCGATGGCAATTGATCAAAACGTCCCTGACGTTCAACTCGAGAATTCTAATTGACTATCAAATTAAAAATTCAAACTTTAATACCTAAATTCATGATTTCCTACCCTGAATCCATTCATGAAATCAAATTATGAAATTGTCTCCATAAAATTTTGACCAATATCTGATTATCACTGTATTTTCTTATTTCAGAGATAATTTTTTTGAATTTAAACCTTGGAAACATTTTTAGACTTTCCATCATGTTGTTATCTTCAACTTTTATTCAAAGATTCAGGCCTAAAATTTCTTGTATTTGGAGATATGGATTTTTAACAAGAAATTCAAGAACTATAAACAACAAAGACTCAAAATCAAACATTTGTACAGGCATACTTTAAATATTAATTCAAGTCATATTCAATGCTAAAACATCCATGCAATCCATTATTATCACACACATTTCACATATATTTAAGTTCATCTCAAATCTTAAACTGTTTTTAAAAGCAACAGGTTTACTCACTTGTTAAACAGAGCACAGGATATACATTATATACATGCATTCATATCAAATTCATATAAACAATTTAATCTATCACTGAAATCAATTATAATCATCAGGTTAAACTGTTTTTAAAATAAATTTACTCACCTGTTATTTTCCAGAGAACAAAACAGAGCAGTTTTCCAGGCTTCTGAAATTTGATCTGGAAAATGTTGAATTTGAAATCCTACTGCATGCTTGTAAATATTTGAGTCTTTAACTTGATTGTTGAGACTGAAGTCTTTGCATTTGAATTACAGTTGAACTTCATTTGCATTGAGAATTGTTACAGGCTGTTGAAATTTGATTTACTTCTTTTGATTTTTGGGTTTTCAGTTTTAAGTTTATAAGAAGAAGAAAGAAAGACTGGGAAAAATGTTTTGAACGATTCTGAACTGAAATCAAAATGACCAGGTTTCTTTAACATATGTTATTTAAGATAATTTAATTTTTCTCTAAATTTTCAAATAAATTAAATGAAAGCCACTTGTTAACTTTATAAGCTAGACAATTGCCCATGCTTGTTTTATATGTTTACAAGTGTTAAAATCCTTGCAAAATTATGTCTAAACCCTTATTAATAAAAGTAATTATGTTTTATTAAAACCTTATTTACAAAAGTATTTATGTTACATTAATTATGTAAATATAGTCTTATATAAATTCATGTTTTATTTATTTATTTACAAACTATTTAGTTTAAGTATCTATATTTTATTATTTATGAAATGTGAATTTAATTTACTTATGTTATATTATTTATTTTTACAAACCTTCTAAATCCAAAAGATATTTAAAAAGAAAGTTTATTCTAAACCATATATATATTTTTAACCATTTTAGTTTAATACTTATTAAAAGAAAACAAGATAAAAATTAAAACCTTTATTAAATTTTAAACACTTTAAAGAATACAAAATAAAACTTTATTTAAACTATCATTTTTAAAATAAACAATTATCTTATATTTTGAAAACAATTGAATTAATCTAAACTAACCTTTAAAAAATATTAATTTTAAAACAAAGCTTTAAATCACAATTCATACATATATAAATTATCAATAGATTAAATTAAATTCAAAACAATCCAAATTATAACATATACATACATATATATTACAATTTGAAAATTCATCTTTTATTTAAACAAAAGATTCTCTATTCACAATATATATATCAATATATACATTATAAATAGAATCTATTTTTATTAGCTTTGAAAGATAAATTTTATCCATTTTAAATTATTAAAAAGATCTAATAATACCAAATTAAATATTTATTAGCCTATAAAGGATTAAATTACCAAATTAAATTAAAATTAGAAAGAAAATTATCAATCCAATTAAATTATCAATACCGATTATTAAATTTAAATTGTCCAAAAACCCGGGATATCACATTCCTCCCCCCTTAAAATAATTTCGTCCTCGAAATTAAAAGCAAAGTTAATTTAATAATCCAGCCAAGATTTTAAAACAGCAAAGCATACCTATCATCCAATTCCTAACAACCAAAGCAACCAATCAAACAATCAAACAAACCTAACTAACTATCCTAATACAAATCAGGATAGATCTTACTAACACTATCTAGAGTTTCCCCGGATATAAATCACCGGAAGACCCGCTCTACAGAATCTAAACAAACTACACCCCATAATCCAGAGCTTTCCTTATCTCTAGATCCACTAATCTGAACAGAATATCATATCACACCCAAGTCCAGCTCAAACTTCCAAATCCATCTGAACTGCAGATCCTATAACCAGCGATGAATCATACACGTACTCCCTCAGAGATACGTGAAATACAATGAATTCAAGCTATCCAAACTGGCCATTCAATCCTGTAGACAAAGAATTACTCCTCTCAAGAACACAAGAAAATTCCAAAATATTTTGGAGCTAGCTTCCAGACTTACCAAATCTTATAGCTCTTATAATCGAGGAAAATTTAAACAGTTTCCAATTTCCCACTCCGAATTCCAAACTCCTTGTCTCATATCTGCATAACTCACTAGACGATTCCTAGGCTACCTCATCTCTTCCTGATTAGCTTAACCTTCGCTGATTCTTCTTGAAACAATTCTGGACCAAGAACAAAATGATCTCTAGATCCTATCAACAAGATGATCCTTCCAAAATTTGCTGAAATCCAAACTTGAAAAATAGATATGACCAATCCATTTTAAAAATTTCTGAGCTGCTACACCAACTCTTCTTTCTAGGAACCATCCTACTAATCTCACAACGGACTTCCGAGATGGCAGACATCCCAAAAGAAACTCGGGCTCCAAACCAAACGCCAACAACTTACTCATCTTAAGGGAAACAATGAGACCATGTCCGAAGAAACAACTAATCGACCTTAGTCCCATACTTCAAAATAGATAAAACTCTCTTACTCGATATCAGAGAATTCCTATACAGTCGAGTCTTTCCTACGGTAGGCATCAACTGTTCTCCAATACCTTCTTAATCTTGTTCCAAAAAGAAAATCTCCTTCGGGAACATCCATAGATACTGCGTTTCATCACACAGCTCCTCCTTCCTGAAGTTGCCAAGATACCATCACTTTCTTCTGTACTTCCGATAGATCCAAATTCTAGAAAATCTGCTCACCCGAGCTCAACCAACTTACACTCCAATAATGGACTCCGAATCTTTAAAAAGATTTCCTTCAGAGATCCGAGAAATTCTTACTCCATATTACCCAACTTACTCGAGACGATATTGGGTTTACAGTCTCGATATATACTTCCAACCTCAAACATTCAAACTCCAACTATTGGTAATTGTGTTACACATACTACCACCTTATCTACCTTTATAACTTATATTGGAAAACCCGAACAGGTAACCCAATAAATAGGTAGAAATACATAAATATATATATTTAAAATGATATATATTTTTTTATATAGAAATTATTTCTGGGTAAAATTATTTCATCTACCTCTTTAAAACAATATTGTGTCCGTTGGCCTGGTTCAAGTGTTTAGAGATCCCTATCAATAACGTTAGCTACTCGTATTGACCAGAATCCATATACCACTCAACCGATCAATTAACACAATATAAAATCATTTTTATATAACTAACAATTACGCGCTCTCAAGATAGACACCACTTCAGAGCCTAGGTATTCACTCAACCTACTGCTCTGATACCAACTGTAACGACCCGACTTCCTATGTCCAGAAAGTCGCATCATTATGAAGAAAGAAAGGGGTAGAAAATAGAAAAGAAGAGAAGAAAGAAAGAAACAACAACAACGATCTCACAGCGGAACGAATTAATTATATTAATAACATAAACTATTACATAGTATACAACACTTATTAGAGTTTACACAACTATACAACACATACTAGACAGTTATAAAACATCTGTCTAGATATTACAACTCAAATACAATACAAGACTCTAACACAGATATCAACACAGCGGAATACTATATCTACGAACGCCGAAGCCTCCTGCTCCATTGCTCCTCCACAATTCGTCAAAGCTAAACCTGAATCCCTTGGCTACTCGTAAAAATTTGAGTACCCAAGAGTTTATAAAACAGAAATAAACACTTGGGTCAGACATGGGTCTGGTGTGAGTAAACGGGTTAAAATTGTTTAACTTCAAAACCTTTTGAAAACAAAGGTATCACGTAAGACTTCCCACACATAAACATGGAAAAGTTTTTACCTTACGCTAACCAAAACATTTGATAGGAAATCTGATTGTATTATAATAGGGTCTAGGGTTTTCAAGTAAAATACAGAAATAGCTGAAATGCTTACATCTCACATTCCAACATAGTTGGGCACAACTAATACGTACGACACTTATTGGAGTTTGGATTCCATACAATGGCAGGGCTACTGGGGTACCGCCCGTCACAGTACGTGGCCTAGATCACCGTACCGAGGAGTACGCCCGCTCCCCTGCAACACAAAGCCGGAACCATCCCTTACTGGATAATCCCGAACAAGATAATCCCGTAGTTGGCGCGACCAACCACACACTAAGCCGAATAAAAGAAAAGGGACCTCTAGACAGGGATCTATCTTGCTCTCAGTGGGTGCTACCCACGAAGCCTTGCTGCACCTCCCCTGTTTTAGCCATTCCCGGTTGATGAGGCTTGAGGTTACGATTACCTTTAATCAGAACATATCACTTAGAATGCTCATCGTCCGCCTGACGATGTGCTGAAAGCATTCAATCCATACAAGTTCGTTCCGGGTTCGAACGAAACCGAAGGCATTATCTCGTTACACTCGTTTTGGAATCACCCTCAGAGTTAACGACAATAACCCTTGCACTCTGAATCTTCATCTTCACTTGAGATTCACGACCTATCGTAAATTTGGATCGATGTGGTATTCGGGTCTCCAGACCTGGAATACCGGTATACGGAAACCCGATCCCGGTCTCATCGAAATCCAAAACGTATCTTTTAAGGCCAAGTTGTTTAAAGGTTTAAACATTTAAACTTATATTCAGATGATATAAACAGATAGATAAATCACATTATCACAGTAGATAATTCATATCAACATTCATCTCACAAAGCAACATATCACATATCATCGTATCCAAATCATCCAGTATCAACCAATCACTCAATATCAATCATCCAATATTAATCAATCATCCAATATTAATCAATCATCCATAAGCAGGTTTGATTAACTCTTAATCAATTTAATCAACCTTTAATTAAATTAATTACTATCCTTTAATTACTTGGATTACCTTAATCCAACTTACTATCATTAATTAATTAATCATCTCTTAATGATCTTCCTTAATTAATCTTCCTTTGATTAATTATCTTAATTACATTCAAGTAATTATCCTTAACATATTCAGTAATTAACCTTTAATTACTATCATTAAATAATTAATTAATGATCGTTCATTTGCTTTCATAAATTAATTAATTATAATTATTTACATTAATCCTCAATTAATTATAATTAATTAATCATACTTAAATTAATTACTTTTATTAATCAAACTTGATTAGTTTTATTAATTATATTAATTAATAATCCTCTAATTACTTCATTAATTAATTAACCTTTTAATTAATTAAATAATTAATCTTTAATTAACCACCTACATTAATTAATCATAATTAATCATAATTTCTATTACTTAAGAAATTATCTTTTATTAATCACCTTCATTAATTATTCACTAATTATTTATTAATTAATCACATTCATTTATTATTCATTAATTAATCACATTAATTAATTAATTAAACTCTAATTAATTATCAAAGTAATTAATCCTTAATTACTTCCCTTAATTACTTCATAAAGTAATTATTCTCTTAAATTAATTATATTAATTAATTACACCTTAGTTACTTACTTTAATTAATTAACTCTTTAATTAATTATATTAATTAATTACTCTTTAATCACTTATTATTGATTAATTAATCTTAATTAATCAACCCTTAATTAATTAATTACTTCCTTAATTAATTACTCTCTTTTAATTAATTACCTTAACAAATAATTTATCTCATTATTAATTAACCTTAATCCTTAAATTAATTTCAATCTTAATTAATTTAAGATAAATTCTTTTATCTTAATTAAATACTTAATTACATTATTTAATCTTCATTAGAAAACATTTAGAAATAATTTATATATAGTTAAAGATATATAATTTATTTAAATAAAACAAATTAACCATTAAAATTTAACATTTAAAATCTTTGGAAAACTTGATAAATCTTGTTTCATAAATTTAATCAAAACCTCATCCCTTTAAATTCTTAAATTTATTTAAATATACCTTTAAAACTTATACATTTGAACTTGATTAAATTTCTTTATTAAACTTAGTTAAACATTACTTTATTTATATTTATTTTTAACTTGGTCAAGCCTCTATTAAATACCTGGCTTTCAACATTTATCTTACATTAAAAATCTGATCACTGTTTTCTTTAAATTAAAACTTAACATGAGTATTCTTTTAAACTAAAATCTGGAATACTTAAACAACCCAAAACCCGAGTCTAAACAAAAGAAAACCCGAGCAAACATTTCTAAAACCCCGAGTCTTTCTCCCCTCTCGTATACTTCGAGTCGTCACGCAATCTACACGAGAGTTTCCCCGAGTTTCCCCCTTCTTCCCAAATCAAAACAATCCCAGGCACCCAAACGTTCACGTGCACGTGGTGCACTTGCACCATCGTCTCCGACCACCGTAGGTCACCGCGACGATCCTCGACAATCGCCTTCAACCTCACGAACCCACACGCAACTCCAGATCTTCCATATGTCACACGAATCGAAAACGATCCTATCGATCAAAAATCTGGAACCCACAATGATGCAATTGACCTCGCCGCCGACGATCAGAACGACCAGAGTTCATGTCGACTTAACTAAAGCTTCGCCACGTACCCATCCATCGATTTCACTCCTCGCGATCATCTCCGATCTACCCTAGTCATCGAATCAAGCTCCGATAACATCATCGACTAAAACTGGGAAGAAATCCTACTTCACCAACGCCTGGCCACCACGGTCTTCAATAAATAGCTTCGACATTTTTCCCACACTTGCCGACCACCCAGCCATCTCCGACTCAGATTCACGCCACCCCTTGCCCACCATCGATGGCAATTGATCAAAACGTCCCTGACGTTCAACTCGAGAATTCTAATTGACTATCAAATTAAAAATTCAAACTTTAATACCTAAATTCATGATTTCCTACCCTGAATCCATTCATGAAATCAAATTATGAAATTGTCTCCATAAAATTTTGACCAATATCTGATTATCACTGTATTTTCTTATTTCAGAGATAATTTTTTTGAATTTAAACCTTGGAAACATTTTTAGACTTTCCATCATGTTGTTATCTTCAACTTTTATTCAAAGATTCAGGCCTAAAATTTCTTGTATTTGGAGATATGGATTTTTAACAAGAAATTCAAGAACTATAAACAACAAAGACTCAAAATCAAACATTTGTACAGGCATACTTTAAATATTAATTCAAGTCATATTCAATGCTAAAACATCCATGCAATCCATTATTATCACACACATTTCACATATATTTAAGTTCATCTCAAATCTTAAACTGTTTTTAAAAGCAACAGGTTTACTCACTTGTTAAACAGAGCACAGGATATACATTATATACATGCATTCATATCAAATTCATATAAACAATTTAATCTATCACTGAAATCAATTATAATCATCAGGTTAAACTGTTTTTAAAATAAATTTACTCACCTGTTATTTTCCAGAGAACAAAACAGAGCAGTTTTCCAGGCTTCTGAAATTTGATCTGGAAAATGTTGAATTTGAAATCCTACTGCATGCTTGTAAATATTTGAGTCTTTAACTTGATTGTTGAGACTGAAGTCTTTGCATTTGAATTACAGTTGAACTTCATTTGCATTGAGAATTGTTACAGGCTGTTGAAATTTGATTTACTTCTTTTGATTTTTGGGTTTTCAGTTTTAAGTTTATAAGAAGAAGAAAGAAAGACTGGGAAAAATGTTTTGAACGATTCTGAACTGAAATCAAAATGACCAGGTTTCTTTAACATATGTTATTTAAGATAATTTAATTTTTCTCTAAATTTTCAAATAAATTAAATGAAAGCCACTTGTTAACTTTATAAGCTAGACAATTGCCCATGCTTGTTTTATATGTTTACAAGTGTTAAAATCCTTGCAAAATTATGTCTAAACCCTTATTAATAAAAGTAATTATGTTTTATTAAAACCTTATTTACAAAAGTATTTATGTTACATTAATTATGTAAATATAGTCTTATATAAATTCATGTTTTATTTATTTATTTACAAACTATTTAGTTTAAGTATCTATATTTTATTATTTATGAAATGTGAATTTAATTTACTTATGTTATATTATTTATTTTTACAAACCTTCTAAATCCAAAAGATATTTAAAAAGAAAGTTTATTCTAAACCATATATATATTTTTAACCATTTTAGTTTAATACTTATTAAAAGAAAACAAGATAAAAATTAAAACCTTTATTAAATTTTAAACACTTTAAAGAATACAAAATAAAACTTTATTTAAACTATCATTTTTAAAATAAACAATTATCTTATATTTTGAAAACAATTGAATTAATCTAAACTAACCTTTGAAAAAATATTAATTTTAAAACAAAGCTTTAAATCACAATTCATACATATATAAATTATCAATAGATTAAATTAAATTCAAAACAATCCAAATTATAACATATATATTACAATTTGAAAATTCATCTTTTATTTAAACAAAAGATTCTCTATTCACAATATATATATCAATATATACATTATAAATAGAATCTATTTTTATTAGCTTTGAAAGATAAATTTTATCCATTTTAAATTATTAGAAAGATCTAATAATACCAAATTAAATATTTATTAGCCTATAAAGGATTAAATTACCAAATTAAATTAAAATTAGAAAGAAAATTATCAATCCAATTAAATTATCAATACCGATTATTAAATTTAAATTGTCCAAAAACCCGGGATATCACACAAAATATCATTGCTATTTCAAAACCATGTCAATACGATATCACTTCCATTTGAAAACCAAATACGATATCATTTCCATTTCAAGTATATCCATCTCAAATATATCCATTTACAAAATCTTAGTACTTCAAAGTTATAACACTTTCTAAATCAAACACTTTGGAAATCATAATTCTTTGGAAATCAAAGTTTAGAAATCATAGTGCTTTGGAATCATAACACTTTCCTCTTAACCAGTTTAGACATTAAAATTAGTATATATAATAAAATAGTTTATAAATAAAATAGTTTATATAAATAGCTATAAGTTTAAAATAGTTTATAATAAAATAATTTATATTAAAAATGATTTATATTAAAATAGCTTATATTAACATAATTTATAAAGTAAAATATCAATAGTTTTTAATATAATTTAAAATTATTTTATGAAATAAAATAGTTTCCTCGACTTTCACAAATATTCAAATCAATTCGAGTTCCAAATTAAAATTTAATCCAATCTAAATCATCAATTTCAATTCCAATTCAATTAAACATTTCCATGTTATATCGATTTCAAATACCGATTTGAACCACAAATAAACCATTTCAATTAAAAATATTTCAAAGCTTCAAATATTCCACATTTCAAAACTAAATTCGATAATTTTATATAGGGGTTTTTAGGCTCAAGGAAAAAGTTGAAAAAAAATTTAGTCACTGGGAGAACAAGTTTGCTTTTTAGGTCGAAGGACACTTTCTAGTGCAAATCACAGAATGATAGTTGTAACCATCATTTTCTGTTTACACTAAAAAATGTCCTTCAGACTAAAAAGCAAACTTATTGTCTCCGAGACTAAATTTTTTAGCAACTTCTTCCATGTGCCAATTTTCCTGTTTTATATATATATATCAATTCACTTTTCTATTATTTAGTTTTGAAATATTTACTTAATTATTTCAATATCATTTGAATACAACTTCAATTTACAAATTTAAATAAACAAAATATCCCATTTAAATTTATATAAATTTGAAATATTCCTTTAAGTCACTTTTAATCAAATTCAAGTTATAAAATATATCTTTAAAATTTCAAATTCAATAGATTTCAAATCAAACTTATTTAAGTATAATTCTTAAATAATTAAAAATTCCAAATCAAATTCAAATTTATCTTTCAACCTGAAATAATCTAAACTCTATATTTGGAAATATAAATTTTTACATATATACTTAAACATATTTATATTGATTCAAATCAACTTTATTAAATCAACTTTAATAAATCTTTAAAATCAATATTTATTAAAACCATATATTTCTTTCCAAAACCATAGAAATCATTTTCAAAATATTTATATATATAGACCAACGGTGTCTGTATAAAATGTTCTACCCTATGGTCAAGTGATAGAGATATTTATCATTTCAATCCGTAATTTAAATATATACGGGTATATATATATCATTTCAACCCGTAATCCCAAATTCAATTCAATTGAAAATTGCTTGGGTTTATCATTTCAACCCATAACGATTTTCACCTATTCTAAAGTCCGTTCGGGTATGTATCATTTAAACCCATAGTGATTCTATACTAACAGGGAACATGCAGAGTGATAACAGATATGATAATAATATAACAGGCATATATCATCAATATAAATAACAGATAATGGTGTCAGATGTCACATGTGAACTGATACAGGTAATAGCATATATATAACAGTGCGAATAACTAACATCAGCATATTTCAATTGGCAGATAATGGTGTCAGATGTAACAGGTGAACTGATACAGGTAATAGCATATATATAACAGTGTAAATAACTAACATCAGCATATTTCAATTGTCGTTTCAATTGAAATCAAATTTAATAAATAAAAGAAAATTAATCATGAGTGATTGCTCACCTTTCGAGGTTAGAGAAAACGAAAATCAGATGAGTTACGAAATGCAAGCACAACTTCCAAAGCAAGCTAGATTAGCATGAATTTGACGGTCAAAGCTGATAACAAAGAATCGATGGAGATAGATCAGAATCAACTCGATAGATGCAACAATGATATATATATTATTTCCATAGAATCAATGTTTAATTTAAGACGAATATTAAAATAACATATATAAAATTGAAAGTCATTGCTTTAAATTAAACACGTGTAACAAAAATCAAACATATATACACAAAATTGAAATAAATACTTATATATATTAACCCATACTATACTGTCTATATTGTAGATATGCAGCTGACCCTTTAGACATATAATAGAAATATTGTTATCAGTAAGCAAATGAATACAACACAACACGCTATATACTTTATATCACCCTTTACAAATGCCAACTAGTTTATGCGCTCAAATATATGTCATATATATAAGCAGCAAGAAAAACCAAAACAACTTAAGACATATAAAATATGTAATTACAAAGCAACTTAGGCAAAGAAAAACTATAAAGTAGTATAGGCTCAGACTATAGCAGATCTAAAACTGTATATTGTATTATATTATAAACTTCTTCTTTATATATATACGTACATGTATAAACAGATTGTACAACATGTATTTTCCGAAAGAACTATAAACAACCTTTACTTATATATATATACACACTAGCAGATTTCTAATATAACTTATGTATTGATAACGACTTAATATCTATACAAAAATATATCTACGCAAAACGATATTTTATATTTTTAAACAATATATAACACTACGCCATAAATGACCTTCTGCAACATTTTTGCAAGGTGTTGCCAGCTAAAATGTTGCGATAGATATAAAATTTTGGTCCTACTGCAACGTTGTATTTATGGTGTTACCTTAGCCATAAAAATGTGTTGCTCTAGCTAAACAAGTGTAACACGATGCAACATTTTTATATAGTGTTGCTATAGATGTATTCAGATTAAAAAATTAATAAAATTAGCAATCCGCGTGAATACGATCCAACGGTCTACATTTAATCTGATTATTAAACTGGATCACCGCTTCAATTTGACACAAATTTTCGTTTTCCCGCTTTACTTTTCATATCATTTTCGTTCTCACCCCCCATTTCCGAAATCCCTAATTTCCAAATCATATTTTCGTTTCTTTTTTTTCTTCCAAAAATCCCTAATTCCCAAATCCTACCAACCGCAGCCCCCAACAAAACTCCACTACCCCACCACCGTTTCTACAGCCTGATTCCGATGGTCATCGAGCACATATCCCGTGGCGATGGAGTTCGGATTTAGTGAAGGAAATTGGCGATTGGTGGTTATAATTGGGTTCGCTGCTGCTATTAATTTGCAGAGGAAGTCAAAGTTTGAAGTAGGTCGTTGGTTGGGTTGCGATGCTGCCGATTGAGGGTCAATTGATGGTTGTTGGCAGTTGACTGGTTGAGTATTGTGGTGGTATGGCTGCAGTTACTGGAAATGGCAGCTGTGTATAATGTTCTGTTGATTGAAGCTGGTTCGAAGTGTTGTCGAAGTAGTGTTGAAGTTTGATGGGCAAGTGGTAATTGAGGCTGACAATGGTAATTGAGCGTGCCAGGTGATGTTTTGTTATATTTATGGAAAAGTTGTGAACTTTAACATTGGATTTACATTTACCGACGAATAGGCTTACATGTTTTTGTTGATTGGTAATTGTGGTGATATGCTAGTTCAGCACGAGTTGCCACTTTGTCCTCCTTTTGGCTTATGACTAATTATGTGAACATACTGCTACTATGATTAGCTCTTTGATTACATTCAGTTCCAATCTCAGTATAGATTGCACGTGCTTATACTAGAAAGTAGCCAACTAGATTGCAGGCTGCAATTTCATATCCTGATTCAAAATGTACCAACTGTTGTTAAGGGCTGTAGGGGATGTAAGTTGCAGCAGTTTGGGGAGTGGATGATGGCAATGTAGAGGTTGAAGTTTGGTAGTATTCAAGGAGAAGGAGTTGATGTCTAGTAGGATGTTTAGATGAGTGAACTGTGGTAATGTATTACTTATTAACACGCAACATGTTCGATGAAATGTCAATTTTTATTTATCATGGTTTCAGGTCTTTTACCAAGGCAGAGCTAAAAGTAAGGTCGGATGATTCAGAAGAAGCCACGAAAGAGTTGCAAAAGTCAATCATCGAGGAGGTGTTCAAATTCGCAGGAGGTGTTCGTTTCTGCATCATTTTACGTCGTTTCAGAGGAGGTGTTCAATTTTAGGTCGATCCCCGCCGGGACTGCGGTGCCCCGGACCCCCGCCGGCGCTGCGCCCGGACCCGCTTCTCGCCTCGCCTTCGGCTCGGCACTCGGCTCGCCTTCGGCTCAGCATTTGGCTCGTCATATATTTGTCAGTGTCGGTGTCTGTATAAATTGAAACTGCATATGTAATGAGTGAACTGAGTGATGTAGTGAGGAATATCCGTATATGTGAATATCAGTGTTATATATCATTGAATTGTAAAATAGTGGAGTCGAGAATTTGTACTATTTCAAATGTTGAAATAAAATATTTATTTAAATAAATTACTGTTTAAATATCAAATTCTACGCAAAAGCATTTTATTAAATAAATATTTATTTCTATTAAAAAATAAAATATGCTCTACATTGTGGGCCCCACAAATTCAGAAAGTTAATATCTATGGCAACATTTTGGAATGTTGCTACAGATACCTATGGGTGTTGCCATAGACCCAAATAGGGTTCTATTGCAACAATATTACTTATGTTGCCTTAGATAGTCAAAATGTTGCCTTTGAGGTCTAAGGCAACGGCAAAAATTGCATCACCCTAAAAGTGTTGCCATAGACCTATGGCAACATTTTTCGGGCCTGAGCCAACATTTTTTTTGTGTTGCAGTAGGCCATTTATGGCGTAGTGTAACTTAACAATATACCTTTAACTTCTATATACTTACATATATATAGTAACCAATGTTTATATATATTACAGCATATTAATATACAGAAGCTAATGTATATAACCAAAATTTTATACGAGACTTATAAAAGATAAATAATTGGTATAAACTAACCTATAACTTTAAATATATACAATACAATATATACAAAACGTACAAATATTACTCAAAATCTATACACCTTTCAGTAAAGCAAAGGAGACCGTAAATATTTTACTTACTTTTACTATAATAACAACATATATAACACACGCATGAAACAACTATTAGATATATATATATATATACACGCTTTAAAACACAAATATTACTAACATATATATTTACATATATATACCGCAACTATCTATAATATACTGTACACATATTTTCAATGTATACTGTTAACTCTTTCAGTTCAGCGACCTAATGAAACTCTGCGACCTAAGGAAGCTTTGCGACCTAAGGATGCTGCGACCTAATGAAGCTTTGCGACCTAATTAAATGCTGCGACCTAAGGAAGCTTTGTGACCTAAGGATGCTGCGACCTAATGAAGCTTTGCGACCTAATGAAATGCTGCGACCTAAGGAAGCTTTGCGACCTAATGAAATGCTGCGACCTAATAAAGCTTCGCGACCTAATGAAATGCTGCGACCTAAGGAAGCTTTGCGACCTAATGAAATGCTGCGACCTAAGGAAGCTTTGCGACCTAAGGATGCTGCGACCTAATGAAGCTTTGCGACCTAAGGAGGAGTTACGACCTAACCTCTTTGCGACCTAAGGTCCAGAAGACCTCGCGACCTAAGGGGGCAGGAAAGCTTCGCGACCTAAGGCTGCAGAAGATCTCGCGACCTAAGGAGGCAGAAAGGATTGCAACCTATGGAACTCAACGACCTAAGGTAGCTAGCGACCTAAAGGGCTTAACAACCTAAGGAAGTTAGCGACCTAAGGAGCTTGACGACTTAAATAGGATAGCGACCTAACTATTAAAGGAAGTTCAGCGCCTTACAACCTAGAGCCTCCACAGCTATCCTGTAACTCGCGTGCGACCTATTACTTGATCAAATGAAGACAAGCATAGTAACTCGTGGAACCGCAAGATGACAGCGACCTAGCTTAGGTCGTTCGCGACCTACGACCTAACTAAGGTCGCGCGCGACCTAAGACTTAGGCAAATTTTCTACCCAGAAATCAGCTTCTATAAATAGGACACCACTTCCAACTTGAGGAGGACTTTTGGCAATTCATTTCGAAAACACCGTTACTCTGTCGAACTCTCCAATCATTCAGCAAACAAGGATCCTTCAAGCATTCAAGACACTACAACAAACTTCGAGAGAAATTCTTAACATCCGACATGGATTCATCGAGTTTCATCGCCGAAGATTGAGTTAGTAGTCAAGATTGTTTCTTGTGATCGAGTTGTACTGTTTTCGTAGGAGATTTGTATCAATTTGTAACCAGATTCTATAATAAAGAGATTCAAAGTGGACGTAGGCTAAATCTCAAGCCGAACCACTATAAATTGCTGTCTTTTACTGCATTTCTGCTATATTCCTGCTTAACTTCTGTTCCCGTCACACGGGTGGTGCTTTCACGATCTTATTACACACACCGGGTGTTATCGTTCATATTTTGACGTTAACATTTTGGTGCTTTCACTGAGAAATCCAACTCAGGTTACCATTCCATCATTGCTTCACACAAGTTTGTTGAAAAGATTTCCTACAGAACTAGAAGTCTATCAGACATAATGGCTCCTGGAAGGAAACGAAAGGTTGTCAGATCTGAAAATGTTCATGATGATACCGCCACCTCTGCTTCACCAAGTCAAGCAGCTCCAAGCGTCGGGGTGACGCGAGAGGAGCTAGACGCTGCTGTATCCGGACTATACCAGCAGATTGAGACTCAAAACAATCTGATGATGGAAAAACTGAACGCTCTGCTTGGTTCCAACCAGAGACCAGTGGGTAATGAAGAAAACACCACTGATGCTCTTCGCAACTCCGGAGGGAGGAATATTCCTCAGGGGGGATCAGGTGCTGCTGAAGGGGCACCCCTCCGAGCTGAAGGATCTAGACCATCGCCAATTTTCCATGAAAATCTGCCCGGGCAAACATCTGAGAAAATGGCAGAAGTCTACTCCGCAAAATCTTTGAACAATGAGGAATATCTTTCTGGCATGATCAAGCAAATAATGAAAGAGAGCATGCAGAGAGGTGAAGATGAAAGCGAATGGGGATTCGCGCCAAGCAAGACTCCATTTACCGAGAAGATCATAAAGGCTGAATTTCCTAGAAAATTTGTTCCCCCCACCATTCCTGCTTATCGGGGAACAAGTGATCCAAACCAATTCTTGTATAAGTATGATTGGCACATGACCGGTGCGAGAGCAACTGATGAAATCAAATGCCGGTATTTCCCAGTATATTTGGAAGGAGTGGCACTTCTCTGGTTCACTAAACTCCCTGTCCGATCAGTAGATCAGTTTTCCGATCTGACTAGAAAGTTTAAAGAGCAATTCAGGCTATATGCTTCAAAGGCAAAGGACATAATGTCATTATCCAGTCTTGAACAGAATCCGGGAGAACCTATTAAATCATTCCTGAACTGTTTCAATATAGCTCTGGCGGAAGTTGATAACGCAGAGCCACGGATGATCTTGACCTATTTGATGCGTGCTATCGACAAATCGAGCGAATTTGGAAAATGGCTGAAGATGAAAGAGCCAAATTCTCTCGAGAAATTCTACAAGAAAGCCGATGAATTCATACGCTTGGAAAATCTTCCAGCATCAACAAAGGTGGAAAATAATACTGCCGCTTCGGAAAAGAAAGATTCTGGAGGTCAGAAAAGGGAAAATCACGAGGGGAAGAAACAAAAGGATTTAAAGAAACCTCGCTTCTTCAAACCCTCAGATTTCACTCCATTGACCGACACTCTGGAAAATATCTTCTTCGCCACCAAAGATGATGTGGATTATCCCAAACCGGCCGAGATAAAACCAGGAAAGGGCGCTATGAGAAATGGAAAGTTCTGTCGTTTTCACAACCAGCCTGGTCATGATACCAATGACTGTCGTCACTTAAAGAGCTTAATTGAAGAATTATTGAGAGAAAACAAGCTGCAACAATATGTCAAGAAAAACAGAAGTGATCCATCTTCATCTACTCAGAAACAACAACCCTCTAATCAGCCGTCAGGCTCAGGCAAAGGTGCTGTGGCACAAGAATCTGAGAGGCCCGTTATCAACGTCATTTCAGGGGGCCCACACCCAGCAGGCAAAAGCTGGGGTGAGATGGAACGATATGCTCACGCTTTGAAGTATGTCCCGGCAGAAGAAGATGTTTTTGCTGTAGAAAACACAGTACCCCTAAAACAGCAAAAGATCTCAGATAATGATATTTTGTTCAAGGCTAGGGATTCTATTGGTATTGAAGCCCCAACCATAGACCCCTTGGTTATATCTGCAGGAATTGGGCCAGCAACAGTAAGACGAGTACTCATCGATTGCGGTGCTTCCTGCAATATACTTTTCAAGAAAACGTTTGACCAGATGAAAATCCCAATGACCGACGTTCAGGCTTCATCTCAAAAGATCGTTGGTTTCACTGGGGAACCACAGCAACCAATCGGAACTGTCGACTTGTTCGTGGAACTTGGTGAAGGGCAGAAAAGGGTAACTCGAAAACAAACCTTTGTGATCGTTGATGGATTTTCTGCCTACAATGCTTTCCTAGGCAGGCCAGCTCTAGCTGCATTCAAGGCCATTTTGGCCCCATGGTGCCTAACTATGAAGTTTCCTACAGAAAATGGTGTTGGTGTCATCAAGGGAGATCAAAATGCTGGACGTGAATGTTATCTTATAGAGCTTCGAGAAGCCAGAAAGAGAGAGATGGGTAAAGATGCGGCAGCTCCCCTCCGCATCAAGACCCCAACCTTATAGCAAATACAGGGTGGCCCCTGCACTGGTGAGCATAGTGGTGCAAGGCGGGAAATGGACCCCAGAAAATTCAGTGCAGAGGAAAATAGAGTGGTGCCTGTGGAAGTTACGGTACCAATACCTGTCGACTCCAAAGACCCAAACAAAGTGCTTAATGTGGGTTCGCAACTAAGTACAACAGTTCAAAATACACTGATAGCATTCCTAAAAGCAAATCTGGACGTGTTCGCTTGGTGTCATGCTGATATGTGCGGAATCTCTCCAACAATTGCTGTTCATACTCTGAATGTCGATCCGAAATTTACACCGATAAAACAGAAAAGAAGAACTCAAGGTCCAGAAAGATCAGCAGCTTTAAAGGAAGAAGTAGACCGCCTCTTAGAGAATAATTTCATCAAAGAATCCACTTATCCAAATTGGGTTTCGAATCCAGTACTGGTTAAGAAGGCAAATGGAAAGTGGAGAGTATGCATTGATTTCTCAGATCTGAACAAAGCTTGCCCCAAAGACTGCTTCCCGTTGCCCAGAATCGATCAGCTAGTAGATGGGACGGCTGGACATGAGTTGCTATCTTTTATGGATGCCTATTCCGGATACAATCAGATTATGATGAACGAACCAGATCAGGAGGACACAAGCTTTATTACAGATGTGGGACTCTACTGTTACAAAGTCATGCCATTCGGGTTAAAGAATGCAGGGGCAACATACCAAAGACTTGTCAACGCTATGTTCAAGCCACAGATCGGCAAAACAATGGAGGTCTACGTTGATGATATGTTAGTAAAGTCAAAGAAAGCAGTAGACCACATGGATCACTTGGCAGAGATGTTCTCAATTCTTCGGAAGTACGGAATGAAGCTCAATCCATTGAAATGTTCATTCGGAGTAGAGTCTGGGAAATTCCTGGGTTTCATTGTGAGCGCTAGGGGCATCGAGGCCAATCCTGCTCAAATCACAGCTCTAAGAGAAGTTAAAGCCCCTAGAACAAAGAAAGAACTGCAAAGTCTCAATGGAAAGGTTGCCGCTCTTAGTCGCTTCATTTCCAAGGCCACAGACAAATGCATTCCCTTCTTTGATGCTCTAAAGAAAGGAAAGAAAAATTTCGAATGGACTCCTGACTGTCAGAATGCTTTCGATCAACTAATTCATCATATGAAAACTCCTCCAGTCCTCTCCAAGCCTAGTAATGGTGAAGACCTCTTCATCTACTTAGCAATTTCATCCCATGCTTTAAGTGCAGCACTTGTACGAGAAGATATGAAAATACAACGTCCGGTTTACTACATCAGCAAACGGTTCGCTGGAGCTGAAATGAATTATTCAAAGATAGAAAAACTTGCTTATTGTCTGCTAATCGCTTCCAGGAAGTTGAGACCTTATTTTCAATCTCATCCTATCAAGGTCCTGACTGATCAACCTTTAAAGCAAGTCCTGTATCGTCCTGAAACTTCGGGTCGTCTCTTGAAGTGGAACATAGAGCTCAGCCAATATGACATCACTTATCATCCCCGAAGAGCGATTAACGGACAAGCTTTAGCAGAATTCATTGCAGAATCCACTGACAAAGGTGACAGTAAGGAAGAAACAACTGATTGCATTCCGATACAGTGGAAGTTGTATGTTGATGGCTCGAGAAATGACTATTGTTCTGGGGCAGGAGTTGTGCTCGAAACTCCCGAAGGACGATCACTATGTTATGCATTGAGACTGGAATTTCCTTTGACAAACAATGAAGCAGAATATGAAGCCCTTATTGCTGGATTGAAAATTGCCAAGGAATTGAATATCAAAGTGATACAGATTTTCAGTGATTCTCAGCTTATTGTCTGCCAGGTGAAGAAGGAATTCCAAGCCAAAGGAGGGAATTTGCCTGCATATTTGACCAAAACTTCCGAACTCCTCAATGATTTAGATCACTACTCAATAAGCCACATACCCCGAGAGGAAAATATGAAGGCGGATTCTTTAGCAAAGTACTCAAGCTCCGGAGAAGCTCAATTGCTGGGATTGGTTCCCGTAGAAGTTCTGTCAGCTCCAAGCATTGATGAAATGGATATTGATTGGATCATGAATACGTCCCAAGAGCATGAATCGTGGATGAGTCCAATCAAAGAATACTTACTCAGTGGTTCTCTGCCAGAAGATTCTAAGGAATGTCGAAAATTATTGAGAAAAGCGTCAAGATATGTAATTCAAGATGGCCGATTATACAGGCGAGGATTTTCAATCCCACTACTCCGATGTGTAACTAAAGAAGAAGCCAAGACAATCTTAGCAGAGGTGCACGGAGGAGAATGTGGAGACCATTCAGGCGGTCAAACACTTGCAAAGAAAATTCTCCGATATGGGTATTTCTGGCCGGATATTAATCGAGATGCTGCAGCTTACTCCAGGAAATGTGACAAATGCCAAAGATTTGCAAAAATCCCAAGAGCACCTTCCACCGAACTCACACAAATGGTCAGTCCATGGCCATTTGCCATCTGGGGGATAGACCTAATTGGACCATTACCTATCGCCAAATCAGGGATTAAATATGCTATTGTCGCCGTTGACTATTTCACCAAATGGGCTGAAGCTGAACCTTTGGCCACCATCACTTCTAAAAAGATGATAAATTTTGTAACAAAGAATATCATTTGCAGATATGGTGTGCCACAGAAGATAATCACCGACAATGGCACTCAATTTGAAAGTGAAGAATTCCAGGATTTTTGCAAACGATTCAGAATTCGAAAAAGCTTCTCAGCAGTGGCTCATCCGCAGGCAAATGGGCAAGTGGAAGCAGTTAACAAGATCATCAAGTCAACTATCAAAAAGCAACTTGAAAAAGCAAAAGGTGGTTGGGTTGATAAGCTTCCATTAGCACTATGGGCGTACAGAACTACTCACAAAACTGCGACTGGGCACACTCCATTTTCACTGGCATACGGATCTGAGGCAATGATTCCGGTAGAAGTAGAAGTTCCTTCACATAGAAGAGTTCATTTCAATGAGACTGAAAATGAAAAACTGCAACTTGAAGCGCTTGATTTTCTTGATGAGAAAAGAGAGGAAGCTAGGCTCAGAGTTTCAGCTCATCAGCAGAGAATAGCCAGGCATTTCAATTCCAAATTTCGCCAACGCAGCTTTGAAATCGGAGACTTGGTTTTGAAAAGGATCATGACAGCAACTGGTGTGTTTGGGCCAAGCTGGGAAGGACCATATGTCATAGGCACTAAACTTCTTGATGGCACTTTCAAACTCATAACTGTTGAAGGAGATCCAATTCCAAGGGCCTGGAACAGCAACCATTTGTGTCCTTACTTTACTTGAAAAAAGAGCTATGCTCAAAATTGTAAAATGATGATGAATGTATCAGTTGTATTGTGAAGCATTGTAAATCAGTATAAATGAATGAAAAGCTATAAAGTGGACGTAGGCCCGATTCTTGGCCGAACCACTATAAATCTTGTGTTCTTTACTATTTCATAATGCCTGATTTATTTCGATATATAAATACTTTAAATGTATCACTAAAATATCGATTCAAAATTGCAGGACATGATAACAAGGCCTGCTCGTCACAAAAATAAGCGACCTTTATAAATCAGCTATTGCACAAAAAATTCCAAACTCAAATCCTACACAAAGAAAACTTCACATAAAGAATTGGCAACTTCACTGGGACAAACCTTTGTTCACTAGTTGAGACTATCGTTATGAACGGGCATCCAACTAGATAACTCGCGCTTGTCTCGTAAAGTCATTCAACAGTGAAGCTTACTTTTTCAGATAAAGCAATGTACTTGCAAAAGAAAGGAACACGCGCTTGGAAACAATGATAAAGGATCGCAGATTGGCGGATGATGATACAACATGAGCGGGCAAACAAAGAAGCAGATAAAGGGAGGTATGCCTCTCAACAGGAAGGCCGAGAGATCCACTAAAGGGACGCCTTCCCAACCGGAAGGAACAAGGCCCTCGCTAACTGGTCGTGATGCATCCGACCAGATAGCGTAGGTCCGCCCCGTGGATCCACTCGCCCCTGAGACGCAACCTACCTGGCACACCAACCAACCAAAGCCCTCTAACGAGGCACGCCAATAAATGGGAGTGCTTTACTCAATCAAAAAGATCGGTGGGACTACCAAAGGGGCACCTTGTTAGTTAATTGCGATCGTTTGTGCAAACAAACATCCAATCAAGCAACTTGTGCTCACCCGTAGACCCCTGACCATGAGAAAGTAACTTCCAGGCAATCATAAGCCCTTTTCGGAGGCACAAGCCCTCTTCGGAGGCACAAGCCATCTTCGGAGGCACAAGCCCTCTTCGGAGGCACAAGCCCTCTTCGGAGGCACAAGCCCTCTTCGGAGGCACAAGCCCTCTTCGGAGGCACAAGCCATCTTCGGAGGTAAAAGCCCTTTTCGGAGGCACATTTCACCAGGGTAAAAGTGCAAAATGCTTCTCTTCGGAGACCCACTTCACCCGAGTAGAAATACAAAAATTGCTTCTCTTCGGAGACCAAAATCAAGACTTCTTTGGAAGCACAAGACCTCTCCGGGGGCACAACAATAATCCACAAAGCATAATGCTACTCTTCGGAGTCCACATGCTACTCCTCAGAAAATACCGAGACAAAGCCCTCCTTAGAGGCACACTTCGATTCTTTCGCTTCACCGCGTAGGAGAATTCACTTCTCAAAAGTATGAAATGAACATTTCCGAAGTTTGAAGCGTAAAAGTTTATCCGAAAATGAGACACACTCCGTTTAAATAGAACAATTATTCCCTCAAGAACGGAATAGCTATTCTATGGAAAATAAGAGTACAGGTCTCGCTAAAAGCGAAGGATATTGTTATGCACTTGTGGTATAGGGGCAATATCATGTGATACGGTTGCAACAATAAAAAGCAGTATTCAAGCAACATACCACAAGCACATAACAATATCACGCGAAACAGATGTGGAATAAATGCATTCTCAAACGCAGACAAATAGTTTGCACAAGTAAGAAGAATCGTTTGTTCTACACTTAAAATAAAAGATAGATCATTCTCACATACACAAGAGTTTGTACAAGTAAAATAATTGTTTTATTTAGTACTATGAAAATTCTTTACATACGCAGATGTCTCAAAAAGCAAAAGCGGGGACCGGTACCCGCACAATCCCCGGTCAATACATGCAAAGAGCAAAAATAATGAGTAGAAAATTCAGCTTGATTATTCCTTCTTCTCACCACCCTTGGAGCTCTTTCCCGGCCTAATGATTAGCTTTTGAAGCCGTTGAGAGCGGGCAGGGACAGAAGGAGAAAGTGGTACAGCCGGATCAACTACTGCTTCCTCTTCAGTGGAAGTCTTCTTCTTTTTCCTTACAGCACGTTTCCCCTTCCTTTTTGAAGAAGACTCGCTCCCCGGAGTAGTCAGCAATGTTGAAAGTTTCGTATCGTCGTCAAGAGACCGCTCCGGAGTCTTCTCGATGTCTTCAAAATCCTCCGCCTTCTGTTCCTGAGAAGCAGCCGGATCATCCAAGCCTTGAAGAGCTTCGATTTTCTCTGCTTGTGATCCAGGTTGGGAAGCAGAGGGAGGAGTAATTTGGGAAGACGGAGGAACGACAATCGAAGGAGTGGAAGCTTGTGTAGTGCTTGGTGCCTCCGCTGTAGAAGAAAAGAAGTTAAAGTCAGCATCCCCCGAAAATAAAGAAGGCATTGGTTCACCGAAGTTTAAGTAACAAGTAAGAAGGTCATCGAATTCGGCTAAGTCAAATGACTGGTTCATCAGACCCGAGACGACACCAAAAGTACCTGGAGGAGTTGGCTTCACAAGATCTACCTCAAACTTCTCGGCCTCAATATCATCCAGTGCCTCATCTTCAGTAGGAGTAGTTGCAGTTTCCTGGGCAACTTTAGCTAAATGTAAAGAATGAGGGCTGGAATCTATAATATTAACGTCAGCTGAAGTGGAAGTTTGGACGGGGGCAGTCAAAGGAGCTTCTTCTTTTGGAGGCTCTTCTCCCACTGTTTCAGCTCGTGCTTTGGCAAGTAGCTCTTTCCCCTTAACAAGAGCGGCGCGATCCTCATCATTGAGATAGCGCTCCTCAAGTTCCAGCTCATTATAGCCAGCCCCGCCAAGCATATCCATCGCGACTTCCCACACTTCAGCCAATGTAATTTCATAATCGGGACCAAGAAAAGAGAGGCTCCCACGACCCAGAACGCTGTGTAAATAAAAGTCAAATAAGGTAGAGCTGACGTCTGCTTTCGTCGCCTCATGTGATTGCTCAGCCGCTTCCTTTTCGGCAACGGCAGCGATCCGGCCGGCGGTAGCCTCATCATGCTCTGCCTCAACTTTAGCAAGTCGAGACTTTAGTAACTCAATCTCCATGTTCTGGGAGGTGACCTTTTCCCGCAGTTCGGCATTTTCTGTGCGGTACTTCTCTTTAACGTGCTGTTCGGCGGCAAGCTTCATTTCTACATCTCTTTGTGCAGCATGTGCGTCCCGCACTTGCTTCTGGAAGACTTCTTCTTTTTGAGTAAATGATGCAGAAGAAGAAGCGAGATTTTCCTTAAGCTGCTTAACTTCAGACGCAAGCTTTGCATTGTCATCTGCAATACTCGTCATTTCCGCGTCATGCTGCTTACGCCATTTGTCCCACTCTGCTTTATCATTCTCCATCGTCATCATCGCCTCAAGGTTAAGATGGTTGACCCTTTGGAGTTCATCGACCAGCTTCTGCCACTGCGACATCCTCTCGATATTAAGTCTGACCGCATCAAGACTGCTAAGCATGTCTGATTTATCAATCGGAACTATGTCCAAGTCAAAGCGTACCCCTTTTAGGCACCAATTCGGGAAGCGGCTCTGGAGTGTTGGGGGACCGTCCTTGACTTGATATTGCGGTCTGTTAATGATAGTCTGAATGTCAGATTTCTTCAGAGGAGGAGAGCTAGCTAGGACATCAGAAGGAATGGGAGCGTTATTTTTTTCAGAAATCTCAGACGTGTCAATCGGTTTAGATCGTTTGCTCGGTTCATCGACAATCTGAGTTTTTCCTTTATCATCATAAGACTTCCGCTTATGAGAATAGTCACTCCTGTGCGAAGAGTCGTATCGCTCGGCATCTTTCCTTCTTTGCCACTGATCGTAATCCCGCTTCTCCTGGGCTTTCCTTCGAGCCCTCTCTTCATCTGTTTCCTTTGGAGTATCAAGGTACTTCCTAAAGTCATAGGTGCCGCGGCCTCCACGGTACTTGAATGAGTCATAATATGAACCTGTACGTCCCATTGGAGAACCTGAAAGCAAAAAAGGAGTAAAGTTTAGGAATTTCCAGGGAAAAGAGGATAAATGTTTATAAGAGCTGGAAAATCCTAAGTGTGTGTGGCGTGCAAGCTACATGCGTCAAGCTACAGACCACGCTTTGGTGTGGAAACAGAGACGACTGGCGTAGTAGGCATCTGGGTTTGTTTAAAGGTAGAAGTCGCCTCGACAACGGGAGAAGTTGCTTTTGGATTGTTATCCCCAAAAAGCTCTTGGGAAGTTATCATGATATCACTCAAGCCGTCAAAGGCGTCATCTAGGAGTTCAGCAGACTTCTCTTTTTCAACCTCTGTATCAATGGATTTCTCAGGAACTTGAGGATTCTCTTCCTCTTCGGTAATTGGGGTAAGCGCCGACTTGCTGACTAACCCTGCGACATCGATGGATGTGGAACATTTTACCAAGGCAGCCTCCATGACGGGTGCTTCTGATGCAGTTTCTTCTACAGAAGCTAGGGCATTCGAGGCCTCTGCTTGGGAATTTGAAGCAATTAACGTTTTCGCCTCAGAGCTAGAAACTTCATGGATCTGAGTCGATCTAGAAGAATGTAAAAGGCCAAACTGGTGCAGAAATTCATCTTTCAACAAGAATTTGGCACTCCTCTCTTCAGCGTCAACAGCATTCAAAGTATCTAAAATTGACTTACGGCTGGTATCTCGAAGAAGAGAAGGAAGTGCTGCACGAAGAAAGAATGGAATTAAGCATTTGATGGTTCGAATTATGAGAAATTTAGAAAAAATGAATTGGTAAGAGGTAATCTTACTTCCGACTCTCCAAATAGCATAAAATCTCGGAGGACAGCGAACATAGAAGAATTGAGTCAAAAATCCGTGGGCACTTTCAGGCAAGTCCAGAATCAGTTTGCGATTCCTAGCACTCCTCACAAGTATAATAGAAGGATGGTCCTTGTTCTTTGCAAATGTGCACAAGAAGCAAACTTCATCAAAAGAGGGAAAACGGTTCAACGTTCTCCTAAAAAGCACGCACAATCCCAGCAGGATGGAGTATCCGTTAGGGTGTAATTGAAAGGGAGAAATAGTCAGCCGAAGAAGGAGTTCCCGAAGACAATCATTAAATGGAGGGATGGCTCCACTTGAACACATCTGCCGGTTCACAGCAACGAAGCCAAGAGGCAGCCTGTCAGCAGTATCGCTTGGCCCAGGAAGTAAAGCATCTGCTTCGGCAATGCCGAATTGGATGCACAGTTGTCGGAAGACTTTATGACTTAAAGTAGTAGAAGTCCTTTCCGGAGGGTCGATTAGTGGGGTAGCAATTGGAAAAGATTCTCCGGCTATTTCCAAGTCTTCTTGTTGAGATTCCATTCTACACAAGGAACTGGACGATCAAATATTAAGGTGCACGTTTCCTAAAAAGAGTGAAGTGTTGTGCAAAACTAATACAATAATGAGCAAAGGTAAATGAAATTAAACTAATTGATACTTGTCAATTAAAAAGTTTCGGGGCTTAATATTTTAAGTCCAGGAATAGTGTTGTGTTAATGCAAATAAATCAGCTTTAGTTGATCACTTCAATTTTTCCTTAATACTTCACTTGGATTTGTTAGTTCACAACATTTCATTCACGAAGTTCATTTAAGTTTGGTTTTCTTTGACAACTAATCTGCTGTTTGATGTGGGCAATCAATAGCAGTATATTCGTCCCATTTTTTCTGTGAATGTTGCTTATAAACAGGTTATTAGCATTAAAGTCGAGGCAATCCGAGAAGAAGTGCAAAACCCAAAATGATTCAGGTCCAGAAAGTCAGTCAAAAGCTGTTCAAGGTTTTAAGTGTTAGGTCGCTTACAACCTAACACAGGTTGCAATGTTCTTGTGCCATGTTGTTCAGGTTGAAAGTTCAAGACTGTGAAAAATTGTTAAGTCTTAGGTCGGTCAGCGACTTATCATAAGTCAGGATTTCTGTAGGTCGCGTGTTGCAGCTGAATGGATTAAGGCGAGGCAATTCTCTTAAGTCCTAGGTCGAGCACAATTGTTTTTAGGTCGGAGACACTAAGGTCGTAAATGTCGTCAGGTCGCAAAGGTTAAGGTCGTTAAACATTCCCACGCGACCTAACTCTCAGGGCGTTCGAATCTGATAGGCTGATGACTTCTTCTCCAAGCAACATCATATTGGGTCCAATAACCCAATACCACCAGTTCAAAAAAGGAATCATCATCCCCTTCATCCCACCTCAACCTATCACCGATTGACTAGAGGATCAATGGCAAATCCTGCAGATCCATAGCAAAACCGTCCGTTTGATCGAAAATCATCCCAACACGTCAAACGACGAACGAAAGTCGATTAAGACTACCGTACAAAAAGGCGTGGTGCATGGAATTGGGTTCAGATCGAGCGACAACGATTCATGTTCAAAACAGTGACTATGGGCAAGTATAAGCTGATCTACTTACGAATTATAATCGGCGAGGAAGAATCGTTGGCTGATTAAGTCAAATTTGTCTCTGGAAAATCGAAGGAACTGTTATGGCGATGGAGGCTCAGGACAGTAGGGTAAGAAGGAAGATGCGACCTAACCAATTTATATGGGACTGAAGAAGGGGGGTGAACAGACGTGCAAGTTTTAAGTCGATTCGCGACCTAGCCAAGTTGAGTCGAAGCATACGACCTAGAGTATAGTCATATACTTCGAGGGGCAAATGTTAACTCTTTCAGTTCAGCGACCTAATGAAACTCTGCGACCTAAGGAAGCTTTGCGACCTAAGGATGCTGCGACCTAATGAAGCTTTGCGACCTAATTAAATGCTGCGACCTAAGGAAGCTTTGCGACCTAAGGATGCTGCGACCTAATGAAGCTTTGCGACCTAATGAAATGCTGCGACCTAAGGAAGCTTTGCGACCTAATGAAATGCTGCGACCTAATGAAGCTTTGCGACCTAATGAAATGCTGCGACCTAAGGAAGCTTTGCGACCTAATGAAATGCTGCGACCTAAGGAAGCTTTGCGACCTAAGGATGCTGCGACCTAATGAAGCTTTGCGACCTAAGGAGGAGTTACGACCTAACCTCTTTGCGACCTAAGGTCCAGAAGACCTCGCGACCTAAGGGGGCAGGAAAGCTTCGCGACCTAAGGCTGCAGAAGATCTCGCGACCTAAGGAGGCAGAAAGGATTGCAACCTATGGAACTCAACAACCTAAGGTAGCTAGCGACCTAAAGGGCTTAACAACCTAAGGAAGTTAGCGACCTAAGGAGCTTGACGACTTAAATAGGATAGCGACCTAACTATTAAAGGAAGTTCAGCGCCTTACAACCTAGAGCCTCCACAGCTATCCTGTAACTCGCGTGCGACCTATTACTTGATCAAATGAAGACAAGCACAGTAACTCGTGGAACCGCAAGATGACAGCGACCTAGCTTAGGTCGTTCGCGACCTATGACCTAACTAAGGTCGCGCGCGACCTAAGACTTAGGCAAATTTTCTACCCAGAAATCAGCTTCTATAAATAGGACACCACTTCCAACTTGAGGAGGACTTTTGGCAATTCATTTCGAAAACACCGTTACTCTGTCGAACTCTCCAATCATTCAGCAAACAAGGATCCTTCAAGCATTCAAGACACTACAACAAACTTCGAGAGAAATTCTTAACATCCGACATGGATTCATCGAGTTTCATCGCCGAAGATTGAGTTAGTAGTCAAGATTGTTTCTTGTGATCGAGTTGTACTGTTTTCGTAGGAGATTTGTATCAATTTGTAACCAGATTCTATAATAAAGAGATTCAAAGTGGACGTAGGCTAAATCTCAAGCCGAACCACTATAAATTGCTGTCTTTTACTGCATTTCTGCTATATTCCTGCTTAACTTCTGTTCCCGTCACACGGGTGGTGCTTTCACGATCTTATTACACACACCGGGTGTTATCGTTCATATTTTGACGTTAACATATACTTTCATAAATTTATATGACTTATATATATAAGAATACATACTATATATTGACAGAAGGCTCGAGTATAAGAGGTGGCACTGACTCGAATACGGCGGTGAAGGGGACGAAGTTCGCCTGCTCGGGTTCGGCCATCGTGCCATGGGCGGAGGCAGCGGAGGGAGAGAGGTAGAAGCGAGTAGAGTGGTTGATGGGTGCTGGGTTCACGGCCACGTGGTGGTGAGAGGACAGTCAAGGCGGAGGAAACTGATGCCGAAAGGAGGACAGAGGAGACTGACTGGTGAAGGCGAAGTCAGTGGAAGGGAAGGAAAGTGTACATGCGTGCGGTGAAGAGGGCGAGTTCGGATCTGAAGCGGATCTGTGGTGAGTGCGGCTGATGGTGGTGGTGCTCATCGTGGTGGTGTAGGTCGGAAGAGAGATGGTGGCGGATTGAGGAAAGGGCGGAGCGGCGAGCTGAGGTCGGAGCATGGGGAGACGGAAGGAACGGTTCGAGTGGGATTGGAGGAAGAAAACAGGGGAGGGAAGAAATGCAAGCAGATGAGTGAAAAAAGGAAAGAGAGGCTGTGATATCTTATATATATAAGAATATAAAAGGGAAGGTAACATGCTGGCTTGGAAAAGAAGTTGAGCAGGTTCCAGTCTGTAAAGAACGTTTTAAATATATATATGTAATTCATTTCCAAAGTAACACACTTAATTGATACAAATAATTTAAAGCAATTTATTGATTGATTGGTCCGCCGTTTCAAATTTGAAATGTAAAGGAAAAAGGTCTGAAGTAATGGCTGGAATAATAATGACCAGACGTCATTTATTTTCAGCCGTTTGACAATCAAATGGACACAAGGAATTTAAAAGGTTCAAAACGGTACCGGTACTGAAGTTTTGTTTCGTCGACTCCATCGCAAACCAGACGCCGAATCACGGAAAGGAATATACTATGGTGATCAGCATGACGCGACGATCAAAACGGTATATAGAGATCAGTGGTACGATCATCCAGTCAAAAATCGATATCGGTACGAAAATGCTGCTATTTTGCTGAAAATAAGATCGACGGAGCAATAGATGTCCAAATTTGACGAAACGAAAGATGAGGTCTCACTCAGAAGATGATTTACAAATTTTCTATGTAAAAATATTTAGGTTTGGAAAACATTTTATTATCATCAATTTTAACTGATATAAATTGGAATAAAATTACACTAGAAAATAAACTTCCAAATTTTCTGATGAAATTTACCAGTTGCTATGTTAAAATAGACGTATTCCAAATATCAAATTTTTATTTCAAAATTTTATTGTTTAAAATCCAACAAAATTACAATTAAATATATAAATAAAACAAATAAAATTATTTAAAATTTACGGGTCGTTACAAGTGTATAGAGTGAAGTATAGCTCAGATTTCTTCGAAACAAGAAATCTCTAGTCTATTATAACCATAATTTTCAAATAGAAAAAGAAAATCAATATTTCATCTTGTAGATTTGAATTATGTACAAATCAATTTTCTAGAAAAATCGCGCTTGTGGAGTAAAGTGACCATAACAGGAAATCTTTTTAAATGGACGTTTCTAATTACGGAAAATTATGGAATAAATTTGATAAATCTATTTAAATAGTTTGGAAGAGATTTGAAGTGGAAAATATGAATTTTCAAAAGTTGTTTAAATCAAAAAAGCTTATAAAGCACTTTCCGCAGCACTTTTATGTTGCCTTTTCTACGACTTTTAAAAAAAGAAGGTTTAAACTCAACAATTTTTCCTAAAATCAATTATGAATGATTTTAAAAGGATAATTAAGCATTTAAAAGATAATGTGGAATCTTTATAATCAATTCCAAAATAAAAGATAATAACTGAGTATGCGGAAACGACTAGTACATTTGTCCCGCGTGTGAGATTTAGAAAGATAAAACAAGGGGTATAACTAAGGTTAGGAATGGAGCAACCAGTGCCCTAAACTTACCTGGCATATATTTTCTCTTCTTAGGCGAGGGGTGGAACAGATCTAAAGGAAAGCCCGGATGCTCTAAAAAGATTATATTAGGTTTTTTTCCAAAATAAAAGAAGATTAGTACTATCCGAAATTTAAGCAATCTCCAATATGAATAAACTACAACTTGGATTTCATAGAGATGATCTTCTTATACTTGGTATTAAATTCCGAAGAGGGAACTCGTCCTATTCGTGGAATTCAAAAGGTGATCTCATCGTTATTCCGCCCATAGCACTTGTTGAATACGGAAATTGATGTTGAGTAAAATTAGAATGATTTCTATGATCATGTTTACTCAGTAATGTTTCCTAAGATTGATTTAGGGTTTACAGTAAACGATGTCTTAAATAACATTGTTTTTGACCCATTCAAAAGTCAAGAAATTCTGGATCAATGATAAGTAAGAAAATAGGAAATGTTTTCCCAACTAATAAGTGAATGAATTTAGAATTACTCCTAGATTAAAAAAAGGATTTTTTCCACAAGGATTAAAGTGAAAAGAGGCTTAATAAATCATGTATACTCATATTCACTTTTTATTGATAATTGGATTTTGAAGGAACTGGGATCGGATTTGGGTGACTCCTATTCGAAAACCACTTCGAACCAATTTACGTGTTCGAAGAATGAAGCTGTTTGAAGATGGAGATATTGAGACGAATAATAACGAAGGACTACTTGTTGATTAATTGGGGATAAACTCCCGATTTACTTATTGTAGCAATGGTCTGTTTGTTATGAAAAACCTAAGAAAAACAGGGACTTCTCACCTAGTAATGGCCGAGGAAAGTACCTTCGATTTCGTTCAGTCCCAGAACGAACTTGTATGGACGAGTGTCTGACCTTGCATTCTAATCACATTGAGTGATCTCTATAAAATGTATATCAGTTGGTGGCGGAGAAGACACCTTCTCTTTGCTTAACACCCTTTTCCAAGACATACGAGCTCAGGAAGTTATATATTTGTAGAGACCAGTCATGTGAATATGGAATGGCAATGTGGCATTCAAAGTAAAAGGAATTTGTGCTATATGAAAAGGTAATCATTTCCTCAAGCCTCATCAACCGGAAATGACCAAAATAGGGTAGATGCAGCAACGCTATATGGGTCATTCCCATTAGGATATGATCATTCCCTTCTAGATAGATTACTACCCGCTATGATGCCGGGTACCAAATCATTGTGGAAAGTATGCTAGAGCGTGCTTAGATAAAGGTCGGTAACGACCGGGGGATGACATATTCGGTACTATCTAGTTATAGAGGTAGGTTGGTCATGTGTTGGTAGAGGATCTTTATGATGGGTCCTCGGGATATCCATCTAGAGGTGTACCCATCGGAAGGTAGTCCCTTCACCTGGTCATTTGTATGAAAATCCATTCTCCAATAAGAACTTGCGGTTTTGTACGTGGAGCCTAGTGTGTTGGAATTTAATAATGGTAATAATTTCAACTAAGATTAATAAGTTTATTTGCAAATGTTTTCAAAGAATGTCATTAAAAATAATATTAAATGATTTGATATAAAATACTTTAGTTATCATAAGGGAAAAATCCGTCTGTGTTTATGTGTCGGCGTGGTCTTATGAGATACTCCTTCTTTTCAAAAGGATTTTATTTCCAAGGCTGATATATGACACTATCATTTATTATTTGAGTTTTCTCACGCTGGTTTATCAAGCCTGATTCGGGTATTTTCAATACTCAGGTCAGATCCAAGTGGTTTCAGGTTTAGTTGAACACTACTGGATTTTTTAGAGGAGAACTGAAGATATTCATCTACATATGGACGTATTCTATTATCCGCTGCAGTTGTTTGATGTTTGTCAGCATTTGTAAGGACGGATGTTTATAAATATCCAAGCTGAAATTAGGTTAGACTCTGATATATATATTTTAAAATTTTCCGTTGTAAAGATTATTGTTCAATATTATATGTTATTCCGTTCTTGTGAGATTCTCTTCTGCCCATTTTTCTTTTTCTACCCTTAATGATTCGCTTGTTCGTGGATTTTCAGTTGGACATGTGTGGTTTATTGTCGATTCAAAGAGTATGGAAAAGTGGGCCATTACACTATATGTAGTTAAATATGCTATAGATGTAATGTCTATTAGTAAAGTAAAGTATTAAAATAGCATTAAGGCTTTACATTGATCCCCCTTAACACATTTTTAAGCATTGTCCTACAGTTATCCTTAGTAGCATCATCAGTAATGTCGGTAGCCGGGAAGGCGCCGTGATAAGACAACACTAAAACAAAATCGTAGTGGTCGCGAATAAGGATAAAAGAGTATGACAAGGTATGTGAGGCGATGCACTAGGTAGGATACTACCGTTTTGCGTTTCCTGACTGGTGGTTGTTAGTCCTTGAGATGATGGTTTTGATGACAACAACCTTAGAATAAGATTATAAAATATAAATACTAACATTATAGTTTAGATATATATGTATATGCAGGATTTAACCATGCAGGTATCAAGAATGAAGATTGTACAGTAAAGAGATTCAAGATATCAAGATTGAAGACTCATGAGTATCAAGAATACCAAGAATACCAAGAATAGCAAGATTATCAAGAGTTCAAGATTTCAAGAATAAGTAATTTAATTAGGAATTTTGTTAAAACTCCTAGAAAAGCACTGGCATCTTAAAATACATTTTATTCGTGGAATGGAATCCACTTCGATCCCGTTAAAGGGATGAAACCCTAAGTAGGATGGAACCTACGAAAAATCTAGTGGAAAATTGTTTTGTATCCGCTAACTTTTATTCAAATGATTTTACAAAATTATCTTGTTTTCAAAATGATTTCAAAACCTTCCTTTTAAAAGAATCAAAAACATCTATCCTGATTTTAAATACTTTTAGCCTCAAAATAATCTTTATTTTCAAAATCAAATTATCCTTAGTTTTAAACTATCTTTAATAATAAATTTAATATTTATACTTAGGTTTAAATATAAATTATAGTAAAATTTTATATACATTATTCTCTATATTTACTTATGTATTTTAACTATAGTTAAGTATATTTATAAAGTTTAAAATAGTTTTAATATAAGATAGAAGTAATTTTCAAAGAAAAACAAATCACTAAAATTTCCTTTGGGATGTCGACATACCCAAGATACCCATGTCGACATAGTGGCAGTTGGTTTCAAAAATTTGAATCTCAAAAGAAGTGTCTATTTGCCATAACCTTTCACGAATGGACATGGTTGTTGTTCTTCTATAAATATGGGATGTTTTCAACGAATTTTCAATAATATTTTTCTGGTTTTCACTCCTCTTCTTCTTCCATGTTTCTTTATATATATTCTTACCATTACTCTACCGAAATCACCATTGAATTTAACAAGATCATTCTTGGTTTGATTCTCTATCACTATCTCAACAAGACCTCAGTGCTATTCAGAGTTATAGGCTTCTTTGTAATCAATCGAGCGAGAAAAGGTGTAATTGTAGCCTTGGAAATCAATCAAGTGAGAAAAAGTGTGATTGTAGCCTTGGAAATCAATCAAGTGAGAAAAGGTGTCATTATAGCCTAGGAAATCAATTGGGTGAACTTGTTGTCCGGGAAATCAAGTATCTCTACCCAGAGGATTATGAATTTGGAGTGGTGTACCTCATGGCCTTGAAATCGAGGGTTGTAATTGTAAAGATTGCTTTTGAAAGGAAATCTGTACTTGTGTGCGGGACTGGATGTAGGGTAACTCCGAACCAGTATAAAATCCGGTGTGTTCTTTCCTTTACTGCTTTTACTTTATATTTGCATCTGTGTTTGAATCTGTGATCATATCTGTGTCTGAATATTGCATACATTTGTGTTCAAATTAATATAAACTCAAAAAGAATTAGTAATTCCTTAAAACACTATTCACCCCGCCTCTAGTGTTTATACAAGCCTTAAGATCCGTAATCTGCATTTCTCACAGTGGTAACCCCTAACGGCCCATCGCGTCTAACACCCCAAAAAAATAAAATCAAGGTGCACCTATCAAGCCAACATCAATATAGTGATACGAAGAGGTGTCCGCTAGAGGTAGCTAGTCTCAGTGGTCAGGTATGACTTCTGTTTTAGTCATTTCAAATTGACATAAGTGTCGGGGTCATCCATCATCGTTCTCTTTCTTCAAATCCAGCAAACGCCTCCAATTCAACCTCTACATTCTCGATATCATTCACCGCGTACACAGTTTTTAAAGTGGTTCCAATATTGACAGAGAGTATGTCAATAAGAGGCCCTGGTCTCTTCAACAACCAAAAGCCATTTTTCACACCGGTTGGTTCTTTTACATTTCAAAATCGGTTGATATTTGATATCAAAATATCATATTACATTCAAAATATCCTTCATTTCAAAATCATCATATTTACCCAAAATTTGTCATTTTCACTTGAAAATATCATTTCAAATTCCAACTTAGGTTATAATCTCATTTAACCATATTCGCATTTAAATCAACGGTTTAAATATAACACCTCAACTTTGCACAGTTTGGAATTTTAGAAAATAGTTTGAATAGTTTTAAATAGTTTAAAATAGTTAATATAAAAGGGTTTGAGTATTGAAAATGGTTTATGTAGTAAAATAGTTGGAAAATCTAAATAATTTGATTATTAAATAAAACTAGATTTTAAACAGTTTATATTAAAATAATTTATTTTGAAAATAATATCAAATCAAACTATTCCTTTCCATTTCAACAAATCTGGCCCATGTCCAAATTTCAAATCAATAAACTCAATTTCCAATCTTTCAATTCAATTGATTCAATTTCAATTTAGATTCAAATCAACTTGATTTCAGTTTTAATTCGAAATAACTTCAATTTTCGAAAACATTCATTTTAAACTTCAAATTTGATTCAACAATTCAATTCAATGATTTAAATTCCAATTTAATTCTAAATTTAAACCATTTCAATTTTTATCAATTACAAGTCCAATTTCAATTTACTGATTTAATTCACTTAAATCAAATTAAACCCCATTGTTCAATTTTAAGATCTAGATCTTCAAAATAGTTTACTTCCATGAATCAAAGTCAAATATCAATTATAACTTCTATAACGACCCTCCTTTTTGGACAGTTTAAATCGACAATAAACCACACATGTCAACCCAAACCATTCAAAACGGAGGATTGTTAATGGGGTTTATAAGAAAATTAGAGAAAAGAAGAAGAAAACAAACACAGAATCTCGTAGTGGAACGATAAAATATAATAATCAAATAAACAGTTCATGAAGCTGTTTATACTATACATTTGATTATAATCTATACAACAGTTATCAGAGTTATATATACATCAGGGATAAATAAATAATGCATCAAACAACATGATGCGGGAATACTAATAGTAGTATATACCGAATCTTTGCCTTCGTCCTCTAGAATTTATCTTCAATAAGCTGAAAAACTCAGAAATGACTCGAGCGTAATGAAAAGACAAAACACTCGAGTTGAAACTAAAATATTCTTATATGAGTCAAATCAATATCGCATATAAAATATGAGTGTCGTGGCGTTACAGATGCTTACGGGTTTTCACATCTCCTATCCAGTGTATAACGTGCGTGCAATAACTCAAGAGATGTTATGGGATTTTCCATCTCTTAAGGATCCGTCAAAATATTTATATGTAGTAGGATACGGTATATATATAATATCTAATCAATAAAATAAATATTTTTCTTAGCGTTTAGGCTTTACATTAATCCCCCTTAACGCATTTTTAAGCATTGTCATACAGTTTGCATATAAAACACCAGTAAACGGTCGGTGGATAGGGATGTGCCGTGATACGACAACACTAAACCAAAATCGTATGGGTCTCGTTTAAGGATAAAAGTATGACAAGGCACGTGAGGCAATACCCAAGGTAGGATACTACCAGTTTACCCTTCCCAGTTGGTGGTAACGCATCATAGCTATGATCGCCCATCGCACCCAACACTCCCTTAATTCGGAGGTTGCAAACCAATCAATCACAATGTAAATGATGGTAATACGAAGAAGTGCGTCCGCTCGGGGTAGCTAGCCCACTTGGCCGGTACGGCTCCTGTTTTAGTCATTTCAAATTGGCACAAGTGCCAGGCTAATCCATCATCGTTCTCTTTCTTCAAATCCAGCAAACGACGCCAAATCCCACCACTTTGTTTTGGATCATCACTCCACGTACACAGTTGTCAAAGTGGTTCCGGTATCGACAAAGAGTATGCCCATATCCGACTCCGGTCTCTTTAACAACCAAACATCGTTTTACACACTGGTTGGTACTTTTACATTTCAAAAAAGTTCATACTTGATATCAAAATATCATATTCGCTTCAAAATCAAATCCATTTTGAAATCATCATATTTACTCAAAATATACTAATCCAGTTTAAAATCATGTTCGTCTTAATATCTCGATTTTGATTCCAAAATCGTTTCGAATTTCAATTTGGCTTATAACTTCATTCTACCCAATTCGTATTTAAATCAATGATTTAAAAATAAACATTCCACTCCTGACTAGTTTGAATTTTTGAAAAATAGTTTGAATAGTTTAAAATAGTTTAAATAATTAAAATAGTTTAAATTGTTAAAATAGTTAAAAATAGTTTAAATGGTTAAATTAGTTTAATATAAAATATTTTGAGTATTAAAATGGTTTATATAGTAAATAATTTGGAAAATCAAAATAATTTGAATATTTTAAAGAATATAGATTTAAAACTGTTTATACTAAAATAATTTATTTGAAAATAGTTTCAAAGTCAAACTGATTCAATTTCCAAATCTCCTCAATTCAAATCAATTCAATTTTCCCTTTCGATTCAAATTTGATTCAATTCCGATTTCAATTCTTCGATTCCAAGTTATTCCAATTAAAATACGATTTTGATTTCAATCAATTTAAAATTCCAAATCGATTTCCATTTCAACTTCAACTATTTGATTCAATTCCAAATTGAAACCATTTCAATTCAATTCTTAATTTTAAAGCCTTTCGATTTACATCAATTCCCAGTTCGATTTCCCAAAATATCGATTTTAAACACTTAATCGAATTTACTTTCAATATTCAATTTAAAATCAAATTTTCAAATAAAATTCAATTCTGAGCACAATTTCGAAATATAGTTTTGTAACACTTTTATTTGGCAATAATCCATAATCCGAATAAAATCCAATCTTTTAAAAACAAATTAATTTATGAAACTCAATCGTATTCTAATTTAAACTTCAAAATCTTAACTTCAATTATTTAACAATTTCTTTTAACCAAAATTTATTTCAACATTTCGAACTCAAATTCGAGATTAATTTGATTTCTATAAATTTGACTTTATTTCCTTTAAATCAAAACCATTTAAATAATTTCAAATCAAAGATTTTAAATCAATAAATTTAACCAATCCGGTGTCCATATATAATTTTCTATCCTATGGCCAAGTGATCAGTTATTTCAATTTAATTTCAGGGATGGATATATATCATTTCAACCCAAATCACTATGTCATACGTATATATCATTTCAACCTATTTCTTAATTTATTCGAAATAATTCAATTTACTTTTTTATACACTGTAAAAAATATACAGGGTGACAATAGGATATATATATATAAAATGAACATCCAATCATCCAAATATCAACCAATTTGCATCCATCATAATCAATCATACAAATAGACAACACAATTCACAACAGTTCCATAGTTATTGATTTTGGGTAATTTATTGGCAATTCAATTTCAATTTCAAATTTAACTATCAATTTTAATTTATAACGGTTAATTCAAATGGTAATCATATTTATAAAACAATGACCAATAAATTCATATCATTTCATAAATTCAAATTTAACTAGCATAAAAATATTCTAGAATGTGTGAGCGTTATAGAATACTCACCTTGAGTTTTTAATTTTAAATCAAATCGAACGACGTTCGATTTAACCTAAAAATTTAATTAGCTCCAAACGCCTCCAAATCAGTTCCATGGCGTAGTGCTTTTCGCCATGATTCCGTCGCCGCTTGTTTCTTCCAATTCTGATAAAGTATGAAAAAAATATAGTTTTAAAGATTTCATATTATATAATATAATTTTATAACTTTTTTTAACCCTAAATCTGGGCTGTAGCTTTCAAAGCAAGAGATTGTGGCTGCGCACCGTTCTTCCTCTCACGTACGCATCCCAGGTATTATGCTACCGAAGAAACCCAACGCTGCCTCCAAACCCTAGATGCCGCAACCCCCCACGATCGCCGAGGCGAAGATCAGGCGCCAACAGTTCGAAGCCCCACGCCGCCTCCACCTTCGCCCCAAACACCATGAAGCTCGGTCAACCCAAAGCATAGAAAAACGTTAATGAACTCGTACCCTTCTCGAGCGAACTGCGACCAAACATGGTCATGAAAATAGATCGCGACCGTTGTATATGGCGAGCTCGACGAGCTCTTCGATTTTCCAGTTGGAATATTTTTTTAAAAGTTGATGGATGTGGAGAAAATAGGGGAGGAAGGTTACAAGATTTCGGCCATTGAAATAGAAGGGGACGGCGACTACAGTTTTAGGGCTAGGTTTTTTATTGTGCGTGTATATATAAGCGTGCAAACCTATTATTTTATTATTATTTTCAACTTTTTTTCCGAACAAACTCTAAACGAAGCGTGCCGCTAGGCATTATAATGTTTTACCCCTATCCGAACACAATGGAACAGGTTTCGGGGCCTAATTCGATCATACATGGAAGATAGCTTTTTGAACCCAGTTAAAATATTAAATTTTCGATATTAAATTCAACACGTTTCTATACTGTACGACCAAACGATTACGCCAAACACTACGGAATTTGAAATCCGATAATAATACACAATTACAGATCCAATGGAACTGGTTTCGTCAAAATCCGAGACTGTGTCAAAAATGGCTATTTTTACACGTCAATTAAAATACAATATTTTCAATTTCTAATTATTCACTTTCAAATTAAATTTTAATTATTAACAATCTTCATTGTTATTTAAATAAAACTCACATCAACTTCCAATATCATTATCAATCATATTAAATTCAGAATTCAATTATTCAAATAAATCTTCAATATTAAATCTAAACAATTCGGAATTCCTCCTTAAATGAAGTTCATGCTATACTATCTGACATATCAGTGCTCGCTCAAAGAAGTTACATGGATGGTCGCTCCTCAACAGCCTTATTCTCCGCGCTAGTTGACAGCATTACACCGTAGTGTTCTTGGCTAGTGTGGGTATAGAGGTGGGGCGTCACAGCTTGGTATCAGAGCCAAACTTCGGAACAATGTAGAATAACTTAACAAGGATCATCGTCCTAAGTCCAACTTAGGAGTCGTGCCTTAGGATTTAATTCGGGTCTTCGTACCGATTTATCCTATTTCCTCTTATGAATCCTTGTTTTATCTATCAAGACTTGCTTGATATTTATTTGGAGAATAACTTTTCTTCTTTTCTCTTCTTTAAGAAAGAGAATGTCTAGACTAGGATGTCCCAGAGCCGGACCATCTACTGTTACTCCCCAGGATGGAGTTTTTATGACCGCTCAGCAGCTTCTTGATTTAGTAAAGAATGCTCAAGCAGCTGGTCCTAATCAGGAACCTACTCATCCTAAGTCTGGATTTGCACGTTTGTGCAACGATTATACCAACTTAGGTGGGAAACCGTTCAAAGGTTCCGAAACTATTATTGAGGTCCAGGCTTGGTTAAGAACATGCGATAAAATCTTTTCTCGCATGAATCTTGTCGATCTTCACCGTGTTCAGGTGGCTTCCAGTATGCTCCAAGAGAGAGCATTGGATTGGTACGAACTTCTTATTTCTGAGATTAATGAAGCGGATCTTACCTAGGAGTAATTCCGGGAACGCTTCGAATTAAAATTCGTACCAGAAGCAGAGAAGGTGACATTGGCTCGTCGTTTTATAAACCTTGTTCAAGGTGAATCCTCTGTGACAGATTATGTCGCATCCTTCGAGTCACTGTCCAAATATGGTGTTGAATACATCAACACTCCATTGAAGAAGAACCAGAGGTTCGTCTATGGCTTAAACAAGAATCTCAAAAAGCCATTACTTCTAAAGTTAGAAGTTTCATTCGACCAACTCATTGATATCACTCTTCGTCTTGAAGAGGCTGATAAGGACAGTGATGTTGAAGTGGTGGCTTCCAAACCAAACTTCAACAACAAGAAGAGGCCAAACAAATTCAAAGGTCCTTATCCCAACAAAAAGGGTAAGCAAGCAACTCCTGCTGCAAAGACTTTTTCCTCTAGTGATGGGAAATGCTACAACTGTGGCGCTAGGGGCCATTTTGCGAACAAGTGTTCTAAGCCCCGTTCTTGTCGTTACTGTAAAAGTTTGGATCATTATATGCATCTATGCCCTAAGCTTCCAAGCAAGAAGGAGGGAAAGTTAAACGTTGCTCAAGCCCTTGGCAACACATCTCGCGGTCAAGGTTTGTCTCATTCTATCCTTGATGGCATTATTATATTTCATGATCAACCTATTAGAGTTCTCTTTGATGCGGGTGCATCCCATTCTTTTATATCAAAGGAACTTGTAGACACTCTTTCCTTAAGTGTTGTTGCTTTAATGACTTCTCTAAGAATTGCGAATCCGGTTGGTGGATCCGCAACTCTTAGTTTGCTTTGTAAAGACATCGAGATTATTTTGTGTGATTTTTCTTTCCTAGCCGATTTGCATGTCATGCGTTACTTAGGCTTTGGAATGATTTTGGGTATGGATTGGCTTAATCGTTATGAAGCTCATATCCTATGTCCTGAGCGGACTATTTATCTCCGTCATCCGCAATCTGTTAATCAGATTTCTATTGTTCTTAAAGATTCAGATTCCGCTTTGGTTGCAACTTTATATTCTTTAAATCCTCGTGATAATGATAATGATGATGAGGAAGATGTCATTTCTCTTATTCGCGTCGTTCATGAATTTTCCGACATCTTTGAGCCCGTTTTAGGACTACCACCTAAGCGAGCAATTGAGTTCAAAATTAATCTTATACCTGGAGCTCAACCTATTACTCGTCCTCCTTATCGCATGTCTAATAAGGAGAATGAAGAGATGCGCAAACAATTATCCGAGTTAGAGATGAAACAACTTATTCGCTCTAGTTCCTCGCCTTGGGGAGCTTCAGCTATTTTCGTAAGTAAGTCCGATGGTACACTTAGGCTTTGCGTCGACTACCGCAAGCTTAATGATCTTACTATTAAGAATAAATATCCTTTACCTCGGATTGATGATATGTTTGATCAACTTAGTGGTGCCAGAGTCTTTTCACAATTGGACTTGGCTACCGGTTTCCATCAGCTTTGTATTGCAGAGGATAGTATTCCTTTGACTTCATTCCGTACTCGTTATGGATCTTATGAATGGCTAGTTATGCCATTCGGTTTAACGAATGCTCCGGCTTATTTCGTTGACCTCATGAATCGAGTTTTCAAAGATTTCCTAGACCGGTTTGTTCTCATCTTTATTGATGATATTCTTGTGTATTCTAAAACCGAAGAGGAACATGAAAAGCATCTTCGGATGGTATTGGAAACTCTCAGGAGCAATCAATTAAAGGAAAAATTTTCTAAATGCCACTTTTGGCAATCTAGTGTGAAGTTCCTCGGTCATATTATTTTCGAATCCAGAATATCAGTGGATCCTTCAAAGGTTGAAGCGATTCAAAATTGGAAGGGACCGGAGAGCGTGACTGAAATCCGTAGCTTTCTTGGATTGGCAGGTTATTACCGCCATTTTATAAAAGACTTTTCTAAGATTGCCGTGCCTTTTACTGGCTTAACAAAGAAAGGTGTTAAATACATTTGGTCGGAAATATGTGAAACTTCTTTTCAGAAATTAAAAGAACTCCTTTCTGATGCTCCTATTCTTATTATTCCCGAAGGGAATCAAGATTTTGTTGTCTATACTGATGCTAGTCGTGTTGGTTTGGGTGCCATTCTTATGCAAAAAAACGTGTTATTGCTTACGTTTCTAGGCAATTGAAGCCGGCTGAGACTAGATATGCCACACATGATTTAGAACTCGCGGCTATCGTTTTCGCCCTTCGAATTTGGCGACATTATCTTTTGGGGGAGAAATTCGTGCTTTATACCGATCATAAGTCTCTAAAATACTTATTCTCTCAAAAGGAACTTAATTTGTGTCAACAGCGTTGGCTCGAGTTCCTTGCCTCTTATGATCTTGATATCCTTTATACTCCCGGAAAGGGAAATCGAGTTGCCGATGCACTTAGTTACAAGCAACAAGCGGTTGTTTCAATGATGATATCCGAATGGAGGGATCTCGAGGATTTATCCACTTGTGAAATTCGAGATCGTGTCTCTGATTTATGTTCATCTCTTGTTTTATGTAGCCTTGAGGCTCGTCCATCTCTTTTAGACCGCATTCTTGAAGCTCAACAGCTAGATCCTGAATTCGCTTTGCTTGGCCAAAATTTTAAGGATAAAACCGATATTGAAGGTTTGAAAGACTTTGATATTGATTTTCATGGCGACATTCGAAAATTTGGTAAACTGATCGTACCAAATATTAGTGATCTTCGTAAAGATATTTTAGAAGATTCTCATCGTTCCAAATTTTCCATTCATCCCGGTAGCAGTAAAATGTACGCAGATATGAAGCGACTTTATTACTGAGAGGGAATGAAAGCTGATATTGCTAACTTTGTTAAGTGTTGCATGACTTGCCAACTTGTTAAGGCTGAACATCAAAGGCCAGGTGGGTTATTGCAACCATTGGAAATTCTAGTTTGGAAGTGGGATCAAATTTCCATGGATTTTATAGATGGCCTTCCCCGTTCTCGTTCGGGTCATAATAGTTTATGGGTAATCGTTGACAGACTTACTAAATCTGCCCATTTTATTCCCGTTCGGTCGTACCGAACCGTTCCTCTTCTGGCCAAACTTTTTATCAAATAAATTGTTAAACTGCATGGAGTTCCTTCTTCCATTGTTAGCGATCGAGATCCATTGTTTACTAGTGGATTTTGGAAGAGTCTTCAAAAAGCTTTGGGAACGAAGCTTAATTTTAGCACCGCTTATCACCCCCAGTTCGATGGACAAACTGAGCGTGTGAATCAAACTCTTGAAGATCTTCTTCGTGCTTGTGTGCTTGATTTCGGTGGAAGTTGGGAAGATCATATTTCACTTGTTGAATTTTCCTATAATAATAGCTTCCAATCTAGTATTGGTATGGCACCTTTTGAGGCACTCTATGGAAGGCCATGCCGATCTCCTTCTTGTTGGCTTGAGGCCGGTGAGAAGCTGGTTTTAGGACCAGATTTTATTCGTGATTCCACAGAAAAGATTGAACTTATTCGACATAGGATGAAAGAAGCCCAGAGTAGGTAAAAGTCCTATGCCGATAATCGAAGAAGGAAAGTAGAATTTTCTGTTGGTGATCTTGTATTTATTCGTGTTTCACCTATGAAGGGTGTTGTACGTTTCAGTCGGTCGGGAAAGTTAGCGCCTCGATATGTTGGACTGTTTCCTATCACTGAACGTATTGGTTCCATGGCTTATCGCCTTTCATTACCGGCTCAGTTTTCTGCCATGCATGACGTGTTTCACGTTTCTCAATTACGGAAGTGCCTTCGGGATTCCGATTCGATGCTTGAGCCCGTTGTTGTGGAAGAGATTGAAGTTTCACCTAATTTAACTTATGAGCAGCATCCTGTTCGAATTATTGCTTTGTAGATCAAACGACTTCGAAATAAAGATGTTCCGCTTGTTAAAGTTCAATGGTCCTCAAATCCTAAGGATTGCTCTTGGGAAACTAGAGAAATCATCGAGCGAACACATCCGGACTTACTTTCTCAAGCTCTTTGAGGTAAACTTCTTATTTCCAAATTTCTTTTGTGTTAATATGCTTTTATGGTTGTTACTTTTTATTTCCATCTTATATATTGCGAGGACGCAATTTCTTTAAGGAGGGGAGTCTGTAACAACCCGCATATTTATCGATTTTATGTTTAAATATTTTATTTAAACAATTTATCGTTAATCAGATTTTGGTCCGAAAAGCTACTTTTTGCATACGGTCAAATTAGGACTCGAGACCATCTCCATTGAGTTCAAAATGACGTTTGCGATCTTTTTAAGTATAAACTTTGATATGTTTGGAGTTAGTGGAATTTTCGCTACTTTTTCCCGCTTGTGACTTTGGTTTGGACTGCACCCATATTACCTCAGCCCAACCCCCTTCTCTTCATAACTTCATCTCTTCACTAAAACATTAAAGCTAAATCAAAAATGGAGGAAGGAATGGGAAATTAAAACTCCAAGCTCAAGTCTTCAATTCAAATCCATCATTCAACTTCAAATTCAAGAGAAGACTTTGATTTAAGCTAGTGGTTGTTCTTGCATAGCATTTCAAGCTTCATCTTCATTCATTTTAGTGAAAAGGTGTGATTTTTATCTCACATCTTGCCTATAACTGTCATTAGATTGTTGGGAATGATTCCCTATCGCATTAGCATCTTAGTTTGCTTTTGGTTTGGATTAAATGGGTGAAAAACCCCAATTTTCAGCGTTGTTGGCAAATCTTGGGCCCTAAGTCGCACTGCCTCGAAGACTAGCCCTGTAGATTTATGTTCGTGCTTAGGTCGTTCGGAATTAGGTCGCTAGGTCGTAGGTCGCTGGGCCATAGGTCGCTCTGGCGTGGAGAAGACACTTTCTGCTTTTAGCCCGCTCTGGACTTAGGTCGTTCGTCCCTAGGTCGTAGGTCGCTCGTCCCTAGGTCGTAGGTCGCTCGATCACCTTAAGTCGCTCGCGTGCTTAGGTCGTAGGTCGCTTGACCATTATATTGCTAGGTCGCACCTCGTTAGGTCGCTCGACACTTGACCTCATTAGGTCGCTCCCCACTGTACTTCGATAGGTCGCTCGCCCCTTATGATGTTAAGTCGCTCGACCATATGCTATTTTAGGTCACATGACCTTGTTCTCTTTAGGTTGCATGACCATAGTTCCCTTAGGTCGCTTGACCAACATGCAACCCTTATTTCTTTAGGTCGCAAGGCCTTTACTTCTTAGGTTGTTTGGACCATTAGGTCTTAGGTCGTATGGCCTCAACCCCGTTAGGTCGTTTGACCTGTTTCATGCTAGATCGCTTGGCTTCGTTAAGCCACTAGGTCGCTCGCACCTTTTAAGTTGGACTTCGTTAGGTCGCTCCACACCGTTAGGTCGCTCGCCTTTTTACACTTAGGTCGTTTGACCTGTATTTCACTAGGTCGCTCGACCTGTTCTTCTGCTAGGTCGCACGACAGTCTACCGTTAGGTCGTTCGACCTATTTGACTTAAAGTCTTTGCACTTTAATTCGACCATGTTAGGTCGCAAGTATATTCCTACTTTGATGGTTTTGGGATTGATTTCTTTGGACTTTACTCACGTCTTCGAACGTGAATTTATGTGATTCGATTTGTTTCAACAATCGTTTTGTGACTTGTCACTCTAAAGATATGAAGGTTTCAATACTATTAGTAAATATACAAACTCTTTCATCAAAGCGATTTCAACACTATTTTAAATATCAAAAGTTCGTTTTCTCAAACCGATTTCCAATCTACTAGTATATACAAGCCTTTACTTCACTCGGATGAGAAATTGAATTAAACGACTTAGTAAAACGAGTGGTATGAAACGCTCTTGTTCACTTTGTCGGTTAGCTCTTGGACTTATTCGATTGAACCCTTTTGTGACAATTTCCTAGTGAAGATCTACAGTTTGTTCGTAAATATTTAAGTTAAGCAAGTGGTTATGGGACATGAAGCTAAACTCATATATTTTCTAGCTTGGTGTGATCGACACTTCCTTATGATCATGACGATCATTTTTGTGATTTAGACTAGCGATTGAGCGATGTCTCTTTATCTACGAGGGAGACTAGACCCCGCTTGTGTGATGTTTCTACTCACATATATGGGGTAGCACCCCATGGTCTTCGGGCCGTTCGTGTGTCAAAAGCCTTCGGGCCATTCGTGTGTTCGAAAAATTAAATGGATAGCTTCCATGAGATAGCTTCTCGTCCGTGTGCTCGGACTTCCCCCTTTATGTGATTTCTGGATTTCGTGTGTTGATTTCTGGGATTTGTTCTGGATTTCGTGTGTTGATTTCTGGATTTTGTGCTTCACCAATTTTTGTGATTGTTATTGATATGTTTTATCAATTTTTGTGTATTGGTGAATTCGTGTGTAATTACCTTTTTATGGGTTTGGATCTTTGAGAAGATTCTTGTGATATTGATTAATCTCTTGTTGATTATCATTTACATACTTATAGTAGTATGCCATTATGGTTATTATATGTTTATGCCATACCCCTTATTCTATATCATGTCATCTGATATTTATAGATAGACTGATCCGTTTATTATTTTCTTATAAATAATACTCGGGTCAGACCGAGATGTTACAGGTGCTTCTGCTTGACTTCTCTTCTGGATTATTCTGACTTTTGGCTAACTACTTAGATTAGTAGTTTTTGGTTGTACACATTTGAGATATAGACTCTATGTTGTGTACTTATTCTTTTGTATAGCACATGTTGCTATTCTTTTGTATTATCGTGGATCTTTCTGACCACTACTCTGATGTACACTTTAATGTGTTATATATATATATTCATATCTTTTTCCGCCTTTGTGATATGGATGTCTGTGACTGATTTATGTTATGTTTATTTTTATGTTTATTTCCGAAGATTATATATAGCCACTGTGTGATAGCTTTGGGTTTGTATCGGTATGTCGGACTTCCTCCTTAAATGAAGTTCATGCTATACTATATGACATATCAGTGCTCGCTCAAAGAAGTTACATGGATGGTCGCTCCTCAACAGCCTTATTCTCCGCGCTAGTTGATAGCATTACACCGTAGTGTTCTTGGCTAGCGTGGGTATAGAGGTGGGGCGTCACAAGTAGCATCCCCAGTAACGTCGGTAGCCAGGGAGGCGCCGTGATAAGACAACACTAAAACAAAATTATAGTGGTCGCGAATAAGGATAAAAGAGTATGACAAGGAACGTGAGGCGATGCCTAAGGTAGGATACTACTGTTTTGCGTTTCCTGACTAGTGGTAACCCCTAACGGCCTACAACATCCAACACCCAAAAAAATCAAATCAAGGTGCACCGATCATGCCAACATCAATATAGTAATACGAAGAGGTGTGTCCGCTAGAGGTAGCTAGCCTTAGTGGTCAGGTACGGCTCCTACTTTAGTCATTTCAAATTGACACAAGTGTCGGGGTCACCTATCATCGTTCTCTTTCTTCAAATCCAGCAAACGCCTCCAATTCAACCTCTACATTCTGGATATCATCTACCGCGTACACAGTTGTTAAAGTGGTCCAATATTGACAGAGAGTATGCCAATAAGAGGCCCCAGTCTCTTCAACAACCAAACGTCATTTTTCACACCGGTTGGTTCTTGTAAATTTCAAAACCGGTTCATATTTTATATCAAAATATCATATTCAATTCAAAATATCCTTCATTTTAAAATCATAATATTTACCCAAATATGTCATTTTCACTTGAAAATATCATTTCAAATTCCAACTTAGGTTATAACCTCATTTAACCACATTCGCATTTAAATCAACGGTTTAAATATAACATCTCAACTTTCCACAGTTTGAAATTTTAGAAAATAGTTTGAATAGTTAAAAATAGTTAATATAAAAGGGATTGAGTATTGAAATTTTTTTATATAGTAAAATAGTTGGAAAATCTAAATAATTTAATTATTAAATAAAAATAGATTTAAACGATTTATATTAAAATAATTTATTTTGAAAATAATATCAAATCAAACTGTTCCTTTCCATTTCAACAAATCAGGCCCATGTCCAAATTTCAAATCAATAAACTCAATTTCCATTCTTTTAATTCAATTGATTCAATTGATTCAATTTCAATTTAGTTTCAAATCCACTTGATTTTAGTTTCAATTCGAAATAACTTCAATTTTTGAAAACATTCATTTTTAACTTCAAATATGATTCAACAATTCAATTCAATGATTTAAATTCCAATTTAATTCTAAATTTAAACCATTTCAATATTTATCAATTACAAGTCCAATTTCAATTTACTGATTTAATTCACTTAAATCAAATTAAACCCCATTGTTCAATTTTAAGATCCAGATCTTCAAAATAGTTTAATTTCCCGAATTAAAGTCAAATATCAATTATAACTTCACATTTTCACTTCAGCTCTCAAAACAATTTCTTTTAACCAATTTCAATTCGAACATTTCAAAGCATAATTCGAAAATAATTCAATTCATATAAATCCATATTTTACTTCCTTTAAAACAATGTCATTTAACCAAAATCCAAAATCAAGGTTTTAAAACTATTGAATTTAACCAATCCAGTGTCCGTATATAATTTTCTACCCCATGGCCAAGTGATCAGTTATTTCAATTTTAATTATAATGATGGATATATACCATTTCAATCCAAATCAAAATATCATAAGTATATATATTAGTTCAACCTATTTCTTAATTTACTCGAAATAATTTGAATCACAGTTTATATGCTTTCAATTAACATACAGAGTGATAACGGAGATATATAAAAATAAATAAACATCCAATCATCCAAATGTCAACAAATAGACATCCATCATAATCAACATCCAAATCAGTCAATAAATCACAGCAATTAACTGGTTATCAATATTAGGTATTTAACTAGCAATTTAATTTCAATATTAATTTAAATGGATATTTAATTCAATAAAATTCAAATTAATTTAAATGACACTTTAAATTACCAAACAGTAATCAATAAAATTCTTATCACAACATAAATTAAATTCAACAAACATAAGAAGATTTAGTATTGTGTGAGTGGCTTAAATCACTCACCTTTGATTTATAGTCGATTAAAAATCCAATAAAAGCCCAAAATTTGAACAGTCTCCAAATTCGACCAAACAAGTTTCATGTGGTCCGGAATTTCGATACGAACCCAATGAAAGAAACCGTGTCCAAATCATAGTTCGTATGCAAAAGTTATACACGTTAGAAAGTTGAAATTTAAAATTAAATAAAATAAACTAGGGGCAAAATGGTAATTAAACTTATGTTCTCCAAACCACTCAAACCCATCAGCCGCCAACTTCCGTCACCTACCGCGCACACCACATGCCTTCGTTCATCGATCGAAGACCACTACCATCTCCGCGTTGCCTAGCTCCACATTCACCAAAATTTTCGTCACCGCCGTTGTCGCGCAAAACAAGAAAAACCACGCGGCCTTCATTTGCAGATTCTGGAGAATCCTGACGTAATTAGCTCGAATCAACCGCACATCTTGTAGATCTCATCGAACACTACAACTTTCCTTTTGGAGTCATTGCGATCCGTTGAGAGATGAAAGAGATCTAAGCGAAAGAAGATGGATGATTTCTGGCCGTAGAAAAAGATGGTGGCTGCCATGAAAGAGAATTAGGGTTTCTGAATATTTTAATAATATTTTCGTCTCAATTTGCGTGCCTATTTATAGCGTAAGGTTCAAAACAGCCCGAACTCCAATCGAGGCATGCTTAAAGGCAATCATAATGTTAAAAGGCTTTCTAAACGCAATGGAACTAGTTTCGAGGCCTAATTCCATTGTATACAAAAGTTAACATTTTATTGTTCGATAAAATTAAATTAAAATATATTCAAATAATTTACCAATTCACAAATATGGACAAATACAATATTTCTAATTTGCAAATTTATTACAAAACTATAGCGTTCATTAATAATTCGATTTTTATTATTATTCCATATATTTGAATCAATTTGAATAATTACATTTCAAAAATAACATTTTTTTTATTTGAATATAAATCGATTGGGTCAAAAAGGCCCGAAAAGCCCGTTTCGTTCCCGAAACGAAAATATGTCATCCCATATATCGAAATATAGGTTTTTGATATTTTTAAATTCAATGGAACTAGTTTCAAACCCTAGTTCTATTGTATATGGAAGTTAGCTTTTAAAATCAAATTATATTCATTTAAATTCCACAAATTGACCCGTCGTTCGTAGCTCGGTTGGTTTGGGAGCTGGGAGATGGGAACCAAAGGACTGTGTCCGAGCAGGTTCGAATCCCAGCGCCAAACCATCAGTGGGAGTTTCAACGTTACGCATCCGTGTGCGACGACTAAATAAAAGCGGGGCAGACACACGGCGTGGGGTTTACTTAAATGAGTATCAATGAATACCATGATCTTAAGGTTCCCCATGATCTCAAAAATAAAATTCCACAAATTGATTTCTACGTGTTTCGAGCTCACACGATCAAATGATAAGTCCAATCGCTACGAAACTTGAAATCCTATAATAATCCACTATTACGGATCCGATGAAATTGGTTTCGTCGAAATCTGAGACAGTGCCCAAAAAGGCTAATTTTACACGTTAATTAAATAAATTAATCGCTTTTAAATTAAAATTTAAAAGTTAACAATTTTGTCACTCTTCATTTCACAGAAATTAATAATATTTTAAAATAAATTTTATAAGTTAATTTCAAGATATAAATATGATAATTTCAACGTTCAATTACAATGGAAATAAAATCTATTTTATTATAATTTAGATTTCAACAATTGTTTTATTTTGATTTACATTCTTATTAATAAATCAACAATTCCCTTATCAAATTTATTAGCATAAGTTTCCATTTTATTTCACTCAACTACATTCACATCTCTTTTATATTAACTGCAACATTTCAATAACATTAATTTTCATAGATTTCCAAATTAGTTTCAAATGGATTAAATAATGAGATGATAATAAATCAATTTTTACAACTTAGTAATCCATATTTATTAATTTATTGTTTACAAACAAAGATTATAAATATTTACCTTTATTATTGCAATTGATTGAGTTTACATTAAAACGATTGTCAATTACATTAAATCAACATTATTAAATTACATCCTAATAATCTTTTCCATTTATACATAAAAAAATTTAATTTCACACAATATTAAATTCTAAAAATCTTATTAAATTTAATATTTTAATTATAAAAAATACGGGTCGTTACAGCACGTTTGAGATGAAGAGAGTGAATGATTACTTTTGCTTCATGAAGGGACATCAAACGATAATTGTATAAACTTCTAAAAGATACTTAAATATAGTAAGAAATGTGATTTCCATTTGTAATGACCTGAATTTTTGTACATTTTATAATTAAATATTAGAATTATTTAAATAATTGAATCTTGGATTTAATTTGAACAAAAATGATTACGAAAGCTTATTTAAATTTTGTTTAAATAAGAATAATGATAGTAAACTTTTATTTAGAATTAAAAGTGATTAATTTTTTTAATAATAATTCATTTTAATTAATGTGTGAAATTATCATTCTGGGGCACTGTCTAGATTTTGACGAAACAAGTGCCGTTGAATCTGAAATAATGAATTGTTATACATCGACGAGTTTCATGACGATTGGACATGCTATGTGGTAGTGCATTCTCGAAAAGCACAACGTTAAATTTAAGAGAATATAATATATTATTATTTTTCTATAAATAGGCCAAAGTTTTTAACCTAAATTCTCATTCCCACTTTTATCTTCATTTCAAAACTCTGCCTGTCACCACTCAATCCTTGCTTCATTCAATTAAATCTCATGCTAGATTTAGCAATATCAAGGTCATTTGGTTCACTAGCCTCGTATGATCAAGAGCTTCATGTTGGTGTGCCTTGTTTTGGATGCGGTGGAGATTGTTAGTGTTTGACCTGACACAGTGGTGCTGGGGCAGACGTTTATAGTCGATCGAGGTGGTGTTTAGCCAAATGGATGGTGGCGTAAAGTTAGATAGGCGAAGGCGAGTTTGTGGGCATGGTTTGGTAAGGTGCGACAAGGAGATGGTGGTCACGACACTTGTTTGTCGTTATTAGGGCTACAGGTCACATCATAGACTAAGATGTTGGAGGTGAAATTGGTGGCGGCGGTGGACTTGTGGTGGTGCATGGAGGCGTTTGGCGGTGGTTGGAGGTCGAATGGTGGTCCGAGTCAAATCACGACAATAGCAGAGCATCATTTAGGGCATGGCGATGGAAGGTCGATTGAGGACATTGTTGGTGTCGAAGTGGAGGTCGACAAGTCGGGTTCAATGAGAGAATAGCATTGACGAGGTTGGTTGGTCGAATCGACGACCGGTTCGCCATATCACTGCAAAACATGCACGGGGAGGAGACAAATATCACTGTGCAGGGGAGATTAGTGGGAGGAAGAAGATGGTTTAAACGAGGTAATTATGTTAAATTAATTACTTAATTTAATTAATTAAGTTTTAAAATTCAATAAATTATAAAATCCATATCTTGTTCGTACGAGGTCCAATCGAGACGTCGTTTTCACCATTGTATTCGTATCGATATTTTCTACGCTTAGGAGGTGGATTCATCGAGTTTGGAGCTAGTAGGAATTTTAGTCGAAATCGAACGACGTTCGATTTTGAACTATTCGAAAACACAAAAGTTTTAACTAGAGCTTGGGTAATGTTTACTCACTAGTTAATTATCATTGTATATATAATTGTTGTTGTATTAAAAATATAAACTTTGCAACTAACAATGCAACTTATTACTTTTAGACCCATCCTTGTTTTGTAAAACAAGTGGTAATAGTATTATTGAGTATAATATCTCTGTTGATCATCTATAACATGTATCCTAGCCCAGACTACTTGTTTACATGTTTGATACTGCTTTGTAAAAAGTGATAGAATGTTATGAATGTAGAAACGATATAGTCGTTATAAACGTGCTTTGAAATCCTTGATATTTTGACATGTGTTAAATTGGATAAATTGGGTAAATTGTGGAAATATATATGTACATATATATTAGGTTGTTCTACACACATTTGGGTGAGTTTAGCATAAAGGAATTGGTTTGGAGATTTACGGCAAATTGTAAATGGTAGAAGCAAAATGGTCACGATTGATGCACTTTGAAATCGTTGTGATCTGTGATTTTAAAGTTACCTTTGGAAGACATCCAAGGGCTTATTAAAATTTATAATAAGTACTGTCAGCGTACATATTATCGGGAAATAATAATTTTTAAATATATTCCTAAAACTCATTTATGGGTTTTTAAAATGATGGTTTTAAATTATAAAACAAGTTTTAATGGGTTTTAAATAGAAGGTTTTAAAATATAGTATAAGTATTTTAAAAGTATATTTTTAGTATATATACGATTTTAAAAGTCATTAAATATTTTAATAAAGATTTTTTTAAAAGGATTTTATATTATAATATTTTACAAATGGTTTATAGTATTTTATTAAATATCTTAGTTTTTCAAATACATTAGTATATGCGTGTGTATGTTTATATATACATACATATACATGTACATACATACATACATATATATATATATATATATAAACATATTCTAGTATATTTAAAAGTTTAAAAGGAAAGTTTAACATTTTATAAATTGATTTAAAAGGACTTTTGGGATTATAACAGTTAGTGAATTTTTTTATAAATTGATTAAAAAGGTATATTACCTTGTTTAATAAGTAAAGCTAAACTTAGGACTTTAAATGATGTTTTAAAGTAAATGGTAAGTATAAAAGTGATTTTGGGTTTATGGTATCAATGTTTTTGCATTATTTGTTTTAACCCATTTAACTATACTTTTAAAAAGTTACTAGATCTTTAAAATGGAGTTTTAAAGATAATGGAATAGTGAATAGATTTTTTATTTCTCGTAAACAATGTTTTAGTAGTACTTGTTTTTAAACCCTTGGATAATATTTTAAAGTGTTAAAATATTGTAACAGTAGTACTTATTAATTTATTTTTTATTTCCCTACCTAACTAATGCAATATACAGATAAAACAGCGGAAACAAGATAATAACTAACTGTTGATGAAGCCTCGTTCTCTAAACTCCTCTAAAATGCATCCATGGGAAACATGATCTACTTGGCTGCCATAAAATTTGAGCACCCAAGACTTTAAAGAAAATAAAACTCCAAATCGGACATGGGTCAGGTGTTAGTAAACTTAAACAACTGAACTGTTATTTTTAAAAACTCTTTAAAGATCAAGGGTATCTCGTAAGACCATGCCACACATAAACACGGAAAGGTTTTTACCTCACGATAGGCAAAACACTTTTATATAAATCCAGTGATACTATAATAATGTCTAAAGGTTCTAAGTTTGTAACATCCCGCCTTTTTGTACGTTTTAAGCATACACACATGCCAACTCAAACCATACAGAAGGGCGGGTTGTTATTGGGGTGAATAAGAAAAAGCAGAGAAAGAAAAAAAAACATAATCTCGCAGCGGAATGACAAAATATAATAATCAAATAACAGTTCATGAAGCTGTATACAAACCATTTGATTATACTTATATAATACAAAATCAGAGTTACACATATCAGAGATAAACAAATAATGCAGCGGAACAGTATGAATGCAGTGGAATAAATATAGTAAATAATAGTAGTACAAATCTTCGTCTTCGTCCTCCAGAAATAAGGTCTTCAAATCCTGAAATGCTCATGCTGACCCGAGCGAATTGAAAAGACAAAACACTCGAGTTAGAACTAAAAGATCTTATGTAAGTTAAATCAATGGTAAATAAATATGAGTGTAAACAGCATCGGAGATGTTTACGGGGTTTGACATTTCATATCCAGTGTCTAACGTGAGTGCAATAACTTAAGGAATGTTCGGGATTCACATCTCCTAAGGATCCTTTAAACTATCTACTATGTAGTACAATACGCTATTATAATATGTCTACAGTAAAGTAAAAGTATTAAAATAGCGTTAAGGCGTTACCCATATCCCCCTTAACACATTTTTATAATGCCAATAGTCTATACAGTACAGTAACTCACCGTAAACTGGAGTCGCCAGAGGATACCACATAGGTACGACATAAAACAAACTCGTAGAAGGCGCGCTAGGGTAGGTGACACGACACAACTAGGCAATGTCAGGGTAGATATACCAATTACACTTCCGGACTATTGGTAACGCATAGCCGCAACTACTGCCCAACTCGGAACACACTCCCGAATAAAAAAATCGAGGGTGGCCACCAAGTAATTCGCAAAGTCAGAATATAGTATCAATGGAATGTGCCCGATCGGATGAATGACCTCACTTAGCCCGTCAATTGCTCCTGTTTTAGCCACCTTATGCTAACTCACGGGAGTTAGTTCCACGTATATACCTTATAGGATCGTCGCCACCACCCTACTTCATTCTGGAATCTCCACCGCGTACACAGTTGTCAAAGTGGTTTTCGATATCGATAGAGAGTATGCCCATATCCGATCCCGGTCTCTTTAACAACCAATCGCTTATTACACACCGGATGGTTCTTTTACATCTCCAAAATCATTTCATAATTGATATCAAAATATCATATTCAATTCAAATCATATCATTTTCGAAATCATAATTCGAAATTATATTTCCTTTCAAAAGTCATATTTCCAAAATAGGTTAAATTCTCATTTCAAGATATCATATTAAACCAAATATGTTATTTAAATCCCAACTTAGGTTATTACATCATTAACCATATTCACTTAAAAAAATCGAGAATTTGAAAACAAACCCATCCATTTTACTTTGTTTGGAATTTAGAAGAAAATAGTTTTAAATAGTTAATATAGATTTAAAATAGATTAAATAAAATTATAGATTAAATAGCTTTAAAATAGATTGATTAGATTTAAAATAAGTCAAATGGTTTAAGTAGTTTAAAAGTTTGAAAATCTTAATAATTAAATTCTTTTAAAATAATATATTTAAAATGGTTTATATGAAAAATATGAATTTGAAATTTATATCAATTTAAACTATTATTTCATTCCAACACATTTTGACCATTTCAATGTCCCCAAAACCCAATTACAAATTTTCCGATTCAGAATTCTAAATAAATATTAAATTCAATATCACTTAAATCCATGTTGAAACATCGATTTAATTACTCAAATTTCAATATATTTCAAAGTTATACTTCAACGATTTTAATAACTCAATTTCGATAAACTTCACCCATATTTCAAATTTACTATACATTTCAATTTTTATTCCGTTAACCATTCCTTTAAACAATTCAATCTTTTTATATAAAACTCAATATAGAACTGATAATTAATAACGGGTATTTAACTGGCAATTTATATTCAATAATAAATTAAATATTGATTTAATTCAAATAAATTCAAATTAACTGATATGTTGATTAAAATTATACCAAACAGTCATAAATAAATTTCTAATCACATCATAAATTTAATTTAACAAACATAAGAAATTTTAGAAGTTGTGAGTGGGTTAAAACACTCACCTTTGAATTTAAATTGAATTTAAGCCCAAAATTTGTTGTCTCAGAATTCGTCCATACCAGCATCAAAATATCTGAAATTTCGATAAGATCCCAATGCAAGAACCCGCGCGTGAATCGGACCTCGTATGTAAAAGTTATGGGTATTAGAATAAGTAAAAATAAAAATTTAATAAAATAAACAAATAAAATAAGGTAATATTTACACGTCATCACCTTCTCTAAAAACCACGTGCCCAAGCTAAGCCGAACGCGGGTGTAACCCTAGTCGTCACCCATCGCACATCCACGCACATCGCCGCATCCAGTCTGGGCTCACCGATCATCGCGCCGACCTCCCGAGCCACCACGACCACCTGCGACGCAACCCCCAATCGCCGTTCCATCCAAAGACGAGCAGTTGTCGCTGCACTTGCAAACCCTAGGTGGATTTCTGCGTCACGGTACCCACAAATCGACGATCGGTACCCACGAATCGACGATCGATCGTCGATCATCAACCATCTATGGACGGTCGTGATATTTCGAGCAATCCTGGTCAAACCATGATCCAAATCGAAAAACAAATAACATATTTGGAATGCGCTCGTCGAGAGCTTTTAAGTGATATATAATTCGATATATATTGAGGAGTTTGAATTTTGAAGTTGAAATTGAATCGTGAAATTTAGGGTTTTCAGCCATTGAGAAAGAGGAGCAACAAAAATTTCTATACAGACAGAAATGAGAAATAGAAAGGCTGCTAGGGTTTATAACTGGATATTTATAGGTAGAGCTGAAAATAGATGAACGGACAAGATTTGATTGAACGATATCGACCCGAAAAGCCCGTTTCTTTCCCGAAATGAAAATTGGTCAACCCATATATCAAAATAGATGCTTTCGAATATTTTAAACTCAATTGAAAAGGTTTCAAGTCCTAATTCCATCGTATGAAGAAGTTATGTTAAAATCAGCTTATTTCAAATCGATTTCAATTGATTTCAATTAAATTGATTTCAAGGCGTTCCGAGCCCGTACGATCAAATGACAAGTCCGATCATTACGAAACTTGAAATCCTATAATAATTCACCGTTACGGATCCAATGAAACTAGTTTCGTCGAAATCCGAGTTAGTGACCAAAATGGCTATTTTCCCGTTAATTAAATAAATTAATAAGTAATTAATTAAATCACTTTTTCAATTTTGATTCAAAATTTAACAAATTTTATCACTTTTGATTTCTTAGATATTTATAACAATTTAAAACAAATTCTCATGTTAATTCAATGTTAATTATTTCACTAATTACCATGTTTATTTTCAATTTCAATAAATTCAGAAATTATAAATTTAATTTTCCATAATTCCATTTAATTGACCTTTCATCCTATTATTCAATCCATTATTATTAAATGAGTGGAATTAACATTGGTTCATGATTTATTACACTAATATTCTCAAATTTCACCTTAATCTCCATTAACGTAATATTTAAATACTTAATTTCATTTAATTGCAATTAATCCAATTATTATAATTTAAATTCAAATAAATTAATTAAATCTTGATTTCCATTCTTTTTATTCCCAATTATCATATTATGAATAAAAGAAACATTATTTCCAAATATTAACTTAATTTACATTAACATAATATTAAATTACATTTTATTGAAATTTATTTCCAATTTAAATTAACAGGCTAAATAAATAGGTGATATACAATAATTGTTACCATTAACTTTTAATTACACTTATAAGTTATTATTAACAAACAAATGTTACAGTTGCTTTCATAACACTATTTTTATCCAATTATCATTAATTATATACTAATTCATCAATTAGTTCAATTCATAGCCAAGTATAACATTTAAATTATTTTAATTATTTGGAATTTCATTCAAGTTGTTAATGATTAACTTTAATTAACATTGTTACCTTTCACTTTTGTTATTATTTCATTATTAATTTACAAATTTTCATTTCTCTCAATTTTAAATTACCTAAATCTCATTAATTTAACAAATTTAAATTATCTAAAATTTACGGGTCGTTACACTCTCCCCCACTCAAAACTTTTCGTCCCCGAAAAGGAAAAAGGAGGGAAAAGAATGGATTTAGTATTCAATATATATCTTATTCAAAATATTAAATTTATAACAAATAAATTTATAAAATTAATTAATTTAAATAAAATGTATCAATTTATAACAATTAAAACCTTTTATACTCAAATTAATAAAGTTTGGAAAACATTTCATAAAATTTTCTAAGTCTAAAAATTCACGAAAAATTTCGGCAGAGTCTCCTTTGTACCGAGAGGCTCGAGAGAAATAATAATATCAAAATTAACAATATATACCATATATTTTTCAAAATAATATATCCCAACATACGAATAATAATAATATCGCTAGAAACCGTAATCCGGGAACGTACCTATTTGTCGGGCAATTAACGCTTATTTTATGAAACCAAAAGAAGTAGCAATTGCTTCCATAACCTGTATTTCACTTATATAATCCAAACAGAGTTAACAATTATATAAAATGAAATATTTAAAGGTGTTTCAACCACTAACAACAAATCAATATAAACAACAATCACTGGCAACCACAGCATACAATCATCATATGAAATCAATAAAATCAACCATCCATCCATAGCAAAAAAACAAATGGTTTGTTCGGGTTCAGAAATTTTTAACCGCCTAGAATGACAAATAATCTACTGAGTATACCATTTACTCAACAGTCTTAGAAGAACTTAATAGATTATTCATACATCTTAAACAATTAGAAGTATCCTATCCCAAACAACCCATAAACCAAAACAAACAATAATTTACAATGTACTTGAGTTATTCTTATTAAATTTCTTTCACAACATTTACAGTTTTTATTTTTCTTTTCATTCATACAAGGATTATTTCTCTAACTTACATTTATCTCTTTATTTTTTTTTCCATTCATTCATTCAGTGTTTATTTCATTTATTTTTCCTTTATTATTTACAAAAATCCATTTTCATTTATTCATATCATGTTAATTTTTTTTATTGCATTACATTCATTTTATTATTTACTTTAATTATAAATAGTTTCAATATTAACTTAAGTTCAAAATCCTTTACTTACAGTACTTATTTTCTATTTCATTTAATTAGTAGTATTACGATTTTAACTCAAGTTTATAACTATTTTCATATCAAATTTCTTATTTATAAAAGTAAATTTCATTGAACACTTCCATTACATAAGTTTTACTTGTAAAATTTCCATTACATATTCTTTTAACATTTCAACTTTTTATAATAGGTAAGTTATATATATATATATATATACATATATATGTCTTTAAGAATGCAATTGAAAGTTACACAAGTTTGACTTACTTATTTTAATTAACTTAAGGTTCAATAATTATCATTTCTTATTTTCATATTCTTTTCGTTTACAAGTTACAAATTTCAAATTCCTTGTATAGTTCAGTTATAACTTAGCATATAATTTCTTATTTTCATTTAGAAGTTTCAATTATTAAATAGTTAAATTTTTTATTCCATTTCAATAATTGAAATCTCTAATTCATAGAAATTTAAGAACTAAATGCCGGGTTCAATTTCGAATCATTTAAAATAATATATACATACATACATATATATATATATATGTATATATACTCATAACTTTAATATCCAATCATATTTAAACTTCAAAAAATTTATTTGTTTATCAAAATAGATCTGTAGTAAAACTACTACAATGGCTGTAACACCCGGCCCTTATACCCATGCCAACCAAGAGCAATAATAAGTATTGCTGTCAGAAAGCACGGAGAATGGGACTCGATAGGGCTAAATGTTGTATTCATTCCCTTGAACTAACACTGGCACGAGAAATTTTATGATTTTTTTAACTTACCATTTGTGCTCAGTCTTGGTTCAAAGCAATGGTACAAGGTAAATTTTTTTTTTCTAGGTTACATGGTACATAATATAATAGAACATACAGCTCAGCACAATAACAGCAGAATACATAATACATATCATAATAGTGATGTCCATAATACATAGTCCATAGTACATAATGCCACTCCCAAAATACATAATAACATACATACCATAATATATATATTAACTACTCATAAGTCCAAGCTATAAAGTCCAAAACCCCAAAACGTGGAAAATGATAAGAATGCTGCTATAGTCCACGCAACCTAACCTGCAACCACAATCCTCAGACTGACCCGAGGATTATTAAACAAATCACACGGGTCAAACTATTGCTAGTGTGAGTGAAGTATGATCTATGGACAATGGTTATCACAATCAACAAAGTGGAAAAAGCGCCGCATGTATAAACCAACATGAGGCATATATGTGTGTGTGAACCAACATGTAGATTTAGTTTCATAAACAATTTATTTAATCAAATAATGGTTTTAGACCAAAAATATCGTACGCAATCCAATACGATACCAACCCAATTATCATATGTAAAGCAATATTAAATAAGTTCATACACACATTCTCCAAAGATACTGGGTTTTCTAAGTCAACTTCAATATTTCCCATAAAAAAATCATAAAATAAAGAAAATTCCAATATGGCATAAATGTAACATGACTCATAAAATATACCAAATAAACATATGTTAGTATTGTAAAATCACAGTGGTAGAGCTCGAGCGTGCGCGGAGACATCAGCACCGTAACCTACTCATAATGCCATAATACACCTGGCGATCAACCCAGGATAACCAAGACGGTCTAAGGCAAAGGCCGTATGCTACCCGTTCATGGATCTACACATGGGACCCCCACGTCTCCATATATCATAGTCCATGACCCGCCGATCGGAGATCCCGATCAAAAAAATAAGGTTAACCCTATGTAGCAGATCGTTGACCTTTGGTGGTAAAAGGGCAAGTGATATACCACTGATTCAGGTAGCGATCCTGAATCAGGTCGGCCAAGATGGAGTTTTAGCACATGTACAACAGAGTCCAATCTATCCCCACCCAAAAATCAAAGGGATATTTAGGTTTTATTATTTAAAAAAATCATGCCATAAGAATCCAAAATGTTTATAAATTCAAAACACTTCTTAAAAATAAAATCAGTGATGGCAAAATCCTTCAAAAACCCTTTAATAATCCCAGTATATGGTTTAAAAGCAATTAAAGTTCAGTAAAACAATTGTCCTTATAAATAAATATAAATCATTTGCTAAAATTTATTAATTTTAAAAAAAATTCCTATCCGTCGGACTGCACTGCTGCAGCCCTCAAACAATGGGCTGCACTGTGAGGACCCAAAAGTTGGCCTTCGAAAATCGGCACCCGTACTCCACTTGTACTCAAAATGCCGTAGATTCAAATGCCAAATCTGGTTCTCCGGAGCTTATAACAACATTAAGTAAATAACACAGCGGAAAAAAAAGAATATAGATATACAACATCTGATACAATATCCAGATACAATGATGATACAATGAATATCTATATACATCAGAGATATGATACAACAAATAGCAGCGGAAAAGAAAATAGATAACTAACATCAGCAGCGGAACAAATAACTCTAAGATAGTCTTCAAGAGAGAACTCCAGCAATAGCTCGAACTCCCAATAACGATACACCAAGAATAAGCAAGTGCAGTCCGATCCAAAGACTGAACTAGCTCCAGATAATCTACTAAATCTGAATATCTGAAAAAAACCAAACTTTAGACTGCTCGTGTAGAAAAATTTTGAGCATCCAGAGTTTAGGAAAGAAACAATAAACTCCGGATCAGTCATGGGACTGGTGTGAGCAACAAAAACAGTTTATCTTTAAACAACACAAAAGAATTTAAACATTGAAAACCGCAATGCTTTTGGAAAATGAAACTACCATAAGACCTCCCACCACACACACAATGCAAACGCAGAATTGGAGGAGATTTCTTCTTATGATAGTCAAAGATGCTTACTACGCAAAATCAAATCATTTTTGATATTATTATTAGTGCATAGTGTAGAAATCATTTCGAAAGTATAATATTAATCTTAGCCAACATACGACCAGTATCGTATGCCTACTATAGCTACCATCTAAACAGTGGTGACCACCGTACGTAAATGGCAGGTTCTACAACTAATACCGTACAAAGTTCGTATTGGAATTTGGATTTCCAACAAATGGTCAGGCTAAGGAACTTCCTATCCACGATGGGTACGTCCCTGGAATAGACGACCCGAGAACCTAACCGGATCTCTGCCAACACAAGGCCGGGTTACCTCTGCAAAAATAGGTAACTACTGACACGCGTATGCCATCCCCCGATCGTCACCGATCTTCCCGAGGATCCCCGATTTCCAACAAACCACAAAGTAATAAACTTGTAGCAACCACAGAGGTTAAGTATCTGGGCTCCATACCATGATACCACCTTTATCCAGAAGGAATGACATACACTAAGGGGCGCTACTCCCTAGAACCTTGCTGCATCCTTCCTGTTTTGACCATTTCCGGGGTGTGAGGCTCGACGAAGTCTCGTCCACAAAGCTACGCTTTGTACACAAAGCCATGCTTCGGGTCAAACAAATGATCAACCTATGATCACAAAGATATAAGATCAAACAAATGATCATATCGCAAATGATCAAACACTGATCATCACACAGCAACATTCAGCATGTCACATTACCAAATTGGGATATATCGTTGATAAATTTCAACTACATAACCTCTGAGCTCGTACGTCTCAGAGAAGGGTGTTAAGCTAAGAGAATAAATTCTCCGCCACCAACAGAAATGTATTTGAAAGAAATCGGCTTTATATCTCAAAGTGTAATGTCAGACATGTATCCATACAAGTCTGTTCCGGGTTCGAACAGAACCGAAGGCACTTCTTACGAAGCCCTTGCAATTCCGGGTATTCACAATCCCGTCCGGACTTCCCATCACAAAGGGTGATAAAATCTCTATACCGGGGACCAGTCGGTGCAGAGACATTCGACGAGTTGTCCTTTCGTTTTCGTAAATATCCGGTCTTCAACACCGGTCTTCAAATGCTATCCATATACGACGTATCATTATTCGGAATGGGTTATATGACACAAATGTCTTTTCCCGGCTAACCCGAATAACGAGCGAAATCTTCAAAAACATATGGATATTGGGATTTCAATTAAATCACAACTTAATAATTCAACTTCTTTTCTTCAAATGGTTTAACAAATTACCATTTCAAATCTTTTAAACAAAAAGATTTATTTCACAAAGTTCACTCAGTTTTCACAAAGATTCATTCACAGTTTTTCCAAAACAATTTCTGTTTCAATTGGATTAACTCGTTAAATCTTTAAAATAAAGATTCAACTTATAGCTTTCAAGACAATTTCATTTCAAAGGGTTTAAACAAAACATCATTTTAAATCTGTTAAAATTAAACAGATTCAATTCATAGCTTTCAAAAAGAATTCATTCATAACTTGGAAAACCATCTTTCAATTCATACTTGAAATTCCTTTAAATTGGAATTTCATTTTATATATATATATATATATATATGAAAGCTTTTATCATTTGAAAACAAACAGTTTTCATTTAAGAAAAATCCAATTTTATTTGCACGGGTTAAAGTCCTTGAATTATATTCACATTCCAAAATCAATACTTTTTAAAATAGTTTAACCCATATATAAACATCTTTAATCCCTAGTTTCAAATTTTAGAATTCAATTTTTAAACTTGACTTTAAGTTTTAAATCAAATTATTTAAACTTCCAAAACTTCATCAAGTTATTCAAAATTAAATTTCATCTTTGAAATTCCATTTCAAAAGCTTTTCACTTTAAACCCAAATTTCTAATTTCAAAATCAATTGAAATTAAAAATTTCAATTTCAAAACATCAAATTTAAATTATCTGTGACTTAACCGATTTCCACGTGAAATCCATATTTGTGTGTGTATAAGTGTGGTCCAGGGGTTTTACACACAATAGTGCAACATCAATCATCACAAATATATCGATAAGTGGTATAATCGATAACGCTTATCTTCATTCACAAATCACAGATATAATAAACTTATCGGTCACAAAGATTCACAATTATAATTCGATGTGGGTTTCGGATAACCAACTGGAATCCGACTCCCTATCGCATCGAAATTCAAGTGCCGTTTCACGGCAAAGGGTTTCATATTCACATAACAATATATACATCACAGATAAGTAAATTACAGATCATAACATAATCAGGATATATCACAAAGTATCACAATCAGGGATATCAAACAATCAAACCAATAGAATTCAAATATTCATAAGTAAGGTCAGTTAATATCTGATTAATTCCAAATCAGATTAATTTCTTATGAATAAATTTCTAATCCTGGTTAATTAACTTCAAAAATTTACAAATCATCTTGGTAAATTACTCTTTAATCATTTATTTATTAACCGTTCACAATAAATTAATTTACCTTTAATTATAATTCATCAATCTTTAATTATTTAATAATTAACCTTTAATTATTTTAATCATCCTTTAATTTATTAATTTATTACCATTTAATTAATCATCCTTAATTAATTAATATAAACCTTTAATTACTTATTTAATTAATCCAAATCAAAAATAAATTAAATAAATAAATTATCCATTTAAATTAACTTAAAATTTTAATGAATTTATTAATCCAAATTTTCTTTAAGAAAAACATTATTCTTATTAATGTTATCATTAACAAAGTATTTAAAAACAATTCACTTTCGAGTTTACTTTCAAATTCCATTTTAAATTTAAGATTAAAAATGAATACGATTTAAATTCAAAATTGGGTACAAATTAATTATGATTCTAGATTTGACTTTGATTAAAACTTTACTTCCCTTTTAAAACTTGCTCAAAACTTTACTCTTCATTTTAAATTTCAGTTTAAAAAAAAAAAAAACATAACAGGTTTCTTTTAAAACCTGTAATCCACGAAATTAACCCGAGCCCATGCAATATTTTCCCGAGACAATTTACAACATTCTTCGGGTCGACCCATCATTTTCACGAGCTAGAACCTAAGGCAACACTTCTTCCACAATTTAATCTACCTGACACCGAAGATACATGGTGCACGTGTACCATCACCATGGCCATCGCCGATCAACATCGACCATTCCCCCACGTCGGCGATCCTCCCCCAGTCCTATTCTGATCATCAGATCGATGATCACGTCATCCAATCAAAATCGAACGTTCGAGCTCGATACAGGTTCCAGAACAAAACCTGGAAACGCAAAACCCACCACCTCCTCAAACCTGAAAAAACGCCTCGAACACGCAACCTCGGCCACCGCAGTTCATGAAATTCCGGCTACGACTTCGACTACCTCCCCTCCATCATTACCCAAAAGCGCGTAGCACTCGGTCATCCATCGACGGAAAACCAATCGAAATATTCATCTCACCTAAAACTAGGTTTACGAAATTCAAAATCTTGCCGCGGTCTCCTCGATGATCGAGATCATCGCCGTCCATTTTTCCCAGCACCCACGTAGGTTCGACCATCACCATGAACAACCCCGACTTCCAAAACTCCTCCGGCTGCCTAAAATTGATTGAAACCCACTTTTCGAACAAATAGGAACTGCTCTCAATTCCTTGATCTAAAAATTATATGTTTTGCTTTAAAAATCATATTAATGTATAAGAATTCAGATTTTATCACTAAATCCATGGATTAAAAAGTTTGAATTTTTACTTATTTGGAGTTGGGTTCAGATATCTTGATTTTCAGAGAAGACACTAAATTGTTTTTAGCTTAAATAAATTTTAAACTAAAGCTTAAAATAAAACAACCAAGTTCTATTTAAATTCTGTATCCAAATCATTTTTAGATCAAGAGAAAATGAATTTTGAAACTGAGAACTTATATTATAATTGTAGGCAGAGAACATATATACAAAGCCTGTGCACCATACTTCCAATTCATATATATTCATAGGATTATGTCTGTACATGACATGCATATCATAAGAATACTTACGACAATTCATGTTTTTAAATTTTTAAAACAAAATGTTACTCACAAGCGACAAGAAATCAAAACAGTTAAGCCTCGGAAAAATAGGAGTTGCTCACCTGTTTATACTTAGAACAGAGAAGATGGACAGAGCACTTGAATTGACTCAGGCTTGAGAAGATATAAGCTGAAGCCTTAACTTTGAAAACTGTTTTGAAAACTTGAAACTGAATTGCCAATCTTCTTTGTTTTGATAAAACTCGAGTTGCTTTGTTGTTTAGATTTTGCATGCAGTAACAATTCCAGATTGAAGAAATGATGTTGTTCAATTTGTAGCTTTGGGTGATATTTACTTTAGTTCCTTTTTTCTCAGTTTCAAATAAACGAATGAATGAGGTTGATATTCATAAAAGAGAGTTTACAGTATATAACACTTGTACAAGGTGATGTATTGATCTTTGTACAGGGCATGGCTGAAGTTGCTCTTGCATTAAATGAAAGTATGTAGCATTTATTACCATGGTCTTTTATGTCTTGTTTTCTATTTCCTTTTGTACTTTGTTTATGTTGTCTTCTTTTGTTATGTGGTTTATAATTCGGTTTGTATTTGTTCAAGTTGTATTTGATATTTTATTTCTTTTGTTTTTGTTAATATTCGTACTTGTTTGTATTCTTATTTCTTGTTGTTTGTTTTTAACTTTCTTTATATTTTATAATTTATCTTATTATATATATATTTATTCGAATTTGTCAAATTTATTTTCTATTCCTAGTTTTAAATATTTATTGTTATCTTACTTAAATATTTATTATCTTACATTAAATTTGTAATCTCAAATTATTATTAACCATCAATTTATAATATTTAATATTATTATCAATTATATTTACAATTTAAACTCAAGTCAAATATATCTATATATTTATTATTTTCAAACTCACTCATATTTGAATCGGGGAAACTCGCTCCATTTAATCAATTTAATTTCACAATTTTTATTCAAAAATTTATTAAATCATAAATTTAACTCAAAATTTCATTTAATTATTAATTTAAATAAATTCAAAATTTCAGGGTCGTGACAAACTTCCCCCCTTAAAAGAATTTCGTCCTCGAAATTCGCAGGCATGAAAACAAAGACAGATAGATCAAAGATAAATTTGATCTCCTATAATTCCTCAAACACAAGATACGGATTCCGAATTCAAGTCGGAATATCTCAGAATACATACCAATTTTGTCCTTCTTCGGACTTTGGTATTCACAGGAAATTTCAGTAGAATTTCAAAATTCGGTTTCAAACGAAATCGTTTTATTGATTAAATTCAAATTTAGCTTCATATTCTATTAATCAATTTAACTCAACTTAAAATTTCCAATTTCAAATTTATTAAGGTTTAAATCAAAAAGCTGATAAGAAACTGATGAAGATACGAAGTAAGAATTTTCTACAACGATTCGTAGAGCCCTCATCATACCGAAACTTCTTCTTGTAGCTGATACGAAGAAATCAAAAGAATTTGGAAACGAATCAAAGAAAATTGATAGAGACAGCTGTTTCCACTGTTGCAGGGTATTGACCATTTATAGTCGTATTCCCTTGTCCCCTATCTCGTCCTCTTCTTGCACTCATACTCACTATCAGTGGATAGTAAGAGAATTTACTGAGACATTCAGACGGATATCTGAGAATTACTCATTCTAGAGTTTACTTCACTCTATCTCTAATGAGCTACTTAACGTGTTATACTCCTGAGCTAAAGTTCAACCTTAGCTCTGATACCAAATGTGAAGACCCAAAAGTTGGCCTTCGAAAATCGGCACCCGTACTCCACTTGTACTCAAAATGCCGTAGATTCAAATGCCAAATCTGGTTCTCCGGAGCTTATAACAACATTAAGTAAATAACACAGCGGAAAAAAAAGAATATAGATATACAACATCTGATACAATATCCAGATACAATGATGATACAATGAATATCTATATACATCAGAGATATGATACAACAAATAGCAGCGGAAAAGAAAATAGATAACTAACATCAGCAGCGGAACAAATAACTCTAAGATAGTCTTCAAGAGAGAACTCCAGCAATAGCTCGAACTCCCAATAACGATACACCAAGAATAAGCAAGTGCAGTCCGATCCAAAGACTGAACTAGCTCCAGATAATCTACTAAATCTGAATATCTGAAAAAAACCAAACTCTAGACTGCTCGTGTAGAAAAATTTTGAGCATCCAGAGTTTAGGAAAGAAACAATAAACTCCGGATCAGTCATGGGACTGGTGTGAGCAACAAAAACAGTTTATCTTTAAACAACACAAAAGAATTTAAACATTGAAAACCGCAATGCTTTTGGAAAATGAAACTACCATAAGACCTCCCACCACACACACAATGCAAACGCAGAATTGGAGGAGATTTCTTCTTATGATAGTCAAAGATGCTTACTACGCAAAATCAAATCATTTTTGATATTATTATTAGTGCATAGTGTAGAAATCATTTCGAAAGTATAATATTAATCTTAGCCAACATACGACCAGTATCGTATGCCTACTATAGCTACCATCTAAACAGTGGTGACCACCGTACGTAAATGGCAGGTTCTACAACTAATACCGTACAAAGTTCGTATTGGAATTTGGATTTCCAACAAATGGTCAGGCTAAGGAACTTCCTATCCACGATGGGTACGTCCCTGGAATAGACGACCCGAGAACCTAACCGGATCTCTGCCAACACAAGGCCGGGTTACCTCTGCAAAAATAGGTAACTACTGACACGCGTATGCCATCCCCCGATCGTCACCGATCTTCCCGAGGATCCCCGATTTCCAACAAACCACAAAGTAATAAACTTGTAGCAACCACAGAGGTTAAGTATCTGGGCTCCATACCATGATACCACCTTTATCCAGAAGGAATGACATACACTAAGGGGCGCTACTCCCTAGAACCTTGCTGCATCCTTCCTGTTTTGACCATTTCCGGGGTGTGAGGCTCGACGAAGTCTCGTCCACAAAGCTACGCTTTGTACACAAAGCCATGCTTCGGGTCAAACAAATGATCAACCTATGATCACAAAGATATAAGATCAAACAAATGATCATATCGCAAATGATCAAACACTGATCATCACACAGCAACATTCAGCATGTCACATTACCAAATTGGGATATATCGCTGATAAATTTCAACTACATAACCTCTGAGCTCGTACGTCTCAGAGAAGGGTGTTAAGCTAAGAGAATAAATTCTCCGCCACCAACAGAAATGTATTTGAAAGAAATCGGCTTTATATCTCAAAGTGTAATGTCAGACATGTATCCATACAAGTCTGTTCCGGGTTCGAACAGAACCGAAGGCACTTCTTACGAAGCCCTTGCAATTCCGGGTATTCACAATCCCGTCCGGACTTCCCATCACAAAGGGTGATAAAATCTCTATACCGGGGACCAGTCGGTGCAGAGACATTCGACGAGTTGTCCTTTCGTTTTCATAAATATCCGGTCTTCAACACCGGTCTTCAAATGCTATCCATATACGACGTATCATTATTCGGAATGGGTTATATGACACAAATGTCTTTTCCCGGCTAACCCGAATAACGAGCGAAATCTTCAAAAACATATGGATATTGGGATTTCAATTAAATCACAACTTAATAATTCAACTTCTTTTCTTCAAATGGTTTAACAAATTACCATTTCAAATCTTTTAAACAAAAAGATTTATTTCACAAAGTTCACTCAGTTTTCACAAAGATTCATTCACAGTTTTTCCAAAACAATTTCTGTTTCAATTGGATTAACTCGTTAAATCTTTAAAATAAAGATTCAACTTATAGCTTTCAAGACAATTTCATTTCAAAGGGTTTAAACAAAACATCATTTTAAATCTGTTAAAATTAAACAGATTCAATTCATAGCTTTCAAAAAGAATTCATTCATAACTTGGAAAACCATCTTTCAATTCATACTTGAAATTCCTTTAAATTGGAATTTCATTTTATATATATATATATATATATATGAAAGCTTTTATCATTTGAAAACAAACAGTTTTCATTTAAGAAAAATCCAATTTTATTTGCACGGGTTAAAGTCCTTGAATTATATTCACATTCCAAAATCAATACTTTTTAAAATAGTTTAACCCATATATAAACATCTTTAATCCCTAGTTTCAAATTTTAGAATTCAATTTTTAAACTTGACTTTAAGTTTTAAATCAAATTATTTAAACTTCCAAAACTTCATCAAGTTATTCAAAATTAAATTTCATCTTTGAAATTCCATTTCAAAAGCTTTTCACTTTAAACCCAAATTTCTAATTTCAAAATCAATTGAAATTAAAAATTTCAATTTCAAAACATCAAATTTAAATTATCTGTGACTTAACCGATTTCCACGTGAAATCCATATTTGTGTGTGTATAAGTGTGGTCCAGGGGTTTTACACACAATAGTGCAACATCAATCATCACAGATATATCGATAAGTGGTATAATCGATAACGCTTATCTTCATTCACAAATCACAGATATAATAAACTTATCGGTCACAAAGATTCACAATTATAATTCGATGTGGGTTTCGGATAACCAACTGGAATCCGACTCCCTGTCGCATCGAAATTCAAGTGCCGTTTCACGGCAAAGGGTTTCATATTCACATAACAATATATACATCACAGATAAGTAAATTACAGATCATAACATAATCAGGATATATCACAAAGTATCACAATCAGGGATATCAAACAATCAAACCAATAGAATTCAAATATTCATAAGTAAGGTCAGTTAATATCTGATTAATTCCAAATCAGATTAATTTCTTATGAATAAATTTCTAATCCTGGTTAATTAACTTCAAAAATTTACAAATCATCTTGGTAAATTACTCTTTAATCATTTATTTATTAACCGTTCACAATAAATTAATTTACCTTTAATTATAATTCATCAATCTTTAATTATTTAATAATTAACCTTTAATTATTTTAATCATCCTTTAATTTATTAATTTATTACCATTTAATTAATCATCCTTAATTAATTAATATAAACCTTTAATTACTTATTTAATTAATCCAAATCAAAAATAAATTAAATAAATAAATTATCCATTTAAATTAACTTAAAATTTTAATGAATTTATTAATCCAAATTTTCTTTAAGAAAAACATTATTCTTATTAATGTTATCATTAACAAAGTATTTAAAAACAATTCACTTTCGAGTTTACTTTCAAATTCCATTTTAAATTTAAGATTAAAAATGAATACGATTTAAATTCAAAATTGGGTACAAATTAATTATGATTCTAGATTTGACTTTGATTAAAACTTTACTTCCCTTTTAAAACTTGCTCAAAACTTTACTCTTCATTTTAAATTTCAGTTTAAAAAAAAAAAAAACATAACAGGTTTCTTTTAAAACCTGTAATCCACGAAATTAACCCGAGCCCATGCAATATTTTCCCGAGACAATTTACAACATTCTTCGGGTCGACCCATCATTTTCACGAGCTAGAACCTAAGGCAACACTTCTTCCACAATTTAATCTACCTGACACCGAAGATACATGGTGCACGTGTACCATCACCATGGCCATCGCCGATCAACATCGACCATTCCCCCACGTCGGCGATCCTCCCCCAGTCCTATTCTGATCATCAGATCGATGATCACGTCATCCAATCAAAATCGAACGTTCGAGCTCGATACAGGTTCCAGAACAAAACCTGGAAACGCAAAACCCACCACCTCCTCAAACCTGAAAAAACGCCTCGAACACGCAACCTCGGCCACCGCAGTTCATGAAATTCCGGCTACGACTTCGACTACCTCCCCTCCATCATTACCCAAAAGCGCGTAGCACTCGGTCATCCATCGACGGAAAACCAATCGAAATATTCATCTCACCTAAAACTAGGTTTACGAAATTCAAAATCTTGCCGCGGTCTCCTCGATGATCGAGATCATCGCCGTCCATTTTTCCCAGCACCCACATAGGTTCGACCATCACCATGAACAACCCCGACTTCCAAAACTCCTCCGGCTGCCTAAAATTGATTGAAACCCACTTTTCGAACAAATAGGAACTGCTCTCAATTCCTTGATCTAAAAATTATATGTTTTGCTTTAAAAATCATATTAATGTATAAGAATTCAGATTTTATCACTGAATCCATGGATTAAAAAGTTTGAATTTTTACTTATTTGGAGTTGGGTTCAGATATCTTGATTTTCAGAGAAGACACTAAATTGTTTTTAGCTTAAATAAATTTTAAACTAAAGCTTAAAATAAAACAACCAAGTTCTATTTAAATTCTGTATCCAAATCATTTTTAGATCAAGAGAAAATGAATTTTGAAACTGAGAACTTATATTATAATTGTAGGCAGAGAACATATATACAAAGCCTGTGCACCATACTTCCAATTCATATATATTCATAGGATTATGTCTGTACATGACATGCATATCATAAGAATACTTACGACAATTCATGTTTTTAAATTTTTAAAACAAAATGTTACTCACAAGCGACAAGAAATCAAAACAGTTAAGCCTCGGAAAAATAGGAGTTGCTCACCTGTTTATACTTAGAACAGAGAAGATGGACAGAGCACTTGAATTGACTCAGGCTTGAGAAGATATAAGCTGAAGCCTTAACTTTGAAAACTGTTTTGAAAACTTGAAACTGAATTGCCAATCTTCTTTGTTTTGATAAAACTCGAGTTGCTTTGTTGTTTAGATTTTGCATGCAGTAACAATTCCAGATTGAAGAAATGATGTTGTTCAATTTGTAGCTTTGGGTGATATTTACTTTAGTTCCTTTTTTCTCAGTTTCAAATAAACGAATGAATGAGGTTGATATTCATAAAAGAGAGTTTACAGTATATAACACTTGTACAAGGTGATGTATTGATCTTTGTACAGGGCATGGCTGAAGTTGCTCTTGCATTAAATGAAAGTATGTAGCATTTATTACCATGGTCTTTTATGTCTTGTTTTCTATTTCCTTTTGTACTTTGTTTATGTTGTCTTCTTTTGTTATGTGGTTTATAATTCGGTTTGTATTTGTTCAAGTTGTATTTGATATTTTATTTCTTTTGTTTTTGTTAATATTCGTACTTGTTTGTATTCTTATTTCTTGTTGTTTGTTTTTAACTTTCTTTATATTTTATAATTTATCTTATTATATATATATTTATTCGAATTTGTCAAATTTATTTTCTATTCCTAGTTTTAAATATTTATTGTTATCTTACTTAAATATTTATTATCTTACATTAAATTTGTAATCTCAAATTATTATTAACCATCAATTTATAATATTTAATATTATTATCAATTATATTTACAATTTAAACTCAAGTCAAATATATCTATATATTTATTATTTTCAAACTCACTCATATTTGAATCGGGGAAACTCGCTCCATTTAATCAATTTAATTTCACAATTTTTATTCAAAAATTTATTAAATCATAAATTTAACTCAAAATTTCATTTAATTATTAATTTAAATAAATTCAAAATTTCAGGGTCGTGACATGCACCCTGTGTAGCCGCGATGAAATACAGTGCGGCATAGAGCTGCACACAGTGCAGCCTCAACTACACTGCACTATAGTGCATCCATCGGCTACACTACAGTGCAGCAACGCTCTTCACTACAGTGCAGCACTGTCGGCTGCACTCACTACAGTTCAGCACCATGCTACACTACAGTGCAGCATTGGGCTGCACACAGTGCAGCACCCTACTGCACTACAGTGCAGTAGGTACTGCTGCACTACAGTGCAGCCGGGCGCTGCACTACAGTGCAGCAACTGCACTACAGTGCAGCGCCTGCTGCACTACAGTGCAGCGCCGGCTGCACAGTGCAGCTCAGGGTTGCGCTGTAGTGCAGCACAGTGCAGCCTGCACAGTGCAGTCTGCACAGTGCCATCTGCACAGTGCAGCCTGCACAGTGCGGCCTGCACAGTGTTTTCTGTATAGTGCAGCTAGCAAGCTGCACTGTAACAGTTAATTTCAGGGATTTTTTTTTGTTTTTGAAACTTTATTTTTAAGACATTTCATCATGCATGTTATTTGTATTAACAAAATTCAGTCATACCACATTCAAGTTAATGTATGTTTCAACCAAATTGCTTTCATATCTTCTCCTTTACCATACTACATCCAATTCTTTTTATATCAAAACTCTACAAAATTGCAATATTATTCTAATATCCAATGATCCAAATAATAGTAATTAGAATAAGGGGAAGGAACTAGCAACAATTCATATGTAAAGATTTCAATTTTAGGCCTTCAAGCAATTATAACTTGAAATAAAAGAAAAAGCTTAAAACTTCACTCACCTAAAACTCCAAATAGCAATCTTTAAGCTCTAAATCAGCTAGCCCTTGGATTGCTTGTCTTTCACCTTCCAATTGCTAACAAAATAAGAAAACCCTAAATAGCTATTCATTGAAAAAGAAAGATGATAAGGGATTATAGGGATACTTACACTTGAAAATTGGGAATCTTAGATTTGATTGCAGCTTTGTTTAGTGAGTTTTGGATGAGAGGATTAGAAATTAGGCTTCCTCCTTTCTTTCTTTTTTTTTCCTTTCTGTTTCTGTACGTACTGTAAACAAGTAGAGGAGAGGGAGTGGTGTTTTTATTATAAAGCCCCTCCTCTAGAATGTTCTCCCAATTAACCCTTAGTTTATTATTTCTTTCTTTATTTTTTATTTTTGTTTTTATAAAATGTAATCACTTTATTTTGTCCTTATTCTAGATTTTTTCTTTTGCTTAACATTATTTTATTCAATTTCTAGAACTTTCCTACATGACATGATATTATTATTTATTAATTTATTTCTTTCTTTTTTTGTCTTTTCTTTTTTTTTCCTTTTATACCTAATTGTAAATCAACATAAAAAATTCCTATCTAAACCTTTCATACCTAAAACACATTTTATCTTATGTAATTAGTTATCATTCTTTCATAAAAACATATCATTCTCAATTTTAAACTTTTCAAATAATTTGGGTTAGTAAAATGGTTCATTTATTAAAATAAATTACATTACCACTAAAAAACATAATTTATAACGCCAAATAAAAGTAAGTGAATTCGTTACCATTTATTTTCCTCCCAACCCTATTTAAATTCCCATTTTATTTTCTTTTCTTTTCATTTATTTATTATCTCATTTCTTTCCATAAGTATTTAATTGTTTGTTATTATTAACAGATTAATCATCTATTTATTAGTTGATTCCCAATTTAGTATCCCTAAAAATCGGGTTGTTACAATGGCCTTACCACTTTGAAACTCGAAAATGAATGTCGACGATGCGTGCACTCATCACCGAAATTATTTTCCAACGACAAAGAGGGGAGTACATAACTTATTTCTTTCCAAAATTTAATTAAAATAATTCTTTCAAATTACATGGAAATATTTATATCAGAAAATACTTCTAATAATATTATCATTATATCCCAAAATCATTTGAAAGAAATTTTCAAAAATCCCGGAACTTAAGTTCTAAATTTCCAAATTTCATTAATTTTATTTTCAAATCTTATTTCCAACCAGTATTTATAAATTTCCCTACTTAACAACCAACATATTACAACCAAATATATATCATTTATAAAATTTATTATTTTATATACAGAAAATATAATAGGCAAAATTGTTTCATTTACCTACATTTAGAAACAAATATTGTGTCGGTCTGTCCTATTAAGTGTTTAGAAATCCCTATCGATGTCATAGCGTCCTATGCACGAACCAGAATTTATAAATACAAAACGGAACAAATTAACACAATATAAAAACCTTTTATAACACTACCAAATACGCTCTCTCATATATATACTCTCAATGACTCATCCTAGGGTATTACTACCCTATTTAATATGAGTCAGACCCCACAAAGCTAAGGTTTAACAAAGCTAAGGTTATCGCTAAACCTAAGCTCTAATACCAACTGTAACATCCCACCTTTTTGTACATTTTAAGCAGACACACATGCTGACTCAAACCATACAGAAGGGCGGATTGTTATTGGGGTGAATAAGAAAAAGCAGAGAAAGAAAAAAACAAAATAGAATCTCGTAGCAGAATGACAAAATATAATAATCAAATAATAGTTCATGAAGCTGTATACAAACATTTGATTATACTTATACAGTACAAAATCAGAGTTACACATATCAGAGGTAAACAAATAATGCAGCGGAACAGTATGAATGCAGTGGAATAAATATAGTAAATAATAGTTGTACAAATCTTTGTCTTCGTTGTAATGACCCAAGATTTTAGGAATTCATTCTGGAAAATATAAATAAATTTAAAATAATTTTTTTTGGAAGGAGATTGTTATGGCTTGATAGTGTATCAGTATGTGTGTACATGTGTGCACAGGGTATACACATGAACTAGAGCTAAAAATCTCTGAACTTTAAGAATAAATACATATTGATATGTATGGGAATAAATATATATATATATATATATATATTAAAATCTTTAAAAGCTGAATGCATAAGTAAATATAAATATATGTATGCTACTGAATATTTTTCTTAAGTATACATGTGCATGTGTGTGTCAATACAGAGTGATATATATATAAACATATACATGTGCTAATAAAATACTAGAGTTCAAACTAGTGAAATAAAATATATATATATATAGACATATTTTAATATAAGCAGAAAATAAAAGGCAAGAAGATATAAAAAGAACTAATTCTCTTATAAATAAATGAAGGAGGTACATACCATTTACATGAAAGCTAAAAATAGGAAAATAAGATAAAAACAGAGAAGTTCTTGGTATAGGCAGAATTAGAAAAGAGTATTTAATAAATAACAAAAACCAAGTCACATTTTTAGCATGATTGTAGACAAGGGGGGAAAAGTATTTTCTGAAAAGCAATTTCTGAAAGAAAAATGTAACCACTTTTCTCTCTTCACCCAAATTAAGCCGGGAAGGGGTAAAACTTTGGGTTAAAATGCAGATAACATGATTTTCTGGTGGGCAAAAATGGCTTTAGCCAATACCCAAAACCCTAAGAGAAACCCTGTATATATATACAAGTATATACAGCAGCCTCCTCTCCTCCTCAGAAAAGAATTTTGAAAAAAAAAAGGGAAGAAAAACAATACCACAGAAATCATAAGACAAGGGAAGAAAGAGAGCTTGAGGATAAGAGCAGGAGTTCATCAGTTAATTAAGGAAACAAAGGAGAGAGAGCTAGGTGAGAAAACTCACTCAAAAATCTAAGGCAATAAGTCCTAATATAGGCAGCCAGATAAAAGTATTTTTACTAAAGAGTATTTTCATATATATATGTTTATCTGTGAATTTAAATCTGAATATGTTTTGATTTTCTTTGATTGATCATTTGTTTTATTATAACAAAGTTTTATGTGTTGAATCTGTTTATACACTCAGATCTCTGATATGTTAATATTTAGGGATATAAACAAATACCCAGAAAATAAAATGTTGAGAATAGGCAAGTAGTATTGGTTTTGGCTTAACCCAGAAAAATGCAAATAATGTTGAGCTGCAATATACTCATGTATATAGTGCTGAGGCTTGAAATAGAAAGGAATTAGGGGTGCAATAGGGTTGCCTATGTGCTGATGCTCCTGATTCAATAGAATACATAGCAAACAAAATTTTGTGATTCAGTGAAACCAGATTATTCTGAGTTTAACTCAAGCACAAATGTTTGCAAAAGAAAACTCTCCCAGAAGCTATAAGCCAATGTTAGTTGCCTAAACTCCTTCTAGAATACCAAGATGAATATATGTATATACAGAACCTTATTTTGTAATCACAAATGGTTGTTGCTTGTTTGTCTCTGTATGATTATGAATAATATGAGATGCCATGTTATGGATGTTTTAGCTAATGAAATGAATCACTGAAGGGTTTTGCCATGAACAATCAAAAGAGCTATTATTAACTTAAACCTGATTAGGAAATTGGGGTCAAGAACACTGCAGGAATGACTTGTGTGCTTGAGTAACATAAGTTGACACATGGCTTGTTTAAGTCCTGAGATCTTTGTGTAATGGAGTGAATTAGTTCATTACAGTGTGTCCATTGATTCATAAGTATTGCAGGTGAGACCAAGGATAGATAAATATACCAAGGAAGTAATACTTGAGCAGATGAGAAAACTAGAGTTTTTCCCAGATTTGAAATATGAGTATTGAATGAGTGATTTAACTCATATTAGTTATTTTCCTGTTTGGCATGAATGATTGTTTGTCTATGATTGAATTGTATGCTTGAATGTTTGTGCTATATATATATATGTAGTCTCTGGGAAGAAAATTTAAGTGTGCACATGCACAATGACACAGAGCATGCACACAAGTATTTACCTAATTCCAAAGGACAGAACCTTATGTATTTGTACTTAACTTGATTTTAAACTAATTAACAAATTGCTTTTGTGAATTTTCTCATACCAGACATGTGTCTGACCCTAGTGTGCTATTGGCATCTGGGGTGTCTCATTTAAAATGAGGCAGTTTCCAATGCTTTTTCAGGGATTGCAGCAACTAAATAGGAGTAGGAGCAAGGCCTTGAGAAGAAGATATAGCATGCTAAAACTTAGTTAGATAAGAGCCTAAATGTTAAAATCTGCATGTATTGACAATTTAAATTGCTACTTGTATTAAGTGTTGAATATTGGATTGATATTTTGTTAGGCATTTTGTTAAGAATTTGACTTGTATCTGGAATCTATGAACCTAGTTAAATTTCTGTTATGCTTAAAAAGGATTTTGATCAAATCTTGTAAGTAGATTTAGCAAGAACACTATGTTAAAAAAAAAATTGAATGATTACATTTTATAAATGTATTAGTCAATCTTGAGACTTTAAAAAGGATTTAAGTTTTTGGAAAATCTGGAGAGTTGATTCTCAGATAATCAAACTGGTTTTATTTTCTAATATAACATATGTATGCAAAAGAAATAGACATAGGTTGAATGTATTTATATGGCTGCAAGGTTTATTTAACTTGTTCCATACAAATGCCTCATGTCCTATTTTTAAATAAAGAAAGGATCTGTAGTAAGATAGATGGAAGCCAGATTCAAATAGTTGCAGATATATATGCACATAAACATGTTTAAGTGCAGATTTTACCTCACCTTTTCCTTTGTATTTGAAATAAGAATCTGAATTTTACTCAGATTCTAACCAAATGCATTTTAAATGCCAGACAAATCTTATAAGAAGAAATACAAACCTGGAAAATGATAAACACTCTTATCATTCAATCATGAAGCCTTCTAGGTTGTAGGAATGGAATTCAAAAATGATTAAGCAAGGATATTTGTTTTGTATGATGGATCTTAGGCAAAATAAAATATGTATATGCAGACAGGTAGATAACAAGTTTCAAATTGTACAGAAGAAAGATGCAAAAAAAAAAAATGAAAAACAAAAATTGTGTTTGAACCGACCAGCATAGCACTCGAACTCGTGACCTTGTATGTATAAGTTAGGCGCGTTTCCATTACGCCTAGATGTTGCTTGTGTTTCCTTAGGATCCACTTTATTTTATACTGATTTTGACACTATTCAGAACTTAACACAAACATCTATATTAAAAGCTTGTTTACTACTGATTATTTCTTGATCACTTCTTAGTTAGTATAAACAGACTAATGTGTTTGTTCCCAGTGGGTTGTTTGATCAAAAAAAAAATAATATCTGAAATAAATTAGCAATCCAGCATCCTCTTGTTTTTCAAAACTCTGATTCAAACAAGAGAGGCATATACATCCTCACATGTATGTGCTTATTTTTGTAAATGTACTGATATATTTATATTGGTTGATTATTGTGATCCTGGATATATTTGATTTATTGGAAAAAGAAAGTGACCCTGAGAATGATAATTGAAATGGATGATATATATATATATATATATATATCCTCTTAAAAAAAAAATTTCCTTATGAACTTAGAGTATAATCTGGTGGGTCATTTCATTCGTCCTCCGGAAATAAGGTCTTCAAATCCTGAAATGCTCACGCTGACCCGAGCGAATTGAAAAGACAAAGCACTCAAGTCAGAACTAAAAGATCTTATGTAAGTTAAATCGACGGTAAAAAAATATGAGTGCAAACGGCATCAGAGATGTTTACGGGGTTTGACATCTCCTATCCAATGTCTAACGTGAGTGCAATAACTTAAGAAATGTTCGGAATTCACATCTCCTAAGGATCCATTAAACTATCTACTATGTCATACAATACGCTATTATAATATGTCTACATTAAAGTAAAAGTATTAAAATAGCGTTAAGGCGTTACCCGTATCCCCCTTAACACATTTTTATAATGCCAATAGTCTATACAGTACCGTAACTCCCCGTAAACTGGAGCCGCCAGAGGATACCACATAGGTACGACATAAAACAAACTCGTAGAAGGCATGCTAGGGTAGGTGACACGACACAACTAGGCAATGCCAAGGTAGATATACCAATTACACTTCCGGACTGTTGGTAACGCATAGCCGCAACTACCGCCAAACTCGGAACACACTCCCGAATCAAAAAATATTGAGGGTGGCCACCAAATAAATCGCAAAGTCAGAATATAGTATCGATGGAATGTGCCCGATCGGAGGAATGACCTCACTTAGCCCGTCAATTGCTCATGTTTTAGCCACCTTATGCAAACTCACGGGAGTTAGGTCCACGTATATACCTTATAGGATCATCGCCACCATCCTACATCATTTTGGAATCTCCACTGCATACACAGTTTTCAAAGTGGTTTTCGGTATCGACAAAGAGTATGCCCATATCCGATCCCGGTCTCTTTAACAACCAATCGCTTATTACACACTGGATGGTTCTTTTATATTTCCAAAATCATTTCATAATTGATATCAAAATATTATATTCAATTCAAATCATATCATTTTCGAAATCATTACTTACTTCCGAAATTATACCACATTGAAATCATAGTTCGAAATTATATTTCCTTTCAAAAGTCATATTTCCAAAATAGGTTAAATTCTCATTTCAAGATGTCATATTAAACCAAATATGTTATTTAAATCCCAACTCAGGTTATAACATCATTAACCATATTCACTTAAAAAAAATCGAGAATTTGAATACAAACCCATCCATTTTACTTAGTTTGGAATTTAGAAGAAAATAGTTTTAAATAGTTATAAATAGTTATAAATAGTTAAAATAGATTTAAAATAGATTAAATAAAATTAAAATAGATCAAATAGCTTTAAAATAGATTGATTAGATTTAAAATAAGTCAAATGGTTTAAGTAGTTTAAAAGTTTGAAAATCTTAATAATTAAAGTCTTTTAAAATAATATATTTAAAACAGTTTATATGAAAAATATGAATTTGAAATTTATATCAATTTAAACTATTTATTTCATTACAACACATTTTGACCATTTCAATGCCCCTAAAACCCAATTTCAAATTTTCCGATTCAGAATTATAAATAAATATTAAATTCAATATTGCTTAAATCCATGTTGAAACATCGATTTAATTACTCGAATTTCAATATATTTCAAAGTTATACTTCAACGATTTTAATAACTCAATTTCGATAAGCTTCACTCGTATTTCAAATTCACTATACATTTCAATTTTTATTCCGTTAACCATTCCTTTAAACAATTCAATCTTTTTATTTAAAACTCGAAATTCGGTAAAAATTCAATTTATATAAATCAGATTATATTTCAAAAATATCACTTAATTCAAAGCAAAATTTAAGGGTTCAAAATCATTTAAATTTAACCAATCTGGTGTCCGTATATAATTCTCTACCCTTATGTCAATGATACATATATTTATCATTTCAATCCGCAATTTAAAATGTTATGGTTATATATCATTTCAAACCGCAATCCCAAATTAATAATAAAATCCATAAAATCGCTCGAGTCTATCATTTCAACCCATAACGATTTTCCTTAATCTATTGATCATTCGGGTATGTATCATTTCAACCCATAGTGAACTTGCAGTTTATAACGATATAAAATACAACATCCATTCATCCAATATTAACAATCAAACATTCATCACAAACATCATCCAAATCAATCAATAAATATCAATATAGAACTGATAATTAATAATGGGTATTTAACTGGCAATTTATATTCAATAATAAATTAAATAACGATTTAATTCAAATAAATTCATATTAAGTGAGATGATGATTAAAATTATACCAAACAGTCATAAATAAGTTTCTAATCACATCATCAATTTAATTTAACAAACATAAGAAATTTTAGAAGTTGTGAGTGGGTTAAAACACTCACCTTTGAATTTAAATTGAATTTAAATCCAATTTAAGCCCAAAATTTGAATGGTCTCAGAATTCGTCCAAACCAGCGTCAAAATATCCGAAATTTCGATATGATCCTAATGCAAGAACCCGCGCGTGAATTAGACCTCGTGTGTAAAAGTTATGGGTATTAGAACAAGTAAAAATAAAAATTTAATAAAATAAACAAAAAAAATAAGGTAACATTTACACGTCATCACCTTCCCTTAGAACCACGTGCCCAAGCTAAGCCGAACGCGGTTGTAACCCTAGTCGTCACCCCATCGCACATCCATGCACATCGTCACATCCAGTCTGGGCCCACCGATCATCGTGCCGACCTCCCGAGCCTCCACGACCACCTACGACGCAACTCCCGATGGTCGTTCCATCCAAAGACGAGCAGCTGCCACTGCACTTGCAAACCCTAGGCGGATTTCTGCGTCAACTCTGGCCGTTGACATCACCCACGAACTACCTAGATGTTATCCCTTCGACAATCTCTCCGCAACGGTACCCACGAATCGACGATCGATCGTCGATCATCAACCACCTATGGACGACCGTGACTGTTTCGAGCAATCCCGGTCAAACCATGATCCAAATCGAAAAACAAATCACATATTTGGATTGCGCTCGTCGAGAGCTTCAAAATGATATATAATTCGATATATATTGAGGAGTTTTAATTTTGAAGTTGAAATTGAATAGTGAAATTTAGGGTTTTCAGCCAGGGAATTTTTTTTAAAGGACAAATTAATGTAAATAATTCATTAAAAAGGCACACGCACAAAGTTTTTACCATAAGGACAAAGCCCAATGCCCGGTTACAATTTAAAACAAAACAAAGCTTTCTGTTCGTCTTCCTCCTCCATCCTTACACTCAGAATTTCACGAAAATTTTGCTCGAAAGAAAAAATGGCACCGCAAACTAGAAACAAGTCTACATCTCCAACAGAACCTCAGAAATCGACTGTAGATGAACAATCGACAGCCGATAAAAACCTAACTAAGTCGGAAGTGAATCAACAAAATGAAAATCGAAATGTCGACGCAGCAGATGTTCAAAAAGAAAATGCAATGATAGAAGAGGAAAACCTACCTCTAGCGAAAACGTTAGCGTCGGTAGTAAAGGGAAAAAGCAACAAATTAAAGCTTAGAAAACCTACGTCAATAGAAGAGGAAAAGTAGAATATAGAAAAAAGAAGAAAGAGAAGAGACGAAAATATTACAACAAGTGGAAGCAGACCAGAAATAAGCGAAAGTATACCAAAGAAGGTAACTGATAATATAAAATCAAACATAACAAAGTTAGTATAGTTTTGTTATAGTAACATTGAAATTTTTTTGCATAGAACAAAGAAGAGAACATGCAGCAACAAATACCTGCAGAGAAAAAAGTTGAAGACAATATGCAAAAAAGAGAACAACGAACAAAAAGAAGAAATTAAAAAATGATTCAGAACAAAATACAAAAGGAAACAGAGGTAACTGAAATTGCAAAATTATAAAGCTAATACTAATAATTTCATTCTGTTAAATGTATTCTAATGTTATCAAAAATGTTAAACAGGAAAAATCTCAGCAAAAAGAAGGGAAAAAAGCTGCGGATGAAGAATCAGATGAAGAACAACTACATTCAGTAAAATAAAAAACATCATAACTTTATACCATGATAAATATTTCAAAAATATTACCTGTAAATCATTTGGTAAAAGAAAAGGCTGATAAGTACAACAAACTGATACCTAATTACAAGTAATAATTGTCATTATCATTAAGAGTAAATTGTTTGATAAAATAATAGTTAGTATCATTTAGTTGAAATATGATACAAACAAAAACAGATACCTATTTACAAAAAACTGATATCTAGTTATAAAAAAATGATACCTACTTGAAAAAATGATACCTGGTTATAGAAAACTGATACCTACTTAGTTCCAACTGATACCTAGTTACTGCAAACTGATAACTAGTTACTGCAAACTTGAAATTGTTACATATTTGACAGAACATATTTCACTGCAACTAATACCCAAATCTATTGTTGTTTTTAAACATAATTTGTTTCACAAATAACTTATTGTCTTTATTTTGAAATAATAGGATGATGATGATTTTGTTGATCCACATCCAAAATGCATAAAAGAAAGATCACAAACAAAACAGCAATCTGAAGATAAAAAGCATGAAACTGCTTACAGATGTGGATTGCAGGCAGTATTCAAAATGGTAAAACTGATAAAACAAAAAAATGCTCTATCCAAGAAGCAGATGGACATAATGAAGAGCACTCATTTCTACAACTTATTTAGAGTTTTCTATGAAGAGAAAATTTTGATGAAAGAATCCAAAAAGCATCAACACAATTTGGATGCTTTATACAAATGCTATTCAGTTGGGGAAGATGCATTCTTATTTTCCAAAGAAAGGATGAAAGTTACAGCAACGGATATAAGTTTGATTTTTGGCCTACCACTTAAAGGAATTAACATTGAGCCAACTCAGAAAATGACAAACAGAACAATTCCAATGCAGTGTAGGGAATTTGAAAACAGAAACTTCGGCAATTCCACTTATATAACAAGAAATGTTGTGGAAAAAATAATCAAGCAAGAAGTTGCAAAAAAGAAAAAAGATTATGAAGAAGACTTGCCAATGTTAATAGTAATTGAAATACTATTAACATTCTTCTTTCCAAATAACCAATAAAAATTAAGATGGGGACTTCTACCATACTTAATTAATGTAGAGTCAATGGAATTGGTTTCTTGGCCACTAACAATAGAAAAGAATTTCAATAAATTTGTTAAGAAGTTCATCCATAATCCAAGAAATATGTCGGGATGCTCCATGCTTCCACTGGTAAGATAAGTTAATCAAAAATTTATTACTTAATTTTTTTTAACAAACATATCTAATCAATTCTTCTTATGTTAACAGTATTGCATTTGTGAGAAACTGAATCTCATTCAACAAAGACAATATTATACTCCAGCTTTACCAAGATTTGCAAAATGGGATTTAAGGAAACTCAAAGACAAAGCAATCAAAGCAGTTTTTGATAACATGAAAGAGGGTGATGTAAGTAAAAATTCAATTTCATTTTTTGTTAATCAATATGCTTTAACTCTTATGTAGAATAAAGTTTTATTTTCTATCCTTTCTTCTACAACAAAAAACTGATACTACAATGATCAAAAACTGATACCATATCATTACGTAGTAAATAGTATCAAAAACAAAAAATAGAATGCAAAAAACTGGTACCATATGTTTACTTGCTTAAAACGAATACTAATAGTATCATAAACTGGTACAAAAATGCAAAAACTGATACCGAATGAGTACATACTTGTGGATGTATTCAAACTGATACTAGAATGCAAAAAACTGATACCTTAAAATTTAACAATTTACACCGATACTACAATCCAATAACTGATACCATAGTTGTACATCTTTGAAACTGATACTTATATTATAAGAAACTGATACTAATAGTATTAGAAACTGATACTAGAATTCGAAAACTGATACCAGTTTTACATGATTGAACCTGATACTAATAGTATCAGAAAATAAAAAAATAGCTATTTGTTTTATTGCATACAGTTTTCTTTTTTCATTACAATAAAAATTCAATTATCATTGCAAATTGGTATCATAGCTTAAAACTGAAACAAATTTTCCAACACCAATTTTCTAGGTGAAAGAAATCACAAATATCAGCCCATATGAAGAATGTCTACTTCAAACAGAGACTGTTGAACACAATTTCCCCAAAATTCAAAAAGAAAAGCATGGAAAGAAAAGAAAGTTTGAAGAAACCAAAGAAAGTGCACATTCATTTGAAGAAGACATAAGCATCAAGATTGTAACGACCACGACTTTTTCTCCAAAGAAAGTCGTATCGCTAATTAAGAAAGAAAGGGATAGAAAGAGAAAAGAAGAGAAGAAAGGAAGAAATAACAACAACGATCTCACAGCGGAACGAATAAATTATATTAATAACATAAACTATTACATAGTATACAACAATTTACAGAGTTACACAGCATATACATCACTTACTAGACAGTTATAAACATCTGTCTAGACATTACAACTCAATACACTACAGAGATACAGACACAGCGGAACTACTATATATATCTACAACGCTGAAGCCTCCTGCTCCATTGCTCCTCCATAATTCGTCAAAGCTAAACCTGAATCCCTTGGCTACTCGTAAAAATTCGAGTACCCAAGAGTTTATAAAACAAAATAAACACTTGGGTCAGACATGGGTCTGGTGTGAGTAACAGGTTAAACTTGCTTAACTTCAAAACCTTTAGAAAGAAAAGGTATCACGTAAGACTCCCCACAAATAAACATGGGTAAGTTTTTACCTTACGCTAACCAAAACATTTGATAGGAAATCTGATTTTATTATAATAGGGTCTAGGGTTTTCAAGTAAAATATAGAAATAGCTGAAATGCTTACATCTCACATTCCAACATAGTTGGGCACAACTAATACGTACGACACTTATTGGAGTTTGGATTCCATACAATGGCAGGGCTACTGGGGTACCGCCCGTCACAGTACGTGGCCTAGATCACCGTACCGAGGAGTACGCCCGCTCCCCTGCAACACAAAGCCGGAACCATCCCTTACTGGATAATCCCGAACAAGATAATCCCGTAGTTGGCGCGACCAACCACACACTAAGCCGAATAAAAGAAAAGGGGCCTCTAGACAGGGATCTATCTTGCTCTCAGTGGGTGCTACCCACGAAGCCTTGCTGCACCTCCCCTGTTTTAGCCATTCCCGGTTGATGAGGCTTGAGGTTACGATTACCTTTAATCAGAACATATCACTTAGAATGCTCATCGTCCGCCTGACGATGTGCTGAAAGCATTCAATCCATACAAGTTCGTTCCGGGTTCGAACGAAACCGAAGGCATTATCTCGTTACACTCGTTTTGGAATCACCCTCAGAGTTAACGACAATAACCCTTGCACTCTGAATCTTCATCTTCACTTGAGATTCACGACCTATCGTAAATTTGGATCGATGTGGTATTCGGGTCTCCAGACCTGGAATACCGGTATACGGAAACCCGATCCCGGTCTCATCGAAATCCAAAACGTATCTTTTAAGGCCAAGTTGTTTAAAGGTTTAAACAATTCAATTCAATTTAATACTTGAATTCATACAGCATTTAACACAGATAAATTTCACACATTTATCACAGATATATCCAATATCATATCACAGAATATCATAGTATATCATCCAATAGATATCAACCAAATCAGACATTCTACTCAAATAATCATCCATAAGCAATCATTTATTAATCCATATTATAATCCATTTAATCAACTTAAATTAAATTAATTACATAAGAATTAATTCCTATCCTTGCTTAATCAACCATTAATTAATTACAATCCAATTAATTAATTAATCATTCTTTAAATATTAATCACTCTTGATTAATTATCTATCATCAATTACATAAAGTAATTATTCTTTAATTAATTTCACAAATTTATTTATCCTTAATCATTTATAGTAATTAACCTTTAATTACTCTCATTAATTATAATAATTAATGATCCTTAATTAATTACTTCCACTAATTAATTAACTATAATTAATTACATTATTCCTTAATTAATTACATTAATTAATCATGCATTATATAATTAATTACTTTCATAAATCAACCTTAAATAATCATTAACAGTAATTAACTATTACTTCTTAATTACTTTAATTTCTTTATAATCCTTTTTGATTAACTATACCAATTACATACAGTAATTCATTTATCAATTACTTACACTAAGTAATTACACTTAACAAATCTTATTAAGTAATTATACTTAATCAACTACCAAGTGACTATCTTTAAATTAATTAACAAATTAAATAAATTAAATAAATCACATTTGTTTCATAAATCATAACTGAGTAATTCATCCTTAATTACTCTTTAAACAAATTAATTAATCCTTGATTAATTATTCTTTTAACTATTAATTAATAAACCTTAATTATTAATCAATATCCTTTAATACAAAGTAATCAATTCTTAATTACTTTTATAATTAATTAACCTTAATTAATTAATTAATTACCTCTTAATTATTAATTAATAAAACTTAATTATTAATTAACAACCTTAATTATCAATTTAATTAATCCATAATTACCAATTAATCAATCCTTAATGATAATTATTTAACCCTTAATAACAGTTAAATAAATTCTTAATTAACTTTAATCATAGATTAATAATCTCTTAATTATTAATTAAGAAAACTTAATTATTACTTAATAAAACTTTATTAAGTACTTCTTAATTACTAGTTTAATTAACCCTTAATTATTTAATTAATCCTTATTAATAATTAATTAAATTAATTAATTAAACTTAATTTCTTAATTAACTTAATTAATTTCAACTCTTTAAAAAAAATCTTAATTAACCTTGAGATAAAACATTTGATCTTAGTAATTAACTTACTTAATTAAAATCATTAATTAAGTTTTAAAATAAATTATCATTAATTACTTATCTTTAATTATAAATTAACAATCCTTAATTACAAGTTAATAAATCACTTGAAACCTTGATTGTTAATTTACTTATTCTTAACCATTAACTAATATAATGTAATAAATCACTCTTTATTTAATTCCATTTATTATCAAACTTAAATTGAGTTTTTAAGATAAACATTCCTTATTAATTATCTTATTTTCAAATTTAAATTTGGAAATAACTTAAGATTTTAATTTAATATAATTAAGTTAATCAATTCATACAACTTAATTTAAATTTAAAACATTCATTACAAAGAATTGAATTTCAAGACAATTTATTTAACTTGATTATTTAAATTTAAAAACTTACTTTTATTTAAAATTTAAAAACTGGTTTAAATATTTTACTTTGGTTTCAACTCATATATACTTGAAATAAAACAAATACATCTTCATTTTTAAAACAGAGTTTGATCTAATTAAACTGTTTGGTTTTAAAAAATTTAAACTATCAAAAATCTGGTTTTCACTCAAACTTGCAAACGACCCGAAGACAACCCGAGCCACAGCCTTATCTACGCGAGTTCCTCCCGAGAAATTCTAAAACCTGTTTTTTTTAAAATTTTAAACTGTTAAAACTTTACAGTTATCACTCACATACTCTTGCGTATTACCCTAAAACCACTCCGAGTCAAAAGCCTTCTTCCCCGAGACCCCTTCGAGAAAACTCACGAAACCAAAACTAATAACACTGACATCTCCATTGCCCTGTGCACCTTGCACCACCATTGGTGAACTTCCGACCACCGCCAGTCCTTCCCACACACCCATTATTGCTCCAGCAACCCATCGCAATCACCCAAACATCACCACTCGCCATGATACAAAAATCGAGCCATCCAGTTGGACTGGAACCCAAACCAATTGCCAGGAAAAAGCATCGCTGGTCCAATTCCGACCACCAGTATTTGAATCGCTTCGTCCACGCCTTGCCGAACACCTACGCCACTAAACCCCACAGCCTCGAGCCACTCGATCATCCATAGGTGCAACAACGATCACGAATTCAACCCTCAACTAAAACTAGGTCAAAATTCTAGTTCGACCTACCGCTATCGCCACGGTGAACTACCACCACTCCTACCATTTTTGCCCACTACCCTGATCATTCACCTAACTCCAGCAACAATCTCGACTTCCAGAAACATTCCAGTCACCAGAAATCACCCAAAAACAAAACTCTCGTCAACTATGAACTGTACCCTCAATACGATTCTAAAAATTGTAAATTTTGTTTTAAAAATCTTGTTTTACAGAGATGATTCAAGATATGAACTTGAATTAATAAAATACAACACTTGATTTTACAAGTTTTTAAAGATCTCTACTGTTATTACACAAATGCAAGCATATTTCATCACTTACATACTTATTTATATTTTTATTTCCTAGATTATGCTAAAACTAACCTATTTTCTTTTTAAACCAAGTGTTAACATTGATCAGGTAAGAAGATACGAAATTTTTATTTACTTATAAACACTGAACTCTGGAAACAGAACCATATCAACATGCACAGTTCAATACACACATACCAACAGAATACATACACATAAATAAACTTGCAGAGATAATTCATTCAGAAATCATTCAAAAGCAAATTTATATCTATTTTAACCTTGGAAAAATAATTGTTTACTCACTTGATAAATAACAGAGGATAGGTTTTTATGTGTAAACTGACAGGCTCATACATATATTTATCCTAATTCATATAAATTCAAATTAAAAACTACAATACAAGCCAATATTATCACATGCAAACATATATCATATGCTTTAAGTTTTAAAAATGAAAGTTACTCACCTTTTAAAAGTGAACAGAGAAACTTTCCAGGTTTTAATTTGAAAAGCTTTTGAATATCTTTAAACTGAAATGCCCTTTGATCTTTTAAAAACTTGAATTGCTAGCTTTAGTTTGAAGAGATTGCAGTTGCATGCAGACTGGAGTTTGATTCCAGGTTTACTTGCTTCCAGACTCCAGATTTGAAGAAAATGTGTATAGGCTTTTGTTGTTCTCAGATTTTCAAGTGCAGGCTAAAACTTTGATTTTTGAATATGATTTACAGGGTATTTGAGAAGGATGATTACGGTTTGAGGAGTTGATTACATATTTGTTTTGAGAAATTGTTTGCAGGCTGAAGTCTTTCTTAATGTTTGAAAATGTGAAGATAAAAAGGGAATGAAGATAAAGAAAAAATGTTTATATAGGCTGAAAATAATTTTCTTAAAAATAAAAGAAAATTGAAATTTAAAAGATGGACACTTGTCTTTCTCATACTCTAATTTTACAACACATGTTATAATGGTTACTTAGCATATTAACACTTGTCTTTTATTTAGTTTATATTTATTTTAAATGTAAATAAACCTTTTACTTAATTTATTAGTTACTTACCTATATATATATATAAAGTATTTTAAAGAAAATAAAACCAATTATTTTTATAAGTAAAAGTTTATACATATATTTTAAAATCCAAATATTTAAATATCTATCTTTGAATTTCAAAACTAATTTACATTCAAATTCAAATTATATTCTTAAAATCCAATTTTAAAGTAAATTTAAAACAACACATCCAATTTGAAAATAACAATCTTATTTTATTAAGGTCTTTTTATTATAAAAACAATACTCTATTAATATTGTTTGAAATTAACATATTTATCTATTTTAAAATAATTTATAAAGGAGATTATAAATTACTACTATTTATTAAATGAATTAACATATCATATGTAAATTGTATTTCAAACCAAAGCTTATCTATTTACAATATATACACACATATATATACACATTATAAATAGAAATCATTTTATTGGTTTTTAAAAGATAATTTCACTCAGTAAATATTTATTTAATAAGATTATTAGACCAATTCAAATTTTTATTATCAAATATTATCAAATCAATTTAATTATTTAAACAGATTATTAAATTGATATTGCCCCAAATTTCCGGGATATCACATTCCTCCCCTCTTAAAATAATTTCGTCCCTGAAATTTAAAACAAAGGTAATTTAATAATCTATTTAAATCACAACCATAAATTATCATCCATATGCTAACAACCATAGCAAACAATTCACTCAATCAAACAATTCTAATTATCCAGATAAAATTCTGGATAAAATTTCCTCGAGTTTCCCCAAGTATATATATATTGGGATACTCGCTCTACAGAATCCAACAAACAATACTACTAAGCTATAGAGCTTCTACTCTTCTAGATCTACAGAACTAAACAGGATATCAGACTACAAACGAGTCTGACTCAACAACCAAATCATCCTGAACTGCTGATTCCAAAACCATAGATAAATCAACACTTATCCAAAATCAAGAACACAATCTCTACTCCTCAAACATCAGAAGACTGAACTTACTTCTCCTATCCAGAGATGCATTCCCAAACTGCTTCTGCTGCACAACTCTGATCTGAAGTAGATAAGAATACTGATGAAGAACACAACCCAGACTGGATAACCCATCCCAGAAATAAGGTCCAATAGATCCATAAAGAAAACTCAGATACTCCATCAAAACCTGAGCTGCTTCACCAAACTCTATCTCTAGGAATCATCCTTCAACTTGGCTGATCCACCGGTGTCACTTCTGGAATTCTAGTTGATAAGAAAACTCAATCTCCAGATGCGGACCAACTTCTGACTCCTCTGAAGACATCCAGAAAAACTCTGACAACACAAGAGAACACTCAGACAATCGCAAGTCACCTTTGCGATCAACTCATCCTAATTCCAAACAGACTGTTCTCTCTTTACCAATCAGAACAGCTTACACTTATTTATCCAATTTATCAAAGAAATGGATCCACTCTGCTGCTTCTGATCTTCATCTTCAGAAAAAAAACTGCTCAGCCAGAAAAACTTCCTACCAATGCACAGAACACTCCGAGCTGCACTGCTGACACTGATGCCAAGGACTTCCTATTCCAAAGATCTTCGAGAAATTCGAACTCCAAACCAAACAGAAACACCATGCTGAACTCAGACACAATACCAAAGCATACACACTTCCTTAATCTTGTTCCAAAGAAAACATCTTCAGGAACATCCATCGTCACTGTATCTCATCATACAGCTACTATTACCTGAGGTATCAAGATACCATCACTCACTTCTGCCTCATCGACAGATCCAACTCTACTCATCCACACTTCAAAGATAAACTCCGAACCTTTAAAAGGTTTCCTTCAGAGATCGATGAAATCCTTTACCATAGCAAAGCTTACTCGAGACGGTATTGGGTCTACAGTCTCGACAGATACACTTCCAACCTCAACACTCAGACTCCTAATCCTAGATGATAAATTATTATCATCTCAACCAATCATTACAAATACCATATACATTTAAAATGATACTTTTTATATAGAAATTATATCTGGGTAGAATTATTTCATCTACCTCTTTAAAACAATATTGTGTCCGTTGGCCTGGTCCAAGTGTTTAGAGATCCCTATCAATAACGTTAGCTACTCGTATTGACCAGAATCCATATACCACTCAACCGATCAATTAACACAATATAAAACCATTTTATATAACTAACAAATACGCGCTCTCGTATATATATATATACACTCGGACTCAAATAGGTTGCTACAGATCCTATCTCTAATGAACAATCCTTCCGAACCTAGGTATTCACTCAACCTAGTGCTCTGATATTCACTTAACCAAAAGCTTAGGCATTCACTCAACCTATGCTCTGATACCACTGTGACGTCCTAGGCTTTTCAACCTTCAGCAACGGTTCACGACCGGTAGGCTTTTCAACCATCCCAGCCCCGCTGTGGCTCACAGTGATACCTCGGGTTTGCTTTTACGGCCACCCTCTCGAGTCGCAACCAACCCCAAAAGGCCTTATACTACCCCCGGGGACATGTAGGGGTAAGAGTCTCCCGTTCGCCACCTAACGCAAAGCGAGAACCCCCTATCACGCTGTAATGTAGCAAACCCGATCCCGGTCTCATCGAAATCCAAAACGTATCTTTTAAGGCCAAGTTGTTTAAAGGTTTAAACAATTCAATTCAATTTAATACTTGAATTCATACAGCATTTAACACAGATAAATTTCACACATTTATCACAGATATATCCAATATCATATCACAGAATATCATAGTATATCATCCAATAGATATCAACCAAATCAGACATTCTACTCAAATAATCATCCATAAGCAATCATTTATTAATCCATATTATAATCCATTTAATCAACTTAAATTAAATTAATTACATAAGAATTAATTCCTATCCTTGCTTAATCAACCATTAATTAATTACAATCCAATTAATTAATTAATCATTCTTTAAATATTAATCACTCTTGATTAATTATCTATCATCAATTACATAAAGTAATTATTCTTTAATTAATTTCACAAATTTATTTATCCTTAATCATTTATAGTAATTAACCTTTAATTACTCTCATTAATTATAATAATTAATGATCCTTAATTAATTACTTCCACTAATTAATTAACTATAATTAATTACATTATTCCTTAATTAATTACATTAATTAATCATGCATTATATAATTAATTACTTTCATAAATCAACCTTAAATAATCATTAACAGTAATTAACTATTACTTCTTAATTACTTTAATTTCTTTATAATCCTTTTTGATTAACTATACCAATTACATACAGTAATTCATTTATCAATTACTTACACTAAGTAATTACACTTAACAAATCTTATTAAGTAATTATACTTAATCAACTACCAAGTGACTATCTTTAAATTAATTAACAAATTAAATAAATTAAATAAATCACATTTGTTTCATAAATCATAACTGAGTAATTCATCCTTAATTACTCTTTAAACAAATTAATTAATCCTTGATTAATTATTCTTTTAACTATTAATTAATAAACCTTAATTATTAATCAATATCCTTTAATACAAAGTAATCAATTCTTAATTACTTTTATAATTAATTAACCTTAATTAATTAATTAATTACCTCTTAATTATTAATTAATAAAACTTAATTATTAATTAACAACCTTAATTATCAATTTAATTAATCCATAATTACCAATTAATCAATCCTTAATGATAATTATTTAACCCTTAATAACAGTTAAATAAATTCTTAATTAACTTTAATCATAGATTAATAATCTCTTAATTATTAATTAAGAAAACTTAATTATTACTTAATAAAACTTTATTAAGTACTTCTTAATTACTAGTTTAATTAACCCTTAATTATTTAATTAATCCTTATTAATAATTAATTAAATTAATTAATTAAACTTAATTTCTTAATTAACTTAATTAATTTCAACTCTTTAAAAAAAATCTTAATTAACCTTGAGATAAAACATTTGATCTTAGTAATTAACTTACTTAATTAAAATCATTAATTAAGTTTTAAAATAAATTATCATTAATTACTTATCTTTAATTATAAATTAACAATCCTTAATTACAAGTTAATAAATCACTTGAAACCTTGATTGTTAATTTACTTATTCTTAACCATTAACTAATATAATGTAATAAATCACTCTTTATTTAATTCCATTTATTATCAAACTTAAATTGAGTTTTTAAGATAAACATTCCTTATTAATTATCTTATTTTCAAATTTAAATTTGGAAATAACTTAAGATTTTAATTTAATATAATTAAGTTAATCAATTCATACAACTTAATTTAAATTTAAAACATTCATTACAAAGAATTGAATTTCAAGACAATTTATTTAACTTGATTATTTAAATTTAAAAACTTACTTTTATTTAAAATTTAAAAACTGGTTTAAATATTTTACTTTGGTTTCAACTCATATATACTTGAAATAAAACAAATACATCTTCATTTTTAAAACAGAGTTTGATCTAATTAAACTGTTTGGTTTTAAAAATTTTAAACTATCAAAAATCTGGTTTTCACTCAAACTTGCAAACGACCCGAAGACAACCCGAGCCACAGCCTTATCTACGCGAGTTCCTCCCGAGAAATTCTAAAACCTGTTTGTTTTAAAATTTTAAACTGTTAAAACTTTACAGTTATCACTCACATACTCTTGCGTATTACCCTAAAACCACTCCGAGTCAAAAGCCTTCTTCCCCGAGACCCCTTCGAGAAAACTCACGAAACCAAAACTAATAACACTGACATCTCCATTGCCCTGTGCACCTTGCACCACCATTGGTGAACTTCCGACCACTGCCAGTCCTTCCCACACACCCATTATTGCTCCAGCAACCCATCGCAATCACCCAAACATCACCACTCGCCATGATACAAAAATCGAGCCATCCAGTTGGACTGGAACCCAAACCAATTGCCAGGAAAAAGCATCGCTGGTCCAATTCCGACCACCAGTATTTGAATCGCTTCGTCCACGCCTTGCCGAACACCTACGCCACTAAACCCCACAGCCTCGAGCCACTCGATCATCCATAGGTGCAACAACGATCACGAATTCAACCCTCAACTAAAACTAGGTCAAAATTCTAGTTCGACCTACCGCTATCGCCACGGTGAACTACCACCACTCCTACCATTTTTGCCCACTACCCTGATCATTCACCTAACTCCAGCAACAATCTCGACTTCCAGAAACATTCCAGTCACCAGAAATCACCCAAAAACAAAACTCTCGTCAACTATGAACTGTACCCTCAATACGATTCTAAAAATTGTAAATTTTGTTTTAAAAATCTTGTTTTACAGAGATGATTCAAGATATGAACTTGAATTAATAAAATACAACACTTGATTTTACAAGTTTTTAAAGATCTCTACTGTTATTACACAAATGCAAGCATATTTCATCACTTACATACTTATTTATATTTTTATTTCCTAGATTATGCTAAAACTAACCTATTTTCTTTTTAAACCAAGTGTTAACATTGATCAGGTAAGAAGATACGAAATTTTTATTTACTTATAAACACTGAACTCTGGAAACAGAACCATATCAACATGCACAGTTCAATACACACATACCAACAGAATACATACACATAAATAAACTTGCAGAGATAATTCATTCAGAAATCATTCAAAAGCAAATTTATATCTATTTTAACCTTGGAAAAATAATTGTTTACTCACTTGATAAATAACAGAGGATAGGTTTTTATGTGTAAACTGACAGGCTCATACATATATTTATCCTAATTCATATAAATTCAAATTAAAAACTACAATACAAGCCAATATTATCACATGCAAACATATATCATATGCTTTAAGTTTTAAAAATGAAAGTTACTCACCTTTTAAAAGTGAACAGAGAAACTTTCCAGGTTTTAATTTGAAAAGCTTTTGAATATCTTTAAACTGAAATGCCCTTTGATCTTTTAAAAACTTGAATTGCTAGCTTTAGTTTGAAGAGATTGCAGTTGCATGCAGACTGGAGTTTGATTCCAGGTTTACTTGCTTCCAGACTCCAGATTTGAAGAAAATGTGTATAGGCTTTTGTTGTTCTCAGATTTTCAAGTGCAGGCTAAAACTTTGATTTTTGAATATGATTTACAGGGTATTTGAGAAGGATGATTACGGTTTGAGGAGTTGATTACATATTTGTTTTGAGAAATTGTTTGCAGGCTGAAGTCTTTCTTAATGTTTGAAAATGTGAAGATAAAAAGGGAATGAAGATAAAGAAAAAATGTTTATATAGGCTGAAAATAATTTTCTTAAAAATAAAAGAAAATTGAAATTTAAAAGATGGACACTTGTCTTTCTCATACTCTAATTTTACAACACATGTTATAATGGTTACTTAGCATATTAACACTTGTCTTTTATTTAGTTTATATTTATTTTAAATGTAAATAAACCTTTTACTTAATTTATTAGTTACTTACCTATATATATATATAAAGTATTTTAAAGAAAATAAAACCAATTATTTTTATAAGTAAAAGTTTATACATATATTTTAAAATCCAAATATTTAAATATCTATCTTTGAATTTCAAAACTAATTTACATTCAAATTCAAATTATATTCTTAAAATCCAATTTTAAAGTAAATTTAAAACAACACATCCAATTTGAAAATAACAATCTTATTTTATTAAGGTCTTTTTATTATAAAAACAATACTCTATTAATATTGTTTGAAATTAACATATTTATCTATTTTAAAATAATTTATAAAGGAGATTATAAATTACTACTATTTATTAAATGAATTAACATATCATATGTAAATTGTATTTCAAACCAAAGCTTATCTATTTACAATATATACACACATATATATACACATTATAAATAGAAATCATTTTATTGGTTTTTAAAAGATAATTTCACTCAGTAAATATTTATTTAATCAGATTATTAGACCAATTCAAATTTTTATTATCAAATTAATTTAATTATTTAAACAGATTATTAAATTGATATTGCCCCAAATTTCCGGGATATCACAAAGATCTTCCAAATGCATATAAAAGATTTGGAAGAAGAAACAAAAAAAACCAAAAAAGAATTGGATGTAGAAAAAAAAGAAAAGAATTAAAGCAGAACAAGAAGTTTTCAGGTTGAAAGAAGAGTTGAAAGAAATTAAGTTGAAGCTGAAAGATAATGAAGAGAAAAGATCACAGGCTGAAGACAACGGTGAAAATAAAAAAGAAATGGAAATAGAAAAAAATGAAGAAAAAGCTGAAGAGTGTGTACAAAAAAGAGAAGATAAAATAGAAGAAATGAAGAAACATATGCCCATTGAAATAGAAAGTGAATTGGGTAAAAAAAACGAGCAGTGAAGAAATACAATGTGAACATGAAGAAAAAAATAGACTCCAACTGATGTGCATCAAAAAGAAGAGCTGGAAAAACAAAGTAAAGTGCAGAGAGACAACTCAAAAGATAATCAAAATATTCAAGAGTATACAGATGTAAAAAACCAAAGTATACCATATGCCGCTTCAGCACTTGAATTTACCCCTCCATCTTTCAAACTTTACGACACACAAGACTTTGAAAGTGAAAAAACTGAAAAAAAAGATGCAGAAGAAAATGTGCAAACAGCTGTTAGAAAAGGGAAACAAACAGTCACAAAATCAAGTGACAAAAAAATCAAAGCAACACAAAAGGGACAGCTTCTTATATTCAGAGGTTAAAGGCAAGAAAAAGAGTGAAAAAACAACGTCATAGCTTTGAATATGGGATGAAACAAAAGAAAGTTGCAAATAAGCCAAAACCTGAAGAAAAAAAAGATGTTGAAAACAAAAGTGAACAAGACAACAGTCCAAAGCCACTTGCAGTAATACAGCCAACACTTTCAGAGATAGGGCTTGGACATTGCAAATGTTTGATCTATCTCAATGTTGAGCAACAAAATGTGATCAAAACTTTCTTTTCATTAACGATATCATCACAAAAGTAAGTGTACAAATATGTATATTAATTTTAAATATGAAATTAAGTTTATCTAACATATATAACTTGTTTTTATCAAAATAGTGTAGTGGCATGGGAAGACAATGACACAATCAAAGGAGGTTGTGTCATAACAAAGAATGCACTAAAACATCTACTAGAAGGAAACGACACAGACGGGCAGGTACATAATATATTTTTTCTTTACATCAACAATAATAACAAAATAAAATTAAAAAGGATACCCAAATCCACAACATGCTTAAATTGACTTGATGCTTTATTATTTTTATACTTATCAACATACACAGCAACTATTAACATTACTGATACTATTAACAATTTAATATTGCTTCACGAATAAAAAAACTTATACTTTTCTGATTTTAATACAATTTATTGATTGGTATATTTCAAAATGTGGACTGGAAGAACACAACTATGCTTTCACAACTACAATGACGGTAAATAAAACTTTAATATTGAAGTACATAATAATTGCTTCAATTATTAAATCATAACTTATTTTCATATTAAACAGAAAGCAATTGTGTGTGATATGAAGGGGGTGAAAAAAGTCTTGTCCTCCCTATGCTAGAATCTATTGTATAGGACAAATATGCTGAAAGTATATATTTTCCTTTGCATTGTGAGAACCATTGGACATTAGTGACTTTAACATACCCAACAATGCAATGGTGCCATGTTGACTCTAACCGCCCTAGAAGATCAAACGAAAGAAACAATTCCAGTTTAAAAGAAGCTATAAAATTGGTATGAGATTTATCTTTCTTTTAAAAAAATACTTATCACGGTGAATATGACCTAAATTTTTAATATATTACCTGTTTTAGAGACATGAAATAGAGGACATGCTCCAAGAAATCTGGAAAAGCAATAACATAACAGACATGGTGGTAAAACTAGATGATATGCATCAAATAAAGTGTGCACAACAAGCAGAAGACTCGTAAGTTTTTTTCGTTATAATCTATGTTTTTGCATTATAATTTTCCATACATACTTCTATACATCATTGTATACCTTTTATATTTAATTGAATTTGATTCTTAATAAAAATATTGAAAATTATTATCTCTCAATTCAATAAACTTTTAATTCAGATAAACAGTTACTACAGGAAAAAACTGATACCTACATAAAAGAAACTGATAACTACATAAAAGAAACTGATACCTACAGAAACAAAACTGACGCCTACATAAAAGAAACTGATACCTATAGAAATTAATACGTAGTGTCCTAGTAAAACTGCTAAATATTTTAATTCAAAGCATAATGTATGCTTGTACCATTATCTCTGAAATTCAAATTTTTGTATTAATTATAAACCTGTTAATACAGCAGATGAAAATTGATACTAATATTACATTTTGGTTTCAACAGGCTTGACTATGGGATATTTGTAATGATATTCATCATCTCGCTGAACAAAAGCAAGATACCAATAAAAATTGAAAAGAAATTTATTATCAACAAGAGCAAGGATTGTACATGCAATATTAACAGATGATGAACACTGCTGGAATCTGTCTAAATACATGTCAAGCCTAGAAGAACAGAGGAAAAAAAGGAAATGAATTCACATTGCATTATTTCACAATTAAATTTGGTACCTGTAAAGTAATGTTGTTCTATTGAAATGTTTACTTGTGAAGTAATGATGTTCTGTTGCAATCTCATACTTATGAAGTAATGTTGTTCTGTTATTTAAACAATGCTGCTTTTACTTGTAAAAACAATACTGATCTCCTGGAATGATATGTTGTGGTTGATGTTCTTTTCTTTTCCTGTTGTTTATATTATAACAAGATTAACTACTGTATTTTCTATCATCCAACTATGGATCCCACATAATATTATCAGTTTTATGAAGCAACTATCAGTTGTAAAATGATATTATCAAATTTCATAGAATACTTCAATACAAAATTGTAACTGGGCATCAGTTCTTATGAATGATAGTATCAATTTTGTTAAAACTTACACTCAATATACTTTATGAAACAACAATTAGTGCAGCTATCAGGTTTTGTAAACAACAGATATCATTCTAATTATTTAATAGTACTGATGTCAATTCTAGCATGTATTATAATACACGAAACTAATACTATAAACAAACCAAAACTGATAATAAAGCCATTTATATCCAATCAACCAAAAATTATCTCCAACCAAACTAACCGATACCGAAACTGTAAAAAATGATACCAAAACTTATAAAAACTGATACGTGTAAAAACTTATAAAAAATGGTACTGTAAAAAATGATACTGTAAAAATGATACTGTAAAAGAACTTGTAAAAACAAACAACAGAACTGATACCACAAAAACAAATAACTGATACTATCATCTATACTAAAATAGTTGAAATTAAAATCAATCTCATAATTTGCTATACTAAATACAATTTAATAACAAAAGGTTCAATTACTATAGACCACTGAAACAAGTCTCACATACACTTATTACTCTGAACAAATTAAAAATGTAAAATCAAATCATATCCTCTTTGAAGCTTGACAATTCCGTTTATTATGACCAAATTGCTTGCACTCGCCACATCTGTTTTGCTTATTATGAAAATATGAAAATCCTCCTTTGCGCTTCACTAATGGTCTGCCAGCGCCATGTTTCTCCTTTGGTGGCTTGATAACATCTTGAATGCTACCATCAACAATAGGCCTATCATAATTTGGAATAGGATTTATAGCATTGGCATAAGAACATCGATAAGCATCAACAGTGAAATACTTCTCGACAAAATCATATACAGACAACTTAGACTTGTTCATACACTTTATAGCATGGGCACAAGGAAATCCCGTAATTTTTCATTGGTTGCAACTACAAACCCGCTCCTTCAAATCAACACAATGAGAGTTTGGAGATTTCACTTCAAAAGCAAAATCAGAAGATTTATATACATCCCATCCAAATCCTTCTTCAATCAATTCATCTAAACGTAACTCCATAGAAGGACATAGACTTATTCTCCACAAACGACATTCTTCTCTTCTTCTAGCCATTTGTTCCATAATCTTAACACAAATACCATCTAAACACAAAGTAATAGGCAATGTTCGTTCATTTAAAATCCAACTGTTAAAACTTTCTACAACATTGGAACTATATTCACCATAACGTTTCCCTAGAAAAAATAAATCCACCCACTTATCAAATGGCTTATCCTTTAAAAAATTAACACCAGCAACACAACAAATTTGACAAAACTTAGAATATGCTCCTTTAAATTCATATAGATTTGAAGCTCTAGAACACATTTTGAATAGATCAACAATAGACACATTTTCATTTTTGGCTTTCACTGCTGAAAGAAGATTTTGTTCCATATGCAAATAGCAATAACTGTGATAATTTGAAGGAAAAACATCACGAACACCTGAAAGCAAACCTTGGTGGCGATCTGACATAAAAACTAAAGTACGGTCTTCCTGAAGCATTTGTTTTAAATGGTTCAAAAACCATGTCCAGTTATCCACATTTTCTATAGAAACTACACTCATAGCTAAAGGGAAGAAACCTGCAAATGCAAAAATAATTAGAAAAAAAACTAAATGTAATTACGACCATAAATAAAAAACAATTCATAAAACTGATACTGATAGTAACAAAACTGATACCTAAAATCTGATATAACCATTATAAAAATATTGATAACCACAACATTATGCACATTAATCTTCATTTTAAAACAACAAAGAAACAAAAATTGACATATACTATGATACAAAGGAAATTTCAATACTACATAACTATAAATGATACCATATATGAACATACTTGAAACTGATACTAAGATTATACACAAACTGATACTAATCTCCTGTTTAGCAGTATGAAATTATTATACCAAATACAAACTTACAATTCAATACAATGAAAATTCTGATACTAGAAACTTGCTACTTATAAACTACATTTCTTAAAACTGATACCAACAGAATACAAATTATGATAAAAAAATGTATATTAATGATTATGCCAAATATTATGATCTCAATATAAATAACTCAAATCTAAAAATAAAGACATACCTTGATCACCATTTTTTGCAGTAGCACCCATCAACACACCAGGACGTCCCTTCAAGTGAGTAGCATCTAAGAATGTCATAGGACGACAAGACTTGAAACCAAGTAAACAAGCGCCAAAAGCAATAACCACCCTTTCAAATTCATTACTACAAGGATCAACATCCATATCAACATAACTATCTGGATTAGATTTCTTCACTGCTTCCAAATACCAACTCAAATCGTTATAAGACAAAGCATCACTACCGTGCAACTCCATCAATGCAAGTTGTTTCCCATGATAAGCATAACCATAAGACAACTGAAAATTGTATTCTCTTTTAAAATCAAGTATAATATCCTTAGGCTTTTTACTTGGACAATCGCGGATCTCATCAATAATCATCGATTTAACAAACGAACTAGATATATGTGGATTATTCACATGTCTAAGACCAGCCCCACAAGAATGATCAGGAACCAAACTTCTCATAAAGAACCTTTTCAATTCTCCAGAATCACAGGAACCATGGACTTTGAAAAGACAACCATCCTTATATGAAGAGCAAATCACAGTAACTCTTGTAGGACAATTCTTTAAAAATACTAATTCATACCCCTTTTGAATTTGATATGCCATCAAAAAATCTCTAAAATGTTCAGCTCCTCCAAAACAAAAACCAACAAAATTGGAAATGCTTTAAGTCGACCCTCTCCTCAACATATCTTTTAAATAACTTTTAACATTAACAACAACATTTGAACAGACAGATACAATAGAAGATGAAGAAGCACGAACAACGGAGGAACTTGAAATAGAAGCACCATCAACATATTCCAATTCAGAACCCTTAACCTTAACAGTAAAACCAAAGAAAGAACTTTTCTTGTATAACTGAAAACAAATTATACTCTGAATATCAGAATCAGTGTCAACCATAATAACTTTGTCCTCAAGTACATAAGAAATCTGAATAGAAGAAGGAGTTAATTGAGACCAACATCGACATATCTCATTCTTCAAATCATACAAGGAGCAATCAATAGACAATCGAGTGCTAAAAGTGTTATTATTCAACACAAACAGACAAAGAATACTGTTATCCCCACTGTCAAAAAAAATATATAAAATAAACTTTAGTAAAAATACATTCAATTTAGAAAATTAATTATTCAATTTCACAAAACTGATACCAACAGTATAAAAAACCGATACCTAGTTACTGACAATAAAAAAATGATACTAAGAAAAAATAAAAATGATACCCAGAAACTAAACCTAAAATACGATAGTTTTCCACTCTATCACAACTTTATATACAACCCAAGCAACGATAATTTTCCAATCATCCCAACATCAATGCAAAAAAATGAAAGATAAATTAAATGAAAAGCTAACTACAATACAACACTGCATAAAGAAACGAATATAATAATAAAAAACCTGCTGCTACTTCCACAATTTTCCATCGACGTACGAACAAACAATGAGAAGAACAGCACTGCATATCATTCATAAAAATGAACATAAAAAGAAAGCACAGACAAATTTTTTTAAGTCGAATAGAAAAACAACAAAAAACAGAATAATATAAGCATACCTAAGAAGAACGAGATCACTGTACAAATATGAAATTGAAAGAACGAGATCAACAAACGCATGAAAATGATCGATATTATAACTGGGAGAAAGATATTTGATCACGACTGAAAAATTTGATGGAAAGAAAGAAGAAGAATAAGCGCGCGAAATTGGGCTGGAAAGGGAAGAACGATAATTTGTCCTTTGGAGAAAAATATTAGCGGGCCGTCCTTCAGCCAAAAAAAGCCCTAAAAAGTGTCCTTGAGAAAAATTTCCTATTTCAGCCATTGAGAAAGAGGAGCAATAGAAATTTCTGTACGTACCTAAATGAGAAATAGAAAGGTTGCTAAGGTTTATAACCGGATATTTATAGGTAGAGCTGAAAATAGAAGAACAGACAAGATTTGATTGAACAATATCGACTTAAAAAGCCCGTTTCGTTCTCGAAACGAAAATGGGTCAACCCATATATCAAAATAGATGCTTTCGAATATTTTAAATCAATTGAACAGGTTTCAAGTCCTAATTCCATCGTATGAAGAAGTTATGTTAAAATCAACTTATTTCAAATCGATTTCAATTGATTTCAATTAAATTGATTTCAATTAAATTGATTTCAAGGCGTTCCGAGCCCGTACAATCAAATGACAAGTCCGATCATTACGAAACTCGAAATCCTATAATAATTCACCATTACGGATCCGATTAAACTGGTTTCGTCGAAATCCGAGTCAGTGGCCAAAATAGCTATTTTCCCGTTAATTAAATAAAATAATAAGTAATTAATTAAATCACTTTTTCAATTCTGATTCAAAATTTAACAAATTTTATCACTTTTGATTTCTTAGATATTTATAACAATTTAAAACAAATTCTCATGTTAATCTAATGTTAATTATTTCACTAATTACCATGTTTATTTTCAATTTCAATAAATTCAGAAATTATAAATTTAATTTTCAATAATTCCATTTAATTGACCTTTCATCCTATTATTCAATCCATTATTATCAAATGGGTGGAATTAACATTGGTTCATGATTTATTACACTAATATTCTCAAATTTCATCTTAATCTCCATTAACGTAATATTTAAATACTTAATTTCATTTAATTGCAATTAATCCAATTATTATAATTTAAATTCAAATAAATTAATTAAATCTTGATTTCCATTCTTTTTATTCCCAATTATCATATTATCAATAAAATAAGCATTATTTCCAAATATTAACTTAATTTACATTAACATAATACTAAATTACATTTTATAGAAATTTATTTCCAATTTAAATTAATAGGCTAAATAAATAGGTGATATACAATAATTGTTACAATTAACTTTTAATTACACTTTTAAGTTATTATTAACAAACAAATGTTACATTTGCTTACATAACACTGTTTTTATCCAGTTATCATTAATTATATAGTAATTCATCAATTAGTTCAATATCTACACTTGTTTCCTTATATTCAATTCATAGCTAAGTATAACATTTAAATTATTTTAATTAATTGGAATTTCATTCAAGTTGTTAATGATTAACTTTAATTAACATTATTACCTTTCACTTTTGTTATAATTTCATTATTAATTTACAAATTTTCATTTCTCTCAATTTTAAATTACCTAAATCCCATTAATTTAACAAATTTAAATTATCTAAAATTTACGGGTCGTTACAAAGTAAATATATAAAATAGCTGAAATGTTTGCATGTCAGATTCCAACATATTTGGGCACAATCAAAACTGTATGACGCTTATTGGAGAATGGATTCTATACTATGACAAGGCACCGGGTACCACCTATCAGGTCTAGAAAATGTACCGAGGACCTCACCAGGATCCCATACCAACACAAGACCGGCCTACCCCTTACTGAATATTACCTAATATGTCACCACCCCGGTTGCTTTGTAGCCCTTTTTGTTGAGATCTCATGCACAACCAATTCATAAATATGTAGATGTATCTAGAAAGGTGATGACACACCCTAATGGGAGCGACCCATTTAGCCCTGTTGCATCTTTCTTGTTTTAATCATTCCCAGTTGATGAGGCTTGATGCTATGTTTTACCTTTTTGAATAGCAATCCCGCTTGGAATGCTAACATCTACACTCCAGGCATGTCAGCATTGGTCCATACAATTTGTCCAGGATAAGGACAAACCGAAGGCATTACTTTTACTACATCCATTTCAGAACCACCCTCAGGATTAGTAGGAAGCAGCCCTTGCACTTCAATGGCTCTGCCTTCGGTTCCATACTCTTTTAGATGTCTTCATTTCGAAACGCTTGAGTTGGACCGAAGTGACCTTCGGATAACATATCCGATCACGGTCTCTTCGAAACAACATTCGATAGCTCCGGTAAACTCAACCCCGGTTCTTTTGGAAATAAGCAGACATAAGATAAGAGTGGAGTCCAACTCCTAACCATTTGTGGATGGATTTTCTTATCATCTATTATAGAAGAGCGAAATGAGATTTATATGCACAATACAGCATCATTTGGAATGATTGTGCCATATACTCACATGTTTTCTCTAGATATTTCCAAAGTTACGTTTTGGTCCAGATTTAGTAGTCGGTTATTTAATTATCAAATAAACAATCATTCAAAATTGATTTGATTTCATATGGGATGTACCAAGCCTTTATTAATTAATCTTCCATTAGTTAAAATACTTTGCAAAACTGATCAAAAGATCTCTTCAATCACTATTTCCAAAACCCTTAACATCCTTTTACACTTGGAAACATTATATTCTTATCTCAAGGGTATAAGTATATTACCAGAACATTTGGAAAATTTCCTCCTACCAAATTCCCTTTTTTTACAAACATTACTTATTATAAAACCAAACTATCCTTTATAACAATTCACTTTTTAAAAGCTCACTTCATAATTCAGATAACTTATAAATTTCCAAAGTCAATTTATAAAACACTTTTATAAGTCTACAAGTCAATTACGAAATCTCTTTATAAACCTCTAAAATCATTTATAAAACATTTCTTCATTTAAAACTCCCTTGATAAATCTTCTTTAAGAAAAATGCTTTACAAAATACCTTTTGCAACTCATCCTTTTAAATCACTTTAAATAAATCTTTTTACTTAGTAAAACCCATTTTTATAAACAGTTTATTATTTATAAATACCTTTATAAAATAATAATATAACTTAGAAATCATTTATAAACTTTAAACCCAAATTGATTAAAGAATTGAAATTAATTCAAAACTATACTTTTTAATTTCAAAAAGTGATTAGCAATCCCATTGGTACTTATTTAAGTTACCATTTAGTTTCAATTTTATTCCAAGTTAGTTATCAATTATTTACATAAATCAACATATATGTAAATGTAATTCATATCCAAATTAGTAACATGTCAATACAACTCAACTAGCATATATGTAATGACCCGATTTTCCTTACAATTCAAGCAAACAATAAACCATACATGTCCAACCCAAATCGAATGGAAAGACGGATAGTTAAGGGAAAGTAAGAAGAAAGAAGAAGAGAAGAGAAGAAGAAGAGGAAAGAAACTAAAACAACACAGAATCTCACAATTGTAGTGGAACAATATATAATATAATATTAATGATCCTTACAATGAGAAACTATTATATACATACATTCAACAGAGTACAACAATAATTCACTATCATCGGCCTGGACAGTTACAACAGCATGACCTCGCAAATGCTGATGTTTTCAACAACAATGCAGCGGAAAATAAACATATACATGAATACGACTTGAAGACCTCCAACTCGTCTTCTAAGCTCCAACGCATCCAAAGCAATCTGTAATTATGCTCGGTCTGACCCAAGCATTATAATAAAATAGCATCCGAGTCAGTTTGGAAAACCAACAAGAGAAAACACACCCCATTCAACTTTTAAATTTATCAAAACCTTTCAAAAATCAAAAGTATCTCGTAAGACCACGCCGCACATAAACACGGATCTGTTTTTACCTTACGATAACCAAATAGTTTCATATGAAATCCTCCGATATTATAATAGTGACTAATATACTAGTACTTTTTAATCATAGCCGAAATTGTTACATTAATTAAATTCTAGCACACTAGGTTCTACAACCAAAACTGAAGGCTCGTATTGGATAATGGATTCCAACTATGAAAGGGCAAAGGTCTGCCCACCGAATCTGTACACCTCTAGATCAAGTGTACGGGAGGCTACAACACGTTGCACCTCCGCTACTATGGACCGGCATTACGCCCTTCTCGAGTAGCACAGAATGTGATCACCCCTCGGTTGCAATCAACAGCCACGCAATAGGATCCCAAAGCTTACATGAATATCGCTCTAGATTTGAGATGATCATACCCTACTTGGGTGCAACCCACTTAGCTCTACCACCTGTCCCTGCTTTATTCATTTCCCAGGTGTGAGGCTCAAAGAGGCCATGCTCTTACTATTTATATAGCACTTCCACTTGGAATGCTAACATTGTCCTCCAGACAACAATGCAATATCAGCATTCATCCATACAATTTCATTCTGGGACTGAACGAAATGATTGAGTGCTCCGTCTCCAAATCCCATTATCTTCAAGATATCTTCACTTTGAAATGCATTTATTAGATCGAAGTGATTTTTGGATAGCATATCCGATCCCACTCTTTACTAAACAACAGTCGACAATTTCTGGTAAACTCAACCCTGGTTCTTTAGGAAATAAACAGTCAAAGATAAGATTGAAGATCACCTTCTAACTGTTAATGGACGGATTTTCTTATCACTTCCCTAGGAGAACGAAACGAGATTTACATGCACGGTACACCATCATCGGAGATGACTGTGCCACATAACTCACGTGTTTCTCTTAGATATTTCCAAAGTTACGTTTGGGTCCACATTTGATGGTCAGTTATTTAACTATCGAATAACAAACATTGAGATATGGATTTAATTCCATAGGAAAAACCAACACTTGTTAAGCACCAAGCAACAATACGCCTTTTATTAATAAATCTTTTATTAATTAAATTCACTTTGTAATACTTGAATCAAAAATTCTTTTTACAAAGACTGATATAAACCCAAAAATCCCCTTTTCTCCAAACTTGGAAAAATATCTATATGCTTATCTCAATGGTATAAGTATATTTACCAACAATTTGGAAGATTCCCCTTTTTATTCAATTCAAAAACCATTTATAAATACTACTATAATTCACAAAACCATTTCTAAACTCCTTTTGTAAATCTATAAACCCATTTCTAAAATTCCTTTTATAAATATCTAAAACCATTTATAAAACTCCTTTTATCTTTTTAGCCAATCCTCCTTTACGTTTTCCTAAACATGTTATAAGATTCCTTTTATGATCCACATCTTCTTATAAAACCTTATTTATAAATCTCATAAATATTTATAATATAAATTCTAATCATTTACTTAAAACACTATTATAACGTAGTAAACATTATAAATAAATGGATATTAATGTTAAAACATTTAAAATAATTACTAATAAATTCTAAAACATCCTAAATTAAACAATAATAATTTATTTTCAACATTTTTGTAAATACTAATAATTAATTTCTAAAACTTTACTGATAAATAATTACAATTAATTTCAAACCATATTAACAATTTTAAATAATAAACTTTTCAAAATATTAAAATATTGATACAGCACTTTTAAATGGTATTAATATAAATAAATAATTTTTAAAACATAATTATATTCCCTTAATAAAAATCCGCACTTAACTTTTTACCTAATTGTCTCCGTATTTATAAAACTATATTTCTAAATCTCTTTTATTTTATGAAACTTCCTTTCATAAATCCCTGTTATTTATGAACCTCATTCATAAATCCATCCCTTTATAAATCTCACTTATTCACAATATCCATTCAAACATAATATCAACCGTTTTTAACATTGCTTTCATTGGTAAAAATTTCTTTTATAAATTTCTTTCAATTTATAAAATATCGTTTAACAAATTCAATTTACCCTTAACTTCAATTTCCAAAATAGAACCAATTATTTCTAAAATATCATCATGTATCTTATATTAAATCCACCGTTTGATTTATTCTCCAATTTATTAAACGATAAAGGGGATTCCTTTAATTATAAATCCCGTTTATAAACCCGTACTTTTATTTTCAAAATACGATTTTACAAATCTTCACTTCAGTTGTAAAATATCACTTTTGTAAATTATCATATTTATAAATTTCACCTTCATAAATAAATTATAATATGTGTACCTATATAAATATATATTACTTTATATACAATGGTTAATAAATATTTCTATAAAAATATTTATAATTTCTCTTTAAAACCATATCTTTTATTATAAAAGACAGACTTATCTTAAAATATTAAAAATCTTTATATTTAGTTCGAAATCTCTATTTGAAATATTTTATAAAACTATCAAATCATGTTATCCAAAAATCATACCTTTGATTTTAAAATAAATTACTTCTTCAAATAATTCAAGAACAATAATTTAAAATATTTATAATTTTCAAAATCGCATGGAAGTCTCATTTTAAATTAATCACTATTTTATGGTATCTTAAAAACCGAAATACAAGGCCCAATGCTACCAAAGCACTAATAAGCAAGATCATATTCATGTCATCCAATATAACATCCACCATATCATATATCACAATATATATGAAAAATAAAATTATTAGTGTGAGGAATCCTGTTGGATCCCTCCAACCTATCCCCTCCATCACATACAGTATATGCGCATAAAAATATAAGTCAACCGCTTCGAGGCGGGATTCATATACAAAGGGTCATCGCTCTTACACGGGAACGTAATAGAGTCTAATCCGCTCCGATAGGCGAGAATATATCCAATCCAACTAATAAATATAGTAAATTATTGAAACATTCGATATCTATCAATAATAAATATCCAAACATCCAATAGTTAAATTTTTTATCAACTAAAAATATTTCTAGTTAACCAAAAAGGTGAGATTGACTCACATTGATTTTCAGTTTCGTCAGGACGTTCCATTTTGAATTAAAATTGAACGGACGTTCAATTTTAACCCAAAGTCCCAGCTAGCTCTGAATCCACCCAATCCAATTCCATAGCATAGTGCTCGTTGATACGAACGCAACGCAACTCGCCGCGTCTTGTACGAGTTAAATATGAATTAATGAATATTTGAATAACTAATTAAAAATTAACTTAATAAAATTAAAATTTAAACTATAACCTATCTTCTCCCTTCACACGCACGGTTTCAGGCCGCTTCGTTCTTTCTTTTTTATTTAAACAAATGATCGTGCCAAGCCAGTCGCCATCACTGACCTACCGTCGTTCGCACCGCCCTTCCCCAACCTCGTGCCGCCACCGGTAGCACCACGCACTGTGCCTGTGCATTGTAAGCAAACCCAAAAACTACTAACGAATGCGGCTCGATTGTCACCACCTCGCTCCTCTTCGGCTCGATCTAACTGTTGAATAGCTTCATCTCGACCTCATCGATGTTTTGTTAGTTGGAAGTTAAGTGTGAAACGGCCTCGAGTGGTTGCGATGGACAGTGGCCGTTGGATGATGGGAAGGTTCAAACGATAACAATGGCGTACTTTATCAGTTTGCACGCGAATTTTTTTAGTTTTCACGCAAACAAATAGAGGAGGGGGTATGGGAACGACGTGGGCAAGGTATGGGAAGGCATGGCTAATAAAGAATATATATATATATATATATAAATCTAAAATATTCTTCTGTAAACGTCCAAAAATTTCAAACTCCAAATGAGGCATGCTGCTTGGCATTTTATATGTTATACCCCTATTTCGAACACAATGGAACTAGTCTCGAGACCTAATTCGATCATATGTAGAAGATAGCTTTTTGAACCTAATTATATTATATAAATTTCCAAAATTAATTTCTATGTGTTTCGAACTCGTAAGAAACCAAATGATACTTCTAATCATCACGAAATTCGACGGCATAAAATAATTCATTATTACGGATCCAAAGAAACTGGTTTCGTTGAAATCTGAGACAGTGCCCCAAAAGACTATTTTTACGCGTTAATTAAAACGAGTAATTTTCACAGAATGATAGTTGCAACTATCATTTTCTGTTTACACTATAAAGTGTCCTTCATACTAAAACACAAACTTGCTGTCCATGAGACTAATTTTTTTTGTAACTTCTTCCTTGTGCCTAATTTCCTGTATTAACTAATACTATTCCAAAAATCAACTAATATCATTTCAAATTATAAAATCAAAATCCAAATTTTAGTTATCAACATTATTTTCAATACTCTCAAAAAGTTTCTAACACCTATATTTACATAAAATTTCGCAAACGTCTCCTTTGCGTGGCCTGATTGTAAAAATTTACAATATATATATATATAATTACAAATATACATCTTATCTTCAAGGATGAGGCATCCCATAGGGGAAAATATAAAAATACGGTATGTAATCCAAGATGTGTACCTTATTTCAGTATTAGCAAGCATTACAATCAACAAAATGCGAAAGCGAGCTCCAAATGCGAAGCATACGCCATCCGCTTCTACTAAACACAAAACAATAATGAGAACAATAAATGTAATATCAACATATAACACAAACTAATACAATAACTATATGCAAATGCAACAAGAGAACATAAAACAAATAATCTCCATTTAATTTAATTCATAACCATATCAATTTGCATTTTCCAGTTTCAACATTATATTTATTAAAGCCCGTACGATGTACATATATCATCCATAGGCAAAACCATATCCGATTACTCGCTCGATCACACAATTTCACTTTCGAAGTAGTATCATTCACACGATCACTCTAGTGTGGACTCAGATCCGGTTTCTTGATTTGAAACTGCCATTTTCCTTGCATAGCCATATACTATGATTGTGAATATCAGAATCAATCAAAAATTTGGATCGGTATAATTCACCTCGAAATCATGTGTCTGAATCTGGATCAAACAGTTATGCGAATAAAATTATATACGTACTGTGATAACCCGGATTTTTGAACTATTGGTTAATTTGATAATTAACTGATTTTAAAATATTGAGGTACTTATTTCATTTGATTAAATTATTAACAACAAGGATAATTTCTTATTTATTTAAAGGATATATTTTAAGCTTAAGTTTAAATAAGATTTAAATTAAGAAGTTCATTTGTTTTAATATTCTTTCATTTTTTTTCAAACATAAGATAAATTGATTTGTGGAAATCTATATATAGAGTTAAAATAAATTTCCCAAGCATATAAATATAGGATGCATTTAATTTGATTAAAGCCTAAGTTATTATAAATAAATGTTTACTTGAATTCACTTTTCTATATTTATTAAATCTAAAAGCTTATTTACGTAAGATAAATACATTATATATATGTAAATATTACATAAATATATATATATATAGCTTAAATAAATTAATAAAAAGACAAGTTAACACTTGTAAGTATATTAAAGTGGTTTAAAGACATTTGTAAAAATAAATGCATATGTGTAAGCAAATTAACACATAAGAGGACAAATGGCAATATTTCTCTTTGATAATTAATTTTAAAAATTTTAAAAATATGAAAGAAGAAAGAGCTGTTTATACCTTTCAGCTCTAAATCTATCTTTTCTTCATTGCAAGTAAAACTAAATAGATCAAAGGAATAAAAATTTGGAAATGCAAATCAAAAGAAAACTCAAAGGCGAATTCAATAGCAGTTTCAGAATCTTCCACAACCTGAGGTCATGCAAATGATAATGAAGATCAACAGCCAAATTTAAATTCAACAACAAGTAATAGGAAAATTCAAAAGCAATCAACTACCTGAATCATCAAGCAAATTCAAACTAAATCAAGTTCAGAGGTCAGATCAAAGTTTTCAAAAACAAGTGCAGGCTTCTTTGATTCAAACATTATAAAGGTGAGTAAACATTCTTTTGCAAAAGTTAAAATAGAATTAAACTTGCTTGCGAATGATTTCTGAATGAAGTATATTTGCATGTTCCTTTATATGTATGAACTCTGTATACATGTGAAATTTAAGTGTGCATGTCTGATTAAATAGCTAACTGTTCTGTTCATCTTTAAATTAAGTAAACTCCTCTTTTATAAGACCTTAAACTTATATATCTTGATTCCAGTAGTATGATATGAAATGTACTGTAATGATTGAGTGAATTTTAGTTTGCATGTTTATATATAGGTAGATATAAAGATATGCATGTCTGTACATATATCTGTCTCTGTTTTATCTAAGTACAGGCTTCAGATTTTTATAAAAAAAATTCATATCTTTACATCTATTTGATTTTAGTGTAGGTTGTATAAATGGAAAGGGTTTCTAACAATATACTTTAAATTTTAAAAATAGATTCGAGGATATATAATAAGTATTTAACTCAAAATTTAAGATTACAGTAGAAATCAAAGAAATGGGTAAAATTCGAAATTGTTATTTTAAAACTTTGATGTTATAATCTGATTAATGTTGGCAAATGATGAATTTAGAAACAGAATTCATGAATTTTAAGATTGGGATGGTCGAGAATTTTTAAGTTGAACAGAAAAGTCATTTTCGCAAATTTCAGACGAACGGTGGGGCTGGGATCATCGTGGTTGATGTCGGAGATAGGTTGAAGGCTGTAGATGGTTGGAAAAATAGTGAATGGTTTTACTTTTTATCGTGGTGATCGATCGATGGGAATTTAGGGTTTAGTGAAGGTTTTGGGTATTGTCGAAATCGCGATTTTTCACGAAGTCGTGGGTGATCTGGATGCTATCGTGCATGGGGGAATGGAAGCGTGGGTGAGAGCTGGAGCTTTGGTCGAAGTCGTGGGGGTGCTGATGGTCAGGGGTGGTCGGACGAGGTGATTCTTGGATGGAGTGATGTTCCAGGTGGTTGTCGAAATGGCTAAATTTCGATTGTCGAAATCGTTCGATGATCAGAGTTGTTGTCGTGTTCGAGAGTAAGATGAGCGACTCGTCGATGGTCGGAGAAGTGATCGAAGGTGGTTGGTCGTAGTGTGCACGTGCACGAACGTTTACGTGTGTATATCAGTGGGTTTGTGAAATGGGGAAGATGAAGTTTACTCGAGTTTCGTCTCGGGAAGAACTCGCGTGGATGTTGATTTGGCTCGAGTTTTCTTTGGATCGTACGCGAGTGTTTGAGTGTAACTGTTAAGTTTTTAACAGTTTTAAATTTTAAACAAACAGTTTAAAAATACTCGGGAACAATATCGGGGAAGGAAGGTTTTGGCTCGGGATGACTTTGGGTCGTTTGCAAGATTGAGGTAAACTGTTAAATTTTTAAAACAGTTTAAAAATTTAAACAAAACTCTTTTATAAAAAGGAAAGAAGAAGATGTATTTGTCTTGATTCAAATACATATGAGTTAAAACCAAAGTAAGATGTTTAAATCAGTTTTTAAATTTAAATAAAGGTAAGTTTTAAATTTTAAATAATCAAGTTAAATAAATTTTCTTGAAAATTTATTTCTTTGTAATGAATGGATGTAATTAAATAAAGGGAAATTATTTAATAAAGTAATTAGAGGATAATTATTTTATTAAATAGAAAGTGATTAAGGTTAATTACCTAGTGTTATTAATTAAATAAATTATTTAATTAAAGGATTAAGATTAATTAATAAGGTAATTAATTATTTGTTAAGGTAATTAATTAATGGAAGTAATTAAGGGAAGTTAATTACTGGATTATAAATCAAAGGGGATTAATAATTATGGATTAATTAAGAATAATTACTTAATGTAATTAATAAAATAATTAAAGATGTAATTAAGGGTCATTAATTTATAATTAATTAATGATGTAATTAAGAATTGATTAATTAAGATTAATTAATCAAATGATAAGTGATTGATTTTAATTAATTAAGGATTAAAGTAATTGATTATAATTAATAATTAATAAAGAAATTAAAGTTTAATTACTATATTTGGTTAAGAATAATTAATTTGTGAAATTAATTAAAGTTAATTACTTAAATGTAATTAAAGAATGATTAATCAAGGTGATTAATTAAAGTGGATAATTAGAGGATGATTAATTAATTTATTGTAATTAATTAATGATTATATAAGTAAGATTTATAATGAAGTAATTAATTTAATTAATTTTAAATTAATTAAGAGATGAAGTAATTAATTTAATTCACTTTAAATTAATTTAAGATAGAGATAGTGTAACAACCCGAGTTTTTCTAACACGAAAAACCGGACCATTTGGGTAAAAAGAAGAGGTAGAAGAAGAAGAAAAATAGAAAACAACAACAGAATCTCACATACGCAGTGGAATAAAATATAATAGGTAATAACAGATCTTTACACAAAAAGATATCTATTTCTGTTTACATATACATCATCCAAATACATCATCAGAGTACATCACATCAATATCATACAACTGGACAGTAATCATAACTTGTCCTCACAATTTGAATACACAGCGGAATATATAACTCAAATACGAAAGTACGTATCGCCATCCAGCTCCATAACATCATTTCCTGTAATCTATAATACTCGGTCTGACCCGAGCATTATATAAAACAATACCCGAGTCAGTCTGGAAAACCAGCGTGAGAAAATCACACTCAAATTGATTATTAAAGTTTCAAAATCCTTTGAAAACAAAAGCATCTCGTAAGACCACGCCATAAATAAACATGTCGGGTTTTTACCTTACGATAGCTAAAACACTTTATATCAAAATCCTCTGATATTATAATAGTGTCTACCGAAAGTAAAATAGAATCTAGCTGAAATGCTTGCATCTCACATTTCAACAATAGTTGGGCACAATCAAAACCGTACAGGCACGTAGGGAGAATGGATTTCCAACGAATGACTAGGCACTGGGGTACCACCTATCACAGTACGTGGCCTAGATCACCGTACCGAGGAGTACGCCCGCTCCCCTGCAACACAAGGCCGGAACCATCCCTTACTGGATGATCCTGAATAAAATCACCCCACGGTTGGGATCAGCAACCGCACCACTAAGCCGAAATAAAAAGGGACATCTAGACAGGGATGACCTTACCCTCCAGTGGGAGCTACCCACGAAGCCTTGCTGCATAACCCCTGATTTTCAGTCATTCCCGGTTGATGAGGTTCGAGGCTAAACGATACCTTTTAGAGAACATATCCCTTAGAATGCCCATCGTCCGCTGACGATGTTTCGCAAGCATTCGTCCATACAAGTCCATCCTGGGTTTGAACGGAACCGAAGGCACTACTCCTACTACATCCATTTTGGAAATATCCTCAGGATTAGTAGCGACTAGCCCTTGCACTTCACTGCTCCATCTTCGACTCCGAAATCGTTACACGAAACGTACAAACCGGATCGAAGTGGTATTCGAGTCTCCAGACCTAGAATCCCGGTATACGGAAACTGGATCCCGGTCTCTTCGAAACGATCAGCGCATTTTGCCAATATTGATAGTCGGTTATTTAACTATCAAATTACATCCACAAGCAACCATCACACAATAAATAATTTCCCACATTATTTATTTACCCAAATATCTTTCCAAGATATATTTCCAAATTTTCAAACTCCTTTTGAAAACAATTTCAAAACAGTTTCCGCTTACGGAATACATTTCCAAATATTTATTTCCTCTGAAACACCAAGTACAAAACACTTGGATTTTAAAATAATCTTAAAACACTTTACTATAAATATACTTAATAATATTGAAATTTAAAAACTACTTTAATACCTTAACAAAATATATACTTAAGGAATATTAAAATGGAACTACTTCACAAATATAAACTAATTTCTCTTTTTAAAACATAATACCCAATCACTTTTATATAATTACTACAATAATAGATTTGAAAAATACTTACTTTAAATTTTAAACATTTAAAAAGAATAGATTTTCCAAACATACTTAATATTTAGAAATAATCAATTTTCTAAAATATGCTTTTAAAAACACAATTAGAACTTTTAACTTATATTAAAAATTTCTTTGAAAACATACTTGGCTATCCAGAGAAATACCCTTCTCACTCCCATCTTTTAAAAATAAATCAACATTTATTCTTAAACCAAACCATATCCTTTTATAAATTTCCACTTTGAATTTATATTTTCAAATATCCACTGATATTTTATTTTATTTGATAAACCCAGTTTATATCTTCAAAATTTCACTTCTCTTTTAAAATTCCAATTTTAAACAACTAAATCAATTTCCAATTGATTTTCCAATTTACTTTACTTTACTTTGAAATAAATTTCCTTTACTACTTCATTTATTTCAAAATACATTAACTTTTAGATTTATTCCTTTATTTGAGTTAAAACCCTTTTTAACTGAAAATACCAATTTTAAACTTCCAAAATTCCTTCTTTAGCCTTTAATTAAATTTAATCCTTACATTCAAAATAAATCCTTTATTCTTTAAATTTAATATCACTTTAGTTTAAAGTTAATATTTCCCTTGTTATTTCGAAATTCCCTTATTCCAATTCACTTGAATTATTTACTTAAAATTTACTCTTTTATTTCTTTCAAAATCCAATTCAATATATTTTGATAACTCCTTTTATTGAAATATTCAATCCAACCATATCATCCAATATTTCAATCATCAATAAAAGCATCACAGGATATCAATATTCATAGAACAGAATATCAAATATTCTAAATAATTTTGAGGAATCCAGTTGGATCCCTCCAACCTGTTTCCCTGCATCCACAAACGTTAGCACAATACCAATTCCACTTCAAAGTGGAATATCGCGGTATATGGGATTTATATAAATCATCCGCTATTATGCGGCGCATAGGGTCTCATCCGCTATATAAATGCGGGAATATCAACAACTCAAATATATACATATGCCAATATGTATATATTGCTATATACTACTATATATATAATATAGCATATTCAATCAATGCAATCATCCAATCAATTATTTAAATTTAACCATTTAAATTTAAAATAAAATTCAACTGAGTGATATTAACTCACCTTATTCCATTTGCCTTCCACTTCCAATATTGCCTTGGTTTCTTGATTTTTAACCTTGAATAATCATTAGACGTCTTGTTAATATTCGAACTAATTGAACCATTAATTCCGTTTAATTTTAAACAACTAATTACTCAATTTTAAACTAATAGTTCAAATTTTAACTTAATTTCCTTTATATCTACATATACTAGAATAACCTATATATATCTATATATTTAAATATCTACCTGTTTATAAATCTTACAACATTTCAAAAACCCTATTATATTTAAACTGTATATGTATGTATTTCATTATAAAAACAAAAATAAAATAATTTACTTACTGTAATTTCATTATCGAAATTGAAAAACAATACCTCACAACGTGCTTTAGTTTGAACCAAACTCCCCATCAACCCACGCGAGCCCCTACTGGACTCCAACACCTCACCGCGGATCTTGCGAACGTTGCCTGACTTCGAATCACACGCCTCCTGGATGATAGCATCGCATCATTCGCGAGTCTCCTAGCTGCTCTGCCTCGATCGCCAATCCCCCAAATCAAACGACGACGTTGAACTCGAGCAACCCCTGACTGCTTCGCAACCAGAACCCTACCCTCGAACTCGGCCGCCTTGCAAGCGCCACCTCCATCTTCCGCTTGTGCCCCCAAACCCCACGCAATCACAGTCGCTAATTGCGAGCGACGCGACACCTTCCCAGCTTCCAACGCCTGCCACCACTTCGAGACTTCGAACACACACCACCCCACTCCCCTCGACCCCTTCAAATCGAACTGGTTTCGAAATCGAGTTGCGAAACTCGATTCCACAACTCGCCGCTTGCGTCGAGATCGGCTGCCAATTATTTGGGTTTCGATTTTAGAACGAGAGGGATTTATTTTATTTGTTCGGCCATAAATTCTTTGATCTGTTATACGTGTTCGGTTGTTTACTTTTAAGGGGGACGCGTGTTCTACTAGGTGGACACTTGTTCTAAAATTTTCTTTCGTTATCTGGCTTGAGAATGAAGAAAGAAAGAGATAAGGTCGGGTACCTGAATAGCGGTTTGAACTGATAGAAAAGATAAGTCGATGTGAAATAAATTTAACTGCAGTTGACTAGTAAAATTATCAAATTTAAAATCAAATTCGAATTGTTCCGATAAAGTCAACTAAAAATTTTGACCTCTTATCAAGGCGTGCCGCCAGGCATTCATAATGTTATACGCCTATTCCGAACACAATGGAAAAGGTTCCGAGTCCAAATTCGATCGTATGGAGAAGATAGCTTTTTAGACCCAGATATTATATTAAATTTTCGATATAAATTTCAGCGCGTTTATCTATCGTACGATCATACAACAAATCCAAACACTACAAAATTTGAAATCCGATAATAATACAATATTACGGATCCAATGGAACTGGTTTCGTTGAATTTCGAGACTGTGCCTCGAAAGGCTATTTTGAAATATCGATTTAAACGATATATTTTCAAAACTGAGCAAAACGGTTCCAAATTCAATTCTGAAAGTTCCAACACCTTCAGAATCATCAGTATAAATTTTCTAAGCCTTCATATTATTTTTAACGGGCTTAAAATTCCAAATTCTATATTTTACTCAATTCCAATTATTAAATTCAACAATTAAATCATCAAATAAATAATGATATTTGAAATTTTGAGTTTAAAATTAACTCTTAAATATTTAAAATCAGTTAAATATCCCAATTTCAAATATACAAAAATCCGGGTCGTCACATTCCTCCCACCTTAAAAGAATTTCGTCCCCGAAATTACCAGTTAGGAAGAATGATTCCATTCCCGTTAACTATTTTCCAAATTCAAACAGTTTTAACAATACCCAAACAATCTTTTATTAATGATACTCTAATCATCTTTTAGCTTCCCAAACTTATTCATAAGTTCAACCCATACCACCTACTTATCCATTCAAATTTAAATTTGAATTCAAATTTTGAATTATCAAAATTTTCCAAAATTTTTCTAACTCCCTAAATTTCCGAAAAATTTCGCCAACGTCTCCTTTGCGCGGCTAGCTCGGTACTACTACAAAATGGCTCTACGGCCTCCCAATCTCAAAAGAAAACAAAAAGCCAAGTGGCTGGATCCAAAACCCAATCAAAATTTCATATAGAAATTCAAATACATACCTTTTTGTCGGGCCATTAAATTTTATCTTCTAAAATCAAAATCCCAATTTATCCATTGCTTTTATACACCTGTATATCCTACTAAGCAATAATATCCACTCACAATTCCAAAGTCATTTTATCGACTTCTTTACAAATTTCCAATATTTGTTTTACTTAAGCCCGTACGATGCACATATATCATCCGTACGCAATATCACATTCGATCGCTCAATCGATCACACAATTCCACTTCCGAACTAGTATTGTCCACCCGACTTCCTAGTGCGGACTCAGATCTGGTTTCTTGATCAGAAACCATCATTCTCCTTGCATAGCCACCAACTATGATAGAGAATTTCCAGAATCAATCAACAATCCATATCCAGGTTCGCCATCGAAAATCGAGTGAAAAATTCCAACTCGGATCGATATATCTATCTCGAAATTCTGTGTTCGACATCTGGACCAAATAGCTATGCGAATAAAATAATATACGTACATCTTACGTATAAATTCCAATTGATTACCAATTATATCAATTCTCTTTTATTCACATTCATTTTGATTGTTATCCCCTTATTCACAACTATCCCATTTCACAACTTCAGTTTTAGTCTTCATTCAACTATTCACTTAGTATATATATTTTTTTATTTTTCCATTCCAAAATTACTAAGTATACCTCCAATACAAATTTTCTTAAGAATTTCATTCTTCAATTCTTAAGTTCATATAAATTTTCTTATACTTATTTACTACTTCACCACCGAAGTGTATATATTCAAATTGAACTCCCATTTCATATGAATTTCAATTTACTTCAATTTACTACTTCATTTCCAATTTTTTCCTTAAATTCAATTCATCTCCAACTTCCAAAAATTGAATTTTATTTAGCTCGACAACAATCCAAGTTAATTCATTAAATAACTATTTCTCAACTTATTTAAACCACTCCTCTGTTTGAGTTCAGTTTCCATTCAACATTTACTTAAGTCAATAGCTTAAGTTTATTTTCCATTTAACCAACCCTTTTAAGTTTTATTTCCATCTTTCATTTGATTCTTATTTAATCAAATTCCATCCATTTATTTATTTAATATAATTGGTTTATTCACTCAATCATTATGAATTTTAATTTCCATACTCAATTCATCTGGAATTATTTTATTAATAACCAGGTCATTTCCAATTTATTTTCACTTATTTGGATTCCATTCGCAATTCAAACCATCACTAATTTCCAATTTCATTAATTCACAATTCAATTTCATTTCTATTCATAAGTTTAACTTACTTGCTTAAGATCTAGGACTATTCATTTAAGTCCATTTCATCTTTATAATCAATTTCAAATTATTACACTTAAGAACTTAAGAATATGAATTTCTTTACACAATTATAAGCATTTTACATTACCTTTATATCCAATTCAATTCAACTTCAACTTACTTACATTTAATTCAATTCCAATTCTCAATTTTATTTAACTCATCTTAAGTTAAATTCAAATATATTTTATTCACCTTCATATACTCGAATTAAATTTTAATTGTAACAACCCGAGATTTCGCAATTATCTGATCATCGTAAAATGACGATTAAAATCGTTGGTTAATTGCTATTGCGGTTTAAATCGATTTGAAATTCCTTTTATAAATTTTGTAAGGATTGTAGTGGGCTTGAAAGAAAAAGAATATTGTGGCCCATACTTGTTTCTGCCGTGATATCTAACTAAAGAAAACCGTCCCTTTGATCTCTCCTTCATTTTCGTATACCCAACCCTTTTTCTTTTTTCGTTCATTCGAGAAAACCCTAGGTCTAGGAAAAGAAAACTATGGCGGTCTCGTCCTGGCGATTTAGGGCTTCGAGACTTTCGAATTGACGTCGCTTGAAGGGGTTTGCCATGCTCGTCTTCTCTTCGACAGAGGTGAGTGAAAGCTCACATCTAATTCACCGACCCTGTTGGTTTTCGTTCGTTTCTGGTTAACTTTGATCTATGGGTTTTATTGTGAAAAATTTGGTTTTGTCGACTTCGACTTCGTTCGATTTTATCTGATAATTAGTGGTTTCGACGTTGACCATTTTAAATCGAATTGCCGAAGTATCGAGTTGTTTTGTTGTTCCTTCGGCTTTAATTGATTTCATGGTAGCCAGGGTTTTGATGTTTTAATTGCTCGATTCCTTACTCTGAAATTTCCATGACTTCGGCATTGTTTTGACCCGATGTTAATCATCTGTAGTTGTTGAAATATTGCAGTCATTTGCCTTGGCACGTTATTGTTCAAACATATAAATTTCCATGATATTGATTTTTGTCTATGTGATTTCGGCATTTCTTTGATTTTGGGACAACTCCAGTTTTGAAATCTGACTTAGTGGATTCCTTGTTCATCACGGTTTTGACTTGAATTAATTTCTTTGAATTGTTGGCATTGATTTCGAAACAAATTCACTGCTCGTCTCACTTTGGATTGGAACTGCAGTCTATCATTTCTGTAGTATACTCGGTTCGTCTGATTGCTGCTTGCTGTTTGACTTTTGTAAAAGTGTCGGGCTTGCACTGTCACCTGTTCTGCATATGTGTGCATATACACAAATATGTTTGTGTGTATGCATATATGAGTGGATTGACTTGATAAATATAGTTCATGTAATTACAGTGTCTAATAGCTACTGTCTTGAATTAATTATGTTTGGTTCATTGCTGTATTGTTATATTAATGGTGCACTTGTCTGCTTCATCTTTTGATCATCATATGTCCTGACTTGTACTGTTGTTCATGAATGCACTATGCACTCATTCCAGCAGTTGTCTTTGCATTCTGTAGTCATGTGTACATCACTAACACTCGAGTCTGGTTCATTGATTAGTGAGTTGTATTTATGAACCTTGTCGAGTCTGATTTTTCTGGAATGCCACTGTTTCAAGTATTGTGGTCTTCATGGATGTTGTGTCTGCATTCACTACCTCATTTTGTATTTGTTTTGAACCATGCTCATTTGAGGCTTACATTGTCTGATGACTGCACTATTCACTATACTTATAGGTTGCTGCATCATGTTGTTTACCTGTAGTTGTATTCACTTAATGTTGCATTATTTTGGGTCCGGCCCTGTTGCTTGAGATGTTGGTTCGATCTTGTGTCTGTAGTTAAAGTCATGTACACTCTGTCGAGTTACTGTTGCATTTAAGTTGCTTAATTCCTTTCCACAACTTGACTTTGTGGTCTGGATCATTCATGTCGTCACTGGGCCATCTTACTGTCATGTTGTATTGAGTTTGTTAGCCTGGTTGTGCTGTAGTTCCTTGTTGCCACCTCTGTTTCACTATTGTTCAGGTTGTACTTATTATTTTACTGCATCATGTGGGCAGTCTTTGCCTGTGCATGTTTGTCACCTGATCCGGTACACCTGATGTTGTTGTCTTCATTTGGCATTTGGATTTGTTTGTGTACTTCACAGCTATATGTGCTTATTGTATATATTGGCTGTCGTGCACTGGTTATCTTCACAGCATTGTATAATTCGAAGTCTGGTTCAAGTTGCAGTGATACCGCTTGCATTCTGGTTTCTCTGTACTTGATCCTCTGAGTTGCTTGTAGTAGTGTTGACTTTGTTGAAGTTTTGCTCTTATTTGGTTTGGGGGCGTACTTGCTTCCCAGACCAGTTGCATTATAACTATTGAGGCAGTGGTATTGATTTTTGAATCTTCACTTTCTCCTCATCATTGAGGCTATACTCTTGGTTGCTGCATTTATGTTTTACGATAGCACTGTCCAGTTGAGTTTGAGTCGTACAACTCGAACTTGATCTCGAGATGGTGCCATTTGTTTGTGATTTTCATTGAGCTTTCGTGTATTTCATCGCGGTAGTGGCGAGGCAGTGCACGCGTGCGTGTACTGCAGCCACACCGAAAATTTGATTTGGATTTGCTGTTTTTTTTGTTTAACACTGTTCAGTGTTATATCTGCCGTTATCCGATTCTCTTATCGAGGAGTTGGATATACGAGATTTCTGTGACTGTCGTCTATTTAAATTATTACTGCCTATATGCACTAATAAACTGGTTTGAATTAGACTGACCTGGGTATTATTTTCTTTTGAATGTAATACTCGGGTCAGACCCGAGTTATTTCAGGTTGTAGATTTTCTTCTTTGAGTTGCTGTTCAGGATTCGAAGACTTTTCACATCTTCTGAAGTTGTCGGTGTCATTCTGTAGTAGTCTTGTCATTGTATAGAACGATATGTATTCATGTATATTAGTCGATAATGTACTTGTATATATAACTTCTAGAGTCGACAGTTGTAGTTGTATCATATGTATTGTGTCAACTATGTATTAACTGACATCAGTTATATATATATGAGACTTTTGTTTTATCTGTGTTCCGCATTTGTATTATCTGTGTTATTGTTATATCTAATGTCCTAAACTATTATGAACTATCATAGTTTGTTTTATACTGATAATTGGGTGTGTCGATGGGAGTAAATAAATGATAAATGAAAAAGTAAAAGTATATACCACTCCTATCGAGATAACCAATATTAGTGTAAGGTCAACTACGGATGGTCGCTCCTATCCAGCCTTATTCTTCGTAATAATAGACAGTATTTCTTTTAATACTCTTTGTTATTATGAGCATAGAGGTGGGGCATCACAGTTGGTATCAGAGCTTGGGGTTTATGGACATAATATAAAATATAACTTGGATGGAACATATGTTACAACTGTAGGTCGATGTTTTATCTATGATTGGAGTCAAAACTAAAGTTTTGAAGTTTTGATGAAATTTTTAAATATCGTTATTTAAAAATAAAAGTGGAATTGTGCTTTGTTGTTTGGATGAAATTGTATTCTGATGATTTGATTGATTTGTGTTCTATTTATCAGAGTGCGCAGCGGAAACAGTGAAACTGTCTTCGCTGAGTACAACTGATAATCTTTTTGATTTAAGAATCAAAATACGAAATTGATATGAATTCCAATTGTTGTTTACATAGCTGTAATTATTTGTTTCTTTGAGAATTTCGAATCCAAATTGAGGATTCGAAGAAATTGCAGATATGCGATTTTTGTTGAAATTTCCGCTGGCTTTCTTTTGTACTAATCATCTAGTGATTAGATTTTTGCTGTTTTGAATTATCTTCATTGAAGATACAATTGAATGATTTCTTTGTTCATTTTGTAATACGTGCAAAAATTTGAATTGCACGTTATTGCATTTATTTTACGTTGAACCGGTGCTTGGTTATGATACGTATTTTGTTGCCGTTGTTTTTATAACGGACTTATTACACCAATGCTGAATTTTTGAGGCACGGTGTTTTGTTGACAATTTTAATAAATGAAAATTCACCGATGTCACGTTTTGATGTGAATCCTTTGATGAGATATTTGATGTTTTAAAATTTCTGTCGCTTTGACTTCAGTAACAGCCAAAATTTTAAAAGTGGATTTTCAAGCGGTTATTCCGCAATACTGATTTGTGACCGTTTTTACGGTATTTTGAGAAGTACAATTTCCTTATCGAAATTGTTACTAATATTGTTGTTTTAATCACGTGATGGGAAAATCGTTTTAAAATGAAAATTGTTTTATAAATTTTTAACAGTTTGCGTTTTCAAAAGAATGAGAAAGCGACTTAAACGATTCAGCAAAATCGAGGATTATGACCCCTTTCTTTTACTGTTTCGCTTAACTCCGGACTTGTCCAGTTGAGAATGTGAATTGTTATTTTACAAAATAAATAAAATTGTTTTCAAAAATTTTACAGTTTGCGATTTCAAAAGAATGAGGAAGCGATTTAAACGTTTCAGCAAAATCGAGGACTATGACCCCTTTCTTTTATTGATTCGCTTAATTCCGGACTTGTCCGTTTGAGAATGTGAAATGTATTTTTACAAAATACACAATTTTGCACTTTCAAGGAAACGATGAAGAGAATCAAACGATTTAGTAAAACACGTGGTATGGGACATGTGCGTTTGCTATTTCGGTTAATTCCGGACTCGTTAATTGAAATATTTGATGATTTTGTGTGCTTTCGAGCCACTATGAGGACCTTCGGGTCATTTGTTGGACCTTCGGGTCATTTGTTGGGCTTTCGGGCCACTCTGCGGACCTTCGGGTCAAATACCAGTACTAGACCTTCGGGTCACTCTGCGGACCTCCGGGTCAATCTGATGGGCGCCAAAATTATGTTGAGTACTTGGTAGGCTTCGGCCACTCTGAGATGCACGTGCGGCGAATTAAAAACTCGCCATCTGATGGGATCGATCCAAGCTTTTATGTTGATTTTCTAGTCTTCTTAATTGATTTCTAGATATTTGTTGTTTCCAATTATCTGCAGGTAATTGGATATTTGTTGATATGAGTTCTGGTTATCGTTTTTGATAATCAGATAATTGTAGTTTCTAATTATCGCTTGTGATAATTAGATATTTGTTGATATGAGTTCTGGTTATCGTTTTTGATAATCAGATATTTGTTGCTTTTAATTATCGCTTTAGATAATTAAATATTTGTTGATATGAGTTCTGGTTATCGTTTTTGATAATCAGATAATTGTAGTTTCTAATTATCGCTTGTGATAATTAGATATTTGTTGATATGAGTTCTGGTTATCGTTTTTGATAATCAGATATTTGTTGCTTTTAATTATCGCTTTAGATAATTAAATATTTGTTGATATGAGTTCTGGTTATCGTTTTTGATAATCAGATAATTGTTGTTTCTAATTATCGCTTGTGATAATTAGATATTTGTTGATATGAGTTCTGGTTATCGTTTTTGATAATCAGATATTTGTTGCTTTTAATTATCGCTTTAGATAATTAAATATTTGTTGATATGAGTTCTGGTTATCGTTTTTGATAATCAGATAATTGTTGTTTCTAATTATCGCTTGTGATAATTAGATATTTGTTGATATGAGTTCTGGTTATCGTTTTTGATAATCAGATATTTGTTGCTTTTAATTATCGCTTTAGATAATTAAATATTTGTTGATATGAGATTTAATTATCGCTTTTGATAATTAAATATTTGCTGATTTGAGATTTAATTATCGCTTTAGATAATTAAATATTTGTTGATATGAGATTTAATTATCGCTTTTGATAATTAAATATTTGCTGATTTGAGATTTAATTATCGCTTTAGATAATTAAATATTTGTTGATATGAGATTTAATTATCGCTTTTGATAATTAAATATTTGCTAATTTCGAATTTAATTATCGCTTTAGATAATTAAATATTTGTTGCTTTGAGATTTAATTATCGCTTTAGATAATTAAATATTTGCTGATTTGAGATTTAATTATCGCTTTAGATAATTAAATATTTGCTGATTTGAGATTTAATTATCGCTTTAGATAATTAAATATTTGTTGATATGAGATTTAATTATCGCTTTTGATAATTAAATATTTGCTGATTTGAGATTTAATTATCGCTTTAGATAATTAAATATTTGTTGATATGAGATTTAATTATCGCTTTTGATAATTAAATATTTGCTGATTTGAAATTTAATTATCGCTTTAGATAATTAAATATTTGTTGATATGAGATTTAATTATCGCTTTTGATAATTAAATATTTGCTAATTTCGAATTTAATTATCGCTTTAGATAATTAAATATTTGTTGCTTTGAGATTTAATTATCGCTTTAGATAATTAAATATTTGCTGATTTGAGATTTAATTATCGCTTTAGATAATTAAATATTTGCTGATTTGAGATTTAATTATCGCTTTTGATAATTAAATATTTGCTGATTTGAGATTTAATTATCGCTTTTGATAATTAAATATTTGCTTATTTGAGATTTAATTATCGCTTTTGATAATTAAATATTTGTTGAATTTGAAATTTGATTATCGTTGCGATAATCGAATATTTGTTGATTTGAGAAATTTGATTATCGTTGTTGGTGATTGAATATTTGTTTTCTGACTATCGTATGAGATAATCAGATATTTGTTTTGTCTTCTGATTATCGTTTGAGACAAGTAAATAATTGCGATTTGAAAAATTCAATTATCATTTTGATGATTGAATATTTGCGACTTTTGAGATTTGAGCTTCGTCTTTTTCTCTGGCGATTCAGGTGAGTAATTTGATTTACTCACATTAAATTCGTGCTCTGTATGGGATTTCTGCTCTGGTTTTCCTTCTCTTTTAGTTGCTGGAACTCGATGAATTCTTGCTTTAGACAGTCGTCTGATTTTGATTCCTTAATCCCCACGATGTTGATTCTTTTGATTTGAATCAGTCGAACCTTTTGATTTCATTTCTAATACTTCCCCTGCTGACACTTGCTTTGCTTATACATCCGACATTGCCATGCTCTTTTGGTTGTTACCTTTTATCCATTTATTCCCTATGATTGCGTGGACGCAATTTCTTTAAGGAGGGGAGTCTGTAACAACCCGAGATTTCGCAATTATCTGATCATCGTCAAATGACGATTAAAATCGTTGGTTAATTGCTATTGCGGTTTAAATCGATTTGAAATTCCTTTTATAAATTTTGTAAGGATTGTAGTGGGCTTGAAAGAAAAAGAATATTGTGGCCCATACTTGTTTCTGCCGTGATATCTAACTAAAGAAAACCGTCCCTTTGATCTCTCCTTCATTTTCGTATACCCAACCCTTTTTCTTTTTTCGTTCATTCGAGAAAACCCTAGGTCTAGGAAAAGAAAACTATGGCGGTCTCGTCCTGGCGATTTAGGGCTTCGAGACTTTCGAATTGACGTCGCTTGAAGGGGTTTGCCATGCTCGTCTTCTCTTCGACAGAGGTGAGTGAAAGCTCACATCTAATTCACCGACCCTGTTGGTTTTCGTTCGTTTCTGGTTAACTTTGATCTATGGGTTTTATTGTGAAAAATTTGGTTTTGTCGACTTCGACTTCGTTCGATTTTATCTGATAATTAGTGGTTTCGACGTTGACCATTTTAAATCGAATTGCCGAAGTATCGAGTTGTTTTGTTGTTCCTTCGGCTTTAATTGATTTCATGGTAGCCAGGGTTTTGATGTTTTAATTGCTCGATTCCTTACTCTGAAATTTCCATGACTTCGGCATTGTTTTGACCCGATGTTAATCATCTGTAGTTGTTGAAATATTGCAGTCATTTGCCTTGGCTCGTTATTGTTCAAACATATAAATTTCCATGATATTGATTTTTGTCTATGTGATTTCGGCATTTCTTTGATTTTGGGACAACTCCAGTTTTGAAATCTGACTTAGTGGATTCCTTGTTCATCACGGTTTTGACTTGAATTAATTTCTTTGAATTGTTGGCATTGATTTCGAAACAAATTCACTGCTCGTCCCACTTTGGATTGGAACTGCAGTCTATCATTTCTGTAGTATACTCGGTTCGTCTGATTGCTGCTTGCTGTTTGACTTTTGTAAAAGTGTCGGGCTTGCACTGTCACCTGTTCTGCATATGTGTGCATATACACAAATATGTTTGTGTGTATGCATATATGAGTGGATTGACTTGATAAATATAGTTCATGTAATTACAGTGTCTAATAGCTACTGTCTTGAATTAATTATGTTTGGTTCATTGCTGTATTGTTATATTAATGGTGCACTTGTCTGCTTCATCTTTTGATCATCATATGTCCTGACTTGTACTGTTGTTCATGAATGCACTATGCACTCATTCCAGCAGTTGTCTTTGCATTCTGTAGTCATGTGTACATCACTAACACTCGAGTCTGGTTCATTGATTAGTGAGTTGTATTTATGAACCTTGTCGAGTCTGATTTTTCTGGAATGCCACTGTTTCAAGTATTGTGGTCTTCATGGATGTTGTGTCTGCATTCACTACCTCATTTTGTATTTGTTTTGAACCATGCTCATTTGAGGCTTACATTGTCTGATGACTGCACTATTCACTATACTTATAGGTTGCTGCATCATGTTGTTTACCTGTAGTTGTATTCACTTAATGTTGCATTATTTTGGGTCCGGCCCTGTTGCTTGAGATGTTGGTTCGATCTTGTGTCTGTAGTTAAAGTCATGTACACTCTGTCGAGTTACTGTTGCATTTAAGTTGCTTAATTCCTTTCCACAACTTGACTTTGTGGTCTGGATCATTCATGTCGTCACTGGGCCATCTTACTGTCATGTTGTATTGAGTTTGTTAGCCTGGTTGTGCTGTAGTTCCTTGTTGCCACCTCTGTTTCACTATTGTTCAGGTTGTACTTATTATTTTACTGCATCATGTGGGCAGTCTTTGCCTGTGCATGTTTGTCACCTGATCCGGTACACCTGATGTTGTTGTCTTCATTTGGCATTTGGATTTGTTTGTGTACTTCACAGCTATATGTGCTTATTGTATATATTGGCTGTCGTGCACTGGTTATCTTCACAGCATTGTATAATTCGAAGTCCGGTTCAAGTTGCAGTGATACCGCTTGCATTCTGGTTTCTCTGTACTTGATCCTCTGAGTTGCTTGTAGTAGTGTTGACTTTGTTGAAGTTTTGCTCTTATTTGGTTTGGGGGCGTACTTGCTTCCCAGACCAGTTGCATTATAACTATTGAGGCAGTGGTATTGATTTTTGAATCTTCACTTTCTCCTCATCATTGAGGCTATACTCTTGGTTGCTGCATTTATGTTTTACGATAGCACTGTCCAGTTGAGTTTGAGTCGTACAACTCGAACTTGATCTCGAGATGGTGCCATTTGTTTGTGATTTTCATTGAGCTTTCGTGTATTTCATCGCGGTAGTGGCGAGGCAGTGCACGCGTGCGTGTACTGCAGCCACACCGAAAATTTGATTTGGATTTTCTATTTTTTTTGTTTAACACTGTTCAGTGTTATATCTGCCGTTATCCGATTCTCTTATCGAGGAGTTGGATATACGAGATTTCTGTGACTGTCGTCTATTTAAATTATTACTGCCTATATGCACTAATAAACTGGTTTGAATTAGACTGACCTGGGTATTATTTTCTTTTGAATGTAATACTCGGGTCAGACCCGAGTTATTTCAGGTTGTAGATTTTCTTCTTTGAGTTGCTGTTCAGGATTCGAAGACTTTTCACATCTTCTGAAGTTGTCGGTGTCATTCTGTAGTAGTCTTGTCATTGTATAGAACGATATGTATTCATGTATATTAGTCGATAATGTACTTGTATATATAACTTCTAGAGTCGACAGTTGTAGTTGTATCATATGTATTGTGTCAACTATGTATTAACTGACATCAGTTATATATATATGAGACTTTTGTTTTATCTGTGTTCCGCATTTGTATTATCTGTGTTATTGTTATATCTAATGTCCTAAACTATTATGAACTATCATAGTTTGTTTTATACTGATAATTGGGTGTGTCGATGGGAGTAAATAAATGATAAATGAAAAAGTAAAAGTATATACCACTCCTATCGAGATAACCAATATTAGTGTAAGGTCAACTACGGATGGTCGCTCCTATCCAGCCTTATTCTTCGTAATAATAGACAGTATTTCTTTTAATACTCTTTGTTATTATGAGCATAGAGGTGGGGCATCACAGTTGGTATCAGAGCTTGGGGTTTATGGACATAATATAAAATATAACTTGGATGGAACATATGTTACAACTGTAGGTCGATGTTTTATCTATGATTGGAGTCAAAACTAAAGTTTTGAAGTTTTGATGAAATTTTTAAATATCGTTATTTAAAAATAAAAGTGGAATTGTGCTTTGTTGTTTGGATGAAATTGTATTCTGATGATTTGATTGATTTGTGTTCTATTTATCAGAGTGCGCAGCGGAAACAGTGAAACTGTCTTCGCTGAGTACAACTGATAATCTTTTTGATTTAAGAATCAAAATACGAAATTGATATGAATTCCAATTGTTGTTTACATAGCTGTAATTATTTGTTTCTTTGAGAATTTCGAATCCAAATTGAGGATTCGAAGAAATTGCAGATATGCGATTTTTGTTGAAATTTCCGCTGGCTTTCTTTTGTACTAATCATCTAGTGATTAGATTTTTGCTGTTTTGAATTATCTTCATTGAAGATACAATTGAATGATTTCTTTGTTCATTTTGTAATACGTGCAAAAATTTGAATTGCACGTTATTGCATTTATTTTACGTTGAACCGGTGCTTGGTTATGATACGTATTTTGTTGCCGTTGTTTTTATAACGAACTTATTACACCAATGCTGAATTTTTGAGGCACGGTGTTTTGTTGACAATTTTAATAAATGAAAATTCACCGATGTCACGTTTTGATGTGAATCCTTTGATGAGATATTTGATGTTTTAAAATTTCTGTCGCTTTGACTTCAGTAACAGCCAAAATTTTAAAAGTGGATTTTCAAGCGGTTATTCCGCAATACTGATTTGTGACCGTTTTTACGGTATTTTGAGAAGTACAATTTCCTTATCGAAATTGTTACTAATATTGTTGTTTTAATCACGTGATGGGAAAATGGTTTTAAAATGAAAATTGTTTTATAAATTTTTAACAGTTTGCGTTTTCAAAAGAATGAGAAAGCGACTTAAACGATTCAGCAAAATCGAGGATTATGACCCCTTTCTTTTACTGTTTCGCTTAACTCCGGACTTGTCCAGTTGAGAATGTGAATTGTTATTTTACAAAATAAATAAAATTGTTTTCAAAAATTTTACAGTTTGCGATTTCAAAAGAATGAGGAAGCGATTTAAACGTTTCAGCAAAATCGAGGACTATGACCCCTTTCTTTTACTGATTCGCTTAATTCCGGACTTGTCCGTTTGAGAATGTGAAATGTATTTTTACAAAATACACAATTTTGCACTTTCAAGGAAACGATGAAGAGAATCAAACGATTTAGTAAAACACGTGGTATGGGACATGTGCGTTTGCTATTTCGGTTAATTCCGGACTCGTTAATTGAAATATTTGATGATTTTGTGTGCTTTCGAGCCACTATGAGGACCTTCGGGTCATTTGTTGGACCTTCGGGTCATTTGTTGGGCTTTCGGGCCACTCTGCGGACCTTCGGGTCAAATACCAGTACTAGACCTTCGGGTCACTCTGCGGACCTCCGGGTCAATCTGATGGGCGCCAAAATTATGTTGAGTACTTGGTAGGCTTCGGCCACTCTGAGATGCACGTGCGGCGAATTAAAAACTCGCCATCTGATGGGATCGATCCAAGCTTTTATGTTGATTTTCTAGTCTTCTTAATTGATTTCTAGATATTTGTTGTTTCCAATTATCTGCAGGTAATTGGATATTTGTTGATATGAGTTCTGGTTATCGTTTTTGATAATCAGATAATTGTAGTTTCTAATTATCGCTTGTGATAATTAGATATTTGTTGATATGAGTTCTGGTTATCGTTTTTGATAATCAGATATTTGTTGCTTTTAATTATCGCTTTAGATAATTAAATATTTGTTGATATGAGTTCTGGTTATCGTTTTTGATAATCAGATAATTGTAGTTTCTAATTATCGCTTGTGATAATTAGATATTTGTTGATATGAGTTCTGGTTATCGTTTTTGATAATCAGATATTTGTTGCTTTTAATTATCGCTTTAGATAATTAAATATTTGTTGATATGAGTTCTGGTTATCGTTTTTGATAATCAGATAATTGTTGTTTCTAATTATCGCTTGTGATAATTAGATATTTGTTGATATGAGTTCTGGTTATCGTTTTTGATAATCAGATATTTGTTGCTTTTAATTATCGCTTTAGATAATTAAATATTTGTTGATATGAGTTCTGGTTATCGTTTTTGATAATCAGATAATTGTTGTTTCTAATTATCGCTTGTGATAATTAGATATTTGTTGATATGAGTTCTGGTTATCGTTTTTGATAATCAGATATTTGTTGCTTTTAATTATCGCTTTAGATAATTAAATATTTGTTGATATGAGATTTAATTATCGCTTTTGATAATTAAATATTTGCTGATTTGAGATTTAATTATCGCTTTAGATAATTAAATATTTGTTGATATGAGATTTAATTATCGCTTTTGATAATTAAATATTTGCTGATTTGAGATTTAATTATCGCTTTAGATAATTAAATATTTGTTGATATGAGATTTAATTATCGCTTTTGATAATTAAATATTTGCTAATTTCGAATTTAATTATCGCTTTAGATAATTAAATATTTGTTGCTTTGAGATTTAATTATCGCTTTAGATAATTAAATATTTGCTGATTTGAGATTTAATTATCGCTTTAGATAATTAAATATTTGCTGATTTGAGATTTAATTATCGCTTTAGATAATTAAATATTTGTTGATATGAGATTTAATTATCGCTTTTGATAATTAAATATTTGCTGATTTGAGATTTAATTATCGCTTTAGATAATTAAATATTTGTTGATATGAGATTTAATTATCGCTTTTGATAATTAAATATTTGCTGATTTGAGATTTAATTATCGCTTTAGATAATTAAATATTTGTTGATATGAGATTTAATTATCGCTTTTGATAATTAAATATTTGCTAATTTCGAATTTAATTATCGCTTTAGATAATTAAATATTTGTTGCTTTGAGATTTAATTATCGCTTTAGATAATTAAATATTTGCTGATTTGAGATTTAATTATCGCTTTAGATAATTAAATATTTGCTGATTTGAGATTTAATTATCGCTTTTGATAATTAAATATTTGCTGATTTGAGATTTAATTATCGCTTTTGATAATTAAATATTTGCTTATTTGAGATTTAATTATCGCTTTTGATAATTAAATATTTGTTGAATTTGAAATTTGATTATCGTTGCGATAATCGAATATTTGTTGATTTGAGAAATTTGATTATCGTTGTTGGTGATTGAATATTTGTTTTCTGACTATCGTATGAGATAATCAGATATTTGTTTTGTCTTCTGATTATCGTTTGAGACAAGTAAATAATTGCGATTTGAAAAATTCAATTATCATTTTGATGATTGAATATTTGCGACTTTTGAGATTTGAGCTTCGTCTTTTTCTCTGGCGATTCAGGTGAGTAATTTGATTTACTCACATTAAATTCGTGCTCTGTATGGGATTTCTGCTCTGTTTTTCCTTCTCTTTTAGTTGCTGGAACTCGATGAATTCTTGCTTTAGACAGTCGTCTGATTTTGATTCCTTAATCCCCACGATGTTGATTCTTTTGATTTGAATCAGTCGAACCTTTTGATTTCATTTCTAATACTTCCCCTGCTGACACTTGCTTTGCTTATACATCCGACATTGCCATGCTCTTTTGGTTGTTACCTTTTATCCATTTATTCCCTATGATTGCGTGGACGCAATTTCTTTAAGGAGGGGAGTCTGTAACAACCCGAGATTTCGCAATTATCTGATCATCGTCAAATGACGATTAAAATCGTTGGTTAATTGCTATTGCGGTTTAAATCGATTTGAAATTCCTTTTATAAATTTTGTAAGGATTGTAGTGGGCTTGAAAGAAAAAGAATATTGTGGCCCATACTTGTTTCTGCCGTGATATCTAACTAAAGAAAACCGTCCCTTTGATCTCTCCTTCATTTTCGTATACCCAACCCTTTTTCTTTTTTCGTTCATTCGAGAAAACCCTAGGTCTAGGAAAAGAAAACTATGGCGGTCTCGTCCTGGCGATTTAGGGCTTCGAGACTTTCGAATTGACGTCGCTTGAAGGGGTTTGCCATGCTCGTCTTCTCTTCGACAGAGGTGAGTGAAAGCTCACATCTAATTCACCGACCCTGTTGGTTTTCGTTCGTTTCTGGTTAACTTTGATCTATGGGTTTTATTGTGAAAAATTTGGTTTTGTCGACTTCGACTTCGTTCGATTTTATCTGATAATTAGTGGTTTCGACGTTGACCATTTTAAATCGAATTGCCGAAGTATCGAGTTGTTTTGTTGTTCCTTCGGCTTTAATTGATTTCATGGTAGCCAGGGTTTTGATGTTTTAATTGCTCGATTCCTTACTCTGAAATTTCCATGACTTCGGCATTGTTTTGACCCGATGTTAATCATCTGTAGTTGTTGAAATATTGCAGTCATTTGCCTTGGCTCGTTATTGTTCAAACATATAAATTTCCATGATATTGATTTTTGTCTATGTGATTTCGGCATTTCTTTGATTTTGGGACAACTCCAGTTTTGAAATCTGACTTAGTGGATTCCTTGTTCATCACGGTTTTGACTTGAATTAATTTCTTTGAATTGTTGGCATTGATTTCGAAACAAATTCACTGCTCGTCCCACTTTGGATTGGAACTGCAGTCTATCATTTCTGTAGTATACTCGGTTCGTCTGATTGCTGCTTGCTGTTTGACTTTTGTAAAAGTGTCGGGCTTGCACTGTCACCTGTTCTGCATATGTGTGCATATACACAAATATGTTTGTGTGTATGCATATATGAGTGGATTGACTTGATAAATATAGTTCATGTAATTACAGTGTCTAATAGCTACTGTCTTGAATTAATTATGTTTGGTTCATTGCTGTATTGTTATATTAATGGTGCACTTGTCTGCTTCATCTTTTGATCATCATATGTCCTGACTTGTACTGTTGTTCATGAATGCACTATGCACTCATTCCAGCAGTTGTCTTTGCATTCTGTAGTCATGTGTACATCACTAACACTCGAGTCTGGTTCATTGATTAGTGAGTTGTATTTATGAACCTTGTCGAGTCTGATTTTTCTGGAATGCCACTGTTTCAAGTATTGTGGTCTTCATGGATGTTGTGTCTGCATTCACTACCTCATTTTGTATTTGTTTTGAACCATGCTCATTTGAGGCTTACATTGTCTGATGACTGCACTATTCACTATACTTATAGGTTGCTGCATCATGTTGTTTACCTGTAGTTGTATTCACTTAATGTTGCATTATTTTGGGTCCGGCCCTGTTGCTTGAGATGTTGGTTCGATCTTGTGTCTGTAGTTAAAGTCATGTACACTCTGTCGAGTTACTGTTGCATTTAAGTTGCTTAATTCCTTTCCACAACTTGACTTTGTGGTCTGGATCATTCATGTCGTCACTGGGCCATCTTACTGTCATGTTGTATTGAGTTTGTTAGCCTGGTTGTGCTGTAGTTCCTTGTTGCCACCTCTGTTTCACTATTGTTCAGGTTGTACTTATTATTTTACTGCATCATGTGGGCAGTCTTTGCCTGTGCATGTTTGTCACCTGATCCGGTACACCTGATGTTGTTGTCTTCATTTGGCATTTGGATTTGTTTGTGTACTTCACAGCTATATGTGCTTATTGTATATATTGGCTGTCGTGCACTGGTTATCTTCACAGCATTGTATAATTCGAAGTCCGGTTCAAGTTGCAGTGATACCGCTTGCATTCTGGTTTCTCTGTACTTGATCCTCTGAGTTGCTTGTAGTAGTGTTGACTTTGTTGAAGTTTTGCTCTTATTTGGTTTGGGGGCGTACTTGCTTCCCAGACCAGTTGCATTATAACTATTGAGGCAGTGGTATTGATTTTTGAATCTTCACTTTCTCCTCATCATTGAGGCTATACTCTTGGTTGCTGCATTTATGTTTTACGATAGCACTGTCCAGTTGAGTTTGAGTCGTACAACTCGAACTTGATCTCGAGATGGTGCCATTTGTTTGTGATTTTCATTGAGCTTTCGTGTATTTCATCGCGGTAGTGGCGAGGCAGTGCACGCGTGCGTGTACTGCAGCCACACCGAAAATTTGATTTGGATTTGCTGTTTTTTTTGTTTAACACTGTTCAGTGTTATATCTGCCGTTATCCGATTCTCTTATCGAGGAGTTGGATATACGAGATTTCTGTGACTGTCGTCTATTTAAATTATTACTGCCTATATGCACTAATAAACTGGTTTGAATTAGACTGACCTGGGTATTATTTTCTTTTGAATGTAATACTCGGGTCAGACCCGAGTTATTTCAGGTTGTAGATTTTCTTCTTTGAGTTGCTGTTCAGGATTCGAAGACTTTTCACATCTTCTGAAGTTGTCGGTGTCATTCTGTAGTAGTCTTGTCATTGTATAGAACGATATGTATTCATGTATATTAGTCGATAATGTACTTGTATATATAACTTCTAGAGTCGACAGTTGTAGTTGTATCATATGTATTGTGTCAACTATGTATTAACTGACATCAGTTATATATATATGAGACTTTTGTTTTATCTGTGTTCCGCATTTGTATTATCTGTGTTATTGTTATATCTAATGTCCTAAACTATTATGAACTATCGTAGTTTGTTTTATACTGATAATTGGGTGTGTCGATGGGAGTAAATAAATGATAAATGAAAAAGTAAAAGTATATACCACTCCTATCGAGATAACCAATATTAGTGTAAGGTCAACTACGGATGGTCGCTCCTATCCAGCCTTATTCTTCGTAATAATAGACAGTATTTCTTTTAATACTCTTTGTTATTATGAGCATAGAGGTGGGGCGTCACATTAATTCTAGGATACAATTTTATACAAGTTTTACAATTCATTCACCTTCAAGTTCTCTAACTCTTTTATCTACCAACTTATATTACTCATTGAGTAATTTTCATCTCATAATTATAATCCCAGAATTAAACTTTCATTCCCGTCTTATTTCAATCAACTTCATTCTATACTTTATATTGTTATATTGTTGATTCATTTAAATTTCCACATTTATATTTTAAATAGAATTCCCAGAATTCAATTGCCCGGTTTTATTTCAAAATCATTTTGAATCCATAAATACTCACACACACCTGGTATATTACCTCAATTTCCAATTTCCAAAACAATCTGCTTTTACCAAACAATTTTCCCTTTTGAATTTCAAAACCAACCCAGTTCACAATCATTTCCAATTTAAAACAATTTGGTAGCAATTTCTCTTTGGAAACTCGAAAATAAACATCGATGATGCTGCAGTCATCACCGAAATTATTTTCCAGCGACCGAAAGAGAATTCAATGCTTTTATCACTTTAAAACATTTCAAACATTTTTAAAATCCCAAATCCCACCAGATTTCAATTCAATTTCAAAAATATTCATGAAATAATATCACTATTATTTCCCCAAAACCTTTAAAAACTATTTTTAAATCCAAAGGAATTTAAATCTTTCCCAAAACTTCAAATTCAAAATCCATCCAATTTTTATATCCAAACATTACTCTGGAATTCTATCACATTTTATTTCAAGTTATAAGTCACTTTTACCATTTACATTTACAAATTTCATTTGTTTATGAATTAATCTCATTTGATTATAAATCACATTTGTAATTCACATTTGTATATAAAGTTTATCTCAATTTATAAATTTCATTTATAGTCTATATTTCAAATTCCATTTTGTTATATAAATTTATTCTTTCATCTTTGGTTATATTTTTTCCAATTTCTGATTCAATTTTTTACACAATGATGATAATAATTTAATATCATCACTTTCTAACAACCAAGCAACCAAATATATAATTTACAAAAGTTATCCTTTTATATATAAAAATAATTTGGGCAAAATTATTTCATTCACCCTATTTAAAACAATATTGTGTCGAACTGTTCTATTCAAGTGTTTAGAAACCCCTTCGATACAGTTGTCCAGACTGTGCCGACGAAGGTTCATATGCCACTCAATAAACCAACCAACACAATATAAAACCATTTTATATTCACTAACAAATACGCGCTCATATCTATTAATACTCTCAAAATTCCCACCAGAGCCAAGGTTATCGCTAGCCTAAGCTCTGATACCACTGTAACAACCCGAGTTTTTCTAACACGAAAAACCGGACCATTTGGGTAAAAAGAAGAGGTAGAAGAAGAAGAAAAATAGAAAACAACAACAGAATCTCACATACGCAGTGGAATAAAATATAATAGGTAATAACAGATCTTTACACAAAAAGATATCTATTTCTGTTTACATATACATCATCCAAATACATCATCAGAGTACATCACATCAATATCATACAACTGGACAGTAATCATAACTTGTCCTCACAATCTGAATACACAGCGGAATATATAACTCAAATACGAAAGTACGTATCGCCATCCAGCTCCATAGCATCATTTCCTGTAATCTATAATACTCGGTCTGACCCGAGCATTATATAAAACAATACCCGAGTCAGTCTGGAAAACCAGCGTGAGAAAATCACACTCAAATTGATTATTAAAGTTTCAAAATCCTTTGAAAACAAAAGCATCTCGTAAGACCACGCCACAAATAAACATGTCGGGTTTTTACCTTACGATAGCTAAAACACTTTATATCAAAATCCTCTGATATTATAATAGTGTCTACCGAAAGTAAAATAGAATCTAGCTGAAATGCTTGCATCTCACATTTCAACAATAGTTGGGCACAATCAAAACCGTACAGGCACGTAGGGAGAATGGATTTCCAACGAATGACTAGGCACTGGGGTACCACCTATCACAGTACGTGGCCTAGATCACCGTACCGAGGAGTACGCCCGCTCCCCTGCAACACAAGGCCGGAACCATCCCTTACTGGATGATCCCGAATAAAATCACCCCACGGTTGGGATCAGCAACCGCACCACTAAGCCGAAATAAAAAGGGACATCTAGACAGGGATGACCTTACCCTCCAGTGGGAGCTACCCACGAAGCCTTGCTGCATAACCCCTGATTTTCAGTCATTCCCGGTTGATGAGGTTCGAGGCTAAACGATACCTTTTAGAGAACATATCCCTTAGAATGCCCATCGTCCGCTGACGATGTTTCGCAAGCATTCGTCCATACAAGTCCGTCCTGGGTTTGAACGGAACCGAAGGCACTACTCCTACTACATCCATTTTGGAAATATCCTCAGGATTAGTAGCGACTAGCCCTTGCACTTCACTGCTCCATCTTCGACTCCGAAATCGTTACACGAAACGTACAAACCGGATCGAAGTGGTATTCGAGTCTCCAGACCTAGAATCCCGGTATACGGAAACTGGATCCCGGTCTCTTCGAAACGATCAGCGCATTTGGCCAATATTGATAGTCGGTTATTTAACTATCAAATTACATCCACAAGCAACCATCACACAATAAATAATTTCCCACATTATTTATTTACCCAAATATCTTTCCAAGATATATTTCCAAATTTTCAAACTCCTTTTGAAAACAATTTCAAAACAGTTTCCGCTTACGGAATACATTTCCAAATATTTATTTCCTCTGAAACACCAAGTACAAAACACTTGGATTTTAAAATAATCTTAAAACACTTTACTATAAATATACTTAATAATATTGAAATTTAAAAACTACTTTAATACCTTAACAAAATATATACTTAAGGAATATTAAAATGGAACTACTTCACAAATATAAACTAATTTCTCTTTTTAAAACGTAATACCCAATCACTTTTATATAATTACTACAATAATAGATTTGAAAAATACTTACTTTAAATTTTAAACATTTAAAAAGAATAGATTTTCCAAACATACTTAATATTTAGAAATAATCAATTTTCTAAAATATGCTTTTAAAAACACAATTAGAACTTTTAACTTATATTAAAAATTTCTTTGAAAACATACTTGGCTATCCAGAGAAATACCCTTCTCACTCCCATCTTTTAAAAATAAATCAACATTTATTCTTAAACCAAACCATATCCTTTTATAAATTTCCACTTTGAATTTATATTTTCAAATATCCACTGATATTTTATTTTATTTGATAAACCCAGTTTATATCTTCAAAATTTCACTTCTCTTTTAAAATTCCAATTTTAAACAACTAAATCAATTTCCAATTGATTTTCCAATTTACTTTACTTTACTTTGAAATAAATTTCCTTTACTACTTCATTTATTTCAAAATACATTAACTTTTAGATTTATTCCTTTATTTGAGTTAAAACCCTTTTTAACTGAAAATACCAATTTTAAACTTCCAAAATTCCTTCTTTAGCCTTTAATTAAATTTAATCCTTACATTCAAAATAAATCCTTTATTCTTTAAATTTAATATCACTTTAGTTTAAAGTTAATATTTCCCTTGTTATTTCGAAATTCCCTTATTCCAATTCACTTGAATTATTTACTTAAAATTTACTCTTTTATTTCTTTCAAAATCCAATTCAATATATTTTGATAACTCCTTTTATTGAAATATTCAATCCAACCATATCATCCAATATTTCAATCATCAATAAAAGCATCACAGGATATCAATATTCATAGAACAGAATATCAAATATTCTAAATAATTTTGAGGAATCCAGTTGGATCCCTCCAACCTGTTTCCCTGCATCCACAAACGTTAGCACAATACCAATTCCACTTCAAAGTGGAATATCGCGGTATATGGGATTTATATAAATCATCCGCTATTATGCGGCGCATAGGTTCTCATCCGCTATATAAATGCGGGAATATCAACAACTCAAATATATACATATGCCAATATGTATATATTGCTATATACTACTATATATATAATATAGCATATTCAATCAATGCAATCATCCAATCAATTATTTAAATTTAACCATTTAAATTTAAAATAAAATTCAACTGAGTGAGATTAACTCACCTTATTCCATTTGCCTTCCACTTCCAATATTGCCTTGGTTTCTTGATTTTTAACCTTGAATAATCATTAGACGTCTTGTTAATATTCGAACTAATTGAACCATTAATTCCGTTTAATTTTAAACAACTAATTACTCAATTTTAAACTAATAGTTCAAATTTTAACTTAATTTCCTTTATATCTACATATACTAGAATAACCTATATATATCTATATATTTAAATATCTACCTATTTATAAATCTTACAACATTTCAAAAACCCTATTATATTTAAACTGTATATGTATGTATTTCATTATAAAAACAAAAATAAAATAATTTACTTACTGTAATTTCATTATCGAAATTGAAAAACAATACCTCACAACGTGCTTTAGTTTGAACCAAACTCCCCATCAACCCACGCGAGCCCCTACTGGACTCCAACACCTCACCGCGGATCTTGCGAACGTTGCCTGACTTCGAATCACACGCCTCCTGGATGATAGCATCGCATCATTCGCGAGTCTCCTAGTTGCTCTGCCTCGATCGCCAATCCCCCAAATCAAACGACGACGTTGAACTCGCGCAACCCCTGACTGCTTCGCAACCAGAACCCTACCCTCGAACTCGGCCGCCTTGCAAGCGCCACCTCCATCTTCCGCTTGTGCCCCCAAACCCCACGCAATCACAATCGCTAATTGCGAGCGACGCGACACCTTCCCAGCTTCCAACGCCTGCCACCACTTCGAGACTTCGAACACACACCACCCCACTCCCCTCGACCCCTTCAAATCGAACTGGTTTCGAAATCGAGTTGCGAAACTCGATTCCACAACTCGCCGCTTGCGTCGAGATCGGCTGCCAATTATTTGGGTTTCGATTTTAGAACGAGAGGGATTTATTTTATTTGTTCGGCCATAAATTCTTTGATCTGTTATACGTGTTCGGTTGTTTACTTTTAAGGGGGACGCGTGTTCTACTAGGTGAACACGTGTTCTAAAATTTTCTTTCGTTATCTGGCTTGAGAATGAAGAAAGAAAGAGATAAGGTCGGGTACCTGAATAGCGGTTTGAACTGATAGAAAAGATAAGTCGATGTGAAATAAATTTAACTGCAGTTGACTAGTAAAATTATCAAATTTAAAATCAAATTCGAATTGTTCCGATAAAGTCAACTAAAAATTTTGACCTCTTATCAAGGCGTGCCGCCAGGCATTCATAATGTTATACGCCTATTCCGAACACAATGGAAAAGGTTCCGAGTCCAAATTCGATCGTATGGAGAAGATAGCTTTTTGGACCCAGATATTATATTAAATTTTCGATATAAATTTCAGCGCGTTTATCTATCGTACGATCATACAACAAATCCAAACACTACAAAATTTGAAATCCGATAATAATACAATATTACGGATCCAATGGAACTGGTTTCGTTGAATTTCGAGACTGTGCCTCGAAAGGCTATTTTGAAATATCGATTTAAACGATATATTTTCAAAACTGAGCAAAACGGTTCCAAATTCAATTCTGAAAGTTCCAACACCTTCAGAATCATCAGTATAAATTTTCTAAGCCTTCATATTATTTTTAACGGGCTTAAAATTCCAAATTCTATATTTTACTCAATTCCAATTATTAAATTCAACAATTAAATCATCAAATAAATAATGATATTTGAAATTTTGAGTTTAAAATTAACTCTTAAATATTTAAAATCAGTTAAATATCCCAATTTCAAATATACAAAAATCCGGGTCGTCACAGATAGTTAATTTAATTCATTTTAAATTAATTATATCGTGATTAAGTAAATCATTGCTTATGTATGAATGAATGATTAATGGTATTAAATGTTTGGACTGATTAATATCTCTAGTATGATAAGTTGTGATGTTCTGTGATATGAAATGCTTTGTTAACTGTGATAAATGTGGATTAACTATCTATGATGAAATGCTGTATTCTGAATTTTAAATTGAATTGTATTCACTTAAACAACTTGACTTAAAGAAAGACATTGAATTCGAAGAGACCGGGGTCTGGTATCAGCGATATCCGGAACCACTTCGATTAGTAATCTTTAATTCTTTATAGATATGATTATGGAATCTAATAGGCTGGAATGAGATAAATTTAAGTAAACCGGACCATTTAAAACTAAGTAACGGTACTTAGTATTGTTTTGTGGAATAAGTATTGACCATAACTAGTTAAGAACTCGTACTAAGATACGAGTTACCTTGGGTTGCAAGTAAGTGTATAACTTGGCATTTCAAATTATATGGGTTTACTCATGCTGGTTTCCAGCCTGACTCGGGTGTTACTTTGATGTAATGCTCGGGTCAGACCGAGTATTACAGATTTTCAGGTTAAGACGTTCTGAAGCTCAGGTGGCGAGCTGGATGGCTGAAACGTATGGAGTATTTACCGCTGTGTATAGTATAGTTGGCTTGGACATGTTGTTTTAAACTGTCCAGTGTATTGTAATGGGTGTAACTCTGATGTATAAATATAAGTGTATTGATACAGTTTTCTTTGTATAAGTGATATTATTATGTGATATTATATTTTATCCGCTGCGAATGTGAGGTTTCTGTGTCTTGTTTCTATTTTCTTCTTCTTCTATCTCTTTCTTTTTCTTCTAACTATTTGGAAATTTCGGGTTCGAAATTTCCGGGTCGTTACAGTGGTATCAGAGCGAAGGTTAAGCGAGAACCTTGGCTCTGTTGGGATTAGTCGTTAAGGATAGGGTCAATGGTACCCTAGAACGAGTTGAGTGTATATATATATATATATATATATGAGAGCGTAATTGTTATTTTCTTATATAAGGATTTTAAATGATTTTATATAAGAATATATTTTGATATATAAAATGATATTTCTTTCTATTAAATATTAAGGTAATTGGTTGTTAAAATATTGGAATTAAATTAAGTGGTAATAGAAATAAAGCCAAATTAAAATTGAATGAAGATAAGTTTGAAATGAATTCAAACTAAAATTAAAATCTTGAATTTGTAGAAATGTTATCAAGAATAAAGGTAATAATGAATTGGTTTCTAGATATGATAATCTTGGTTATTATCATAAATGGTAATTGTGTTTAAAAATGAATGTTGTTAATGATTTAGCAAAATGAAATGTTTAGGGAAGTAAACATTTAAGTGAGTATAACTTATAAATTGGAATTGAAGAGAATTTAAAATTGTGAAATTTTAAATCTAAATCCAGAAAACTTGAAATTATTTTAAAGAAGTTGTTTTGAATTAAAACCAAAGGTGGTTTAAAAATTTAAAGTATAACTTGGTGTGTAAAGAAAATGTATATATAAGGAATATATATAATACCAATGATGATTTGAAATAAACACTTAGTGTTGAGTTTTAAATTGGAATGTGATGTAAAACCCAAAGTAAAGTAAGTTTTTAAACTTAAAAGGGGAAAGACTATTAATCTGAAGTTTAAAATTTGAATGGGAATTCAAATTGTGAAAAGTTGACCGGATTAAGTAAATTTAACTTGGAGGAAGTTAAATAAGTTTGAATAAATAACTTGAATTGGAAATTTCAAGATGAAATTTAAATTTAACTTGGGTAGTTAAATGGTTAATTTAAATGGGAGTTATGAGTGATCTCAAAATGGGTTTGAGATCTTAAAATTGAAAATGGATAATAAATTAGAATCTGAAGATTAAATTGTTTTTGAATTCTTATTTGAACTTTGTAATAAGTTAAGTAAAGATAATTTTAAAATGGAATTTTGAAATTTGAATTCAGAATTAAAAGGTTTAAAGATTTAATTTGTTAAAATAAAAAAATAAAGGTTGAATTAATTTAAAAGTGAAGGAATTTAAGGAATTAAATCAATATTTAAAAATTTTAACTCGAATTTATATAATTCGAGATAGTTTAAAATTGAGATTTAAATTGAAGTAGTTCAAACTGAATTTGATTTGAATAAATGGGAATTGTGATTTAAGATGAATAAGTTTAAAATTCAAATGGAAAATTTGAATTGAATTAATTTAAAATAAAAATTGAAGATTGAATGAGTTCAAAAATTCAAATGGGAATTGGGATTAATTCATATAAAAATTGAAATGATTTGAAATTTAAGTGGATTCAATTTGAAATTAGTTTGAATAATTTGAAATTGTAATTAAAATGAATATGTTTAAAATCAAATGGAATTTGATTTGAAATTTGGAAAGGAATTAAGATTAATTCAACTTGAATTGGGATTGAATAAAATTCAATGGAAATTGAAGTATTGAGTCAATTTAAATGGAAGTGGAAATTTAAATTGAATTAATGGGAAATTAATTGGAAATGGAGATTGGGAAATTAAACAGTTTGGCTCTGGATTATTTTCAAATTGTTTTAATACAAGTATATGTTTCCAAACTATTTACTATACAATCTTTCTTCTTAAACCCCAAACTATCTTATACTTATTTTACAATTATTTTAAAACTATTTAACTATTTTGAAAACTGTCTTATAAACTAATTACTATTTTTCAGCTACTTATATGTAATCATTATTTTAAAAACTATTTTGCAATTATCTAACTATTTTTATACCTACTAAACTATTTTACAGCTATTTTACAAACTAATAACTATTTTTCAACTACTTATCTATTTTAAACTTTTTCAAGATATTTGTTTAAATTTAAATTGGTCAGAGTTCAAACTGTTTGTAATTGAAGTAATAACTCAATTGGAAATGGAAGCAATTGAGAATAAGTGAATGGAATTAAAGGAAATGTGAATAGAAAAGAGAATTGATTTGGCTAATAACCAACAAAGATAAATACGTAGGATATACGTATATTATTCTATTCGCATAGTGATTTGATTCAGATTCGAACACAGAATTTCGAGATAGTATTATCGATCCGAGTTGCGATTTTTCGCTCGATTTTCGACGGCGAACCTGGATATGGATTTTTGATTTGTTCTGGATATTCTCTATCATAGTTGTGACTATGCAAGGAGAATGACGGTTTCTAATCAAGAAACCAGATCTGAGTCCGCACTAGGAAGTCGAGTGGACGATACTAGTTCGGAAGTGAAATTGTGTGATCGATTGAGCGATCAGATTGATATTGTGTACGGATGATATGTGTACATCGTACGGATTTGAATGAAATTGATATTGAAGATTTGTGGATAAGAACTGTAAAATGGTTTTTGAAAAGAAATATGGTTAATAACTTTATAAAAGATTTATCAAATGTGAATATTTGATTTGGAATAAAATAAAGTTATATATCCTTGTTGTATAAGGTAAATCTTCCCTTGTTGAATCTATTGCTAAAAGAAAAGGGTTTTGAAATATTTGAAGTATAAAAGAGGTTTTATACAAAGTTGAAATGATCCAAAGATTTTAAAAGTTATATATATACCTATATCTATATATATATATATATATAAAGGATCTTATGAGAATGATTTTGGAAAAGGTTTTGGGAACCTATGAATTTGGGAAAGGCTTTTGATTTTTGGGAAAATCAATTTTGGATTTTGGAAGGCCTAGTTTGAGAATTATCGATTTTGGTAATCAATTTTGTGTAAAGGAGATTTTGATAAATCATAAAGGGTATGATTTGAAGATACTATAAGTATATAGTATAAAGTGTTTTGAGAATAGCTCTGGGGAAAAAGGCGCTTCCTTGAAATGAACTTCTCAGGAGTACCACTGGGTGGTACTGCCTTGAGCCCTAAGGGGGGTTTCTAAAGTTGATCCTATGAGGAGTCCGGACAAAACTAGTTCCTGAGGATTATTTGTGTAGCGAAAGTCGAGGGGCTGGTGCCCACAGAGGCATTTGAGTTATGCTGTGACAACAATTTAACTCAATGTCACTGCGATCTACTGCAGACCATAGCGAAAGTCATGTGTGCCGCTGAGAGCCAACTGTCTACGTTTGATTTTATATCGGTAGACTGTGACACTATGGTAACATAGCGAAAGTCGTTTGTGCCGCTGAGAGCCAACAGTCTGCGTTTGATTTTATATCGGTAGACTGCGACCTATGTGGGAGAAGTTTCATTTTGACAGCGAAATCGTGTCTGCCGCTGAGAGCCAACAGTTACATGGACTTTTGCTGCGACGGCAACGTAACCCTGGAATGTAACTGCGATCTGTTGTGGGTTCCATGCTGTCATCAGTTACATGGACTTTTGCTGCGATGGCAACGTAACCCGTGATGTAACTGTGACCATGGATGGGGGTGATGATTTCCAGAGCATTTTCACCAAAGATATTTCCTCTATTTTCAAAAACGTTTTCGATATTTTCAATAAAATTATTTTTCAAATATTTTTACCGGGTGTTGAAAACGGGTTTACCGAGTACTTATAGATTTTCAGTCGTACGCCTGATCAACGTATGACCGAATTTCTATGAGAACAAGGATGGATGTGTTGAAACATCGAGTTATAAAAATTATTTTTATAAAAACTATTTTATAATATTATATAGATTTTAAAAGTGTTTTAAAAATGATCAAAGAATAATTTATCTAATTTTAAGTATTGAATAAATTTTGACTTCGTTCCTTTTCGAGGACGAAAAGTTTTAAAGGGGGGAGGAATGTGATAACCCGGATTTTTGAACTATCGGTTAATTTGATAATTAACTGATTTTAAAATATTGAGGTACTTATTTCATTTGATTAAATTATTAACAACAAGGATAATTTCTTATTTATTTAAAGGATATATTTTAAGCTTAAGTTTAAATAAGATTTAAATTAAGAAGTTCATTTGTTTTAATATTCTTTCATTTTTTTTCAAACATAAGATAAATTGATTTGTGGAAATCTATATATAGAGTTAAAATAAATTTCCCAAGCATATAAATATAGGATGCATTTAATTTGATTAAAGCCTAAGTTATTATAAATAAATGTTTACTTGAATTCACTTTTCTATATTTATTAAATCTAAAAGCTTATTTATGTAAGATAAATACATTATATATATGTAAATATTACATAAATATATATATATATATAGCTTAAATAAATTAATAATAAGACACGTTAACACTTGTAAGTATATTAAAGTGGTTTAAAGACATTTGTAAAAATAAATGCATATGTGTAAGCAAATTAACACATAAGAGGACAAATGGCAATATTTCTCTTTGATAATTAATTTTAAAAATTTTAAAAATATGAAAGAAGAAAGAGCTGTTTATACCTTTCAGCTCTAAATCTATCTTTTCTTCATTGCAAGTAAAACTAAATAGATCAAAGGAATAAAAATTTGGAAATGCAAATCAAAAGAAAACTCAAAGGCGAATTCAATAGCAGTTTCAGAATCTTCCACAACCTGAGGTCATGCAAATGATAATGAAGATCAACAGCCAAATTTAAATTCAACAACAAGTAATAGGAAAATTCAAAAGCAATCAACTACCTGAATCATCAAGCAAATTCAAACTAAATCAAGTTCAAAGGTCAGATCAAAGTTTTCAAAAACAAGTGCAGGCTTCTCTGATTCAAACATTATAAAGGTGAGTAAACATTCTTTTGCAAAAGTTAAAATAGAATTAAACTTGCTTGCGAATGATTTCTGAATGAAGTATATTTGCATGTTCCTTTATATGTATGAACTCTGTATACATGTGAAATTTAAGTGTGCATGTCTGATTAAATAGCTAACTGTTTTGTTCATCTTTAAATTAAGTAAACTCCTCTTTTATAAGACCTTAAACTTATATATCTTGATTCCAGTAGTATGATATGAAATGTACTGTAATGATTGAGTGAATTTTAGTTTTCATGTTTATATATAGGTAGATATAAAGATATGCATGTCTGTACATATATCTGTCTCTGTTTTATCTAAGTACAGGCTTCAGATTTTTATAAAAAAAATTCATATCTTTACATCTATTTGATTTTAGTGTAGGTTGTATAAATGGAAAGGGTTTCTAACAATATACTTTAAATTTTAAAAATAGATTCGAGGATATATAATAAGTATTTAACTCAAAATTTAAGATTACAGTAGAAATCAAAGAAATGGGTAAAATTCGAAATTGTTATTTTAAAACTTTGATGTTATAATCTGATTAATGTTGGCAAATGATGAATTTAGAAACAGAATTCATGAATTTTAAGATTGGGATGGTCGAGAATTTTTAAGTTGAACAGAAAAGTCATTTTCGCAAATTTCAGACGAACGGTGGGGCTGGGATCATCGTGGTTGATGTCGGAGATAGGTTGAAGGCTGTAGATGGTTGGAAAAATAGTGAATGGTTTTACTTTTTATCGTGGTGATCGATCGATGGGAATTTAGGGTTTAGTGAAGGTTTTGGGTATGGTCGAAATCGTGATTTTTCACGAAGTCGTGGGTGATCTGGATGCTATCGCGCATGGGGGAATGGAAGCGTGGGTGAGAGCTGGAGCTTTGGTCGAAGTCGTGGGGGTGCTGATGGTCAGGGGTGGTCGGACGAGGTGATTCTTGGATGGAGTGATGTTCCAGGTGGTTGTCGAAATGGCTAAATTTCGATTGTCGAAATCGTTCGATGATCAGAGTTGTTGTGGTGTTCGAGAGTAAGATGAGCGACTTGTCGATGGCCGGAGAAGTGATCGGAGGTGGTTGGTCGTAGTGTGCACGTGCACGAACGTTTACGTGTGTATATCAGTGGGTTTGTGAAATGGGGAAGATGAAGTTTACTCGAGTTTCGTCTCGGGAAGAACTCGCGTGGATGTTGATTTGGCTCGAGTTTTCTTTGGATCGTACGCGAGTGTTTGAGTGTAACTATTAAGTTTTTAACAGTTTTAAATTTTAAACAAACAGTTTAAAAATACTCGGGAACAATATCGGGGAAGGAAGGTTTTGGCTCGGGATGACTTCGGGTCGTTTGCAAGATTGAGGTAAACTGTTAAGTTTTTAAAACAATTTAAAAATTTAAACAAAACTCTTTTATAAAAAGGAAAGAAGAAGATGTATTTGTCTTGATTCAAATACATATGAGTTAAAACCAAAGTAAGATGTTTAAATCAGTTTTTAAATTTAAATAAAGGTAAGTTTTAAATTTTAAATAATCAAGTTAAATAAATTTTCTTGAAAATTTATTTCTTTGTAATGAATGGATGTAATTAAATAAAGGGAAATTATTTAATAAAGTAATTAGAGGATAATTATTTTATTAAATAGAAAGTGATTAAGGTTAATTACCTAGTGTTATTAATTAAATAAATTATTTAATTAAAGGATTAAGATTAATTAATAAGGTAATTAATTATTTGTTAAGGTAATTAATTAATGGAAGTAATTAAGGGAAGTTAATTACTGGATTATAAATCAAAGGGGATTAATAATTATGGATTAATTAAGAATAATTACTTAATGTAATTAATAAAATAATTAAAGATGTAATTAAGGGTCATTAGTTTATAATTAATTAATGATGTAATTAAGAATTGATTAATTAAGATTAATTAATCAAATGATAAGTGATTGATTTTAATTAATTAAGGATTAAAGTAATTGATTATAATTAATAATTAATAAAGAAATTAAAGTTTAATTACTATATTTGGTTAAGAATAATTAATTTGTGAAATTAATTAAAGTTAATTACTTAAATGTAATCAAAGAATGATTAATCAAGGTGATTAATTAAAGTGGATAATTAGAGGATGATTAATTAATTTATTGTAATTAATTAATGATTATATAAGTAAGATTTATAATGAAGTAATTAATTTAATTAATTTTAAATTAATTAAGAGATGAAGTAATTAATTTAATTCACTTTAAATTAATTTAAGATAGAGATAGTTAATTTAATTCATTTTAAATTAATTATATCGTGATTAAGTAAATCATTGCTTATGTATGAATGAATGATTAATGGTATTAAATGTTTGGACTGATTAATATCTCTAGTATGATAAGTTGTGATGTTCTGTGATATGAAATGCTTTGTTAACTGTGATAAATGTGGATTAACTATCTATGATGAAATGCTGTATTCTGAATTTTAAATTGAATTGTATTCACTTAAACAACTTGACTTAAAGAAAGACATTGAATTCGAAGAGACCGGGGTCGGGTATCAGCGATATCCGGAACCACTTCGATTAGTAATCTTTAATTCTTTATAGATATGATTATGGAATCTAATAGGCTGGAATGAGATAAATTTAAGTAAACCGGACCATTTAAAACTAAGTAACGGTACTTAGTATTGTTTTGTGGAATAAGTATTGACCATAACTAGTTAAGAACTCGTACTAAGATACGAGTTACCCTGGGTTGCAAGTAAGTGTATAACTTGGCATTTAAATTATATGGGTTTACTCATGCTGGTTTCCAGCCTGACTCGGGTGTTACTTTGATATAATGCTCAGGTCAGACCGAGTATTACAGATTTTCAGGTTAAGACGTTCTGAAGCTCAGGTGGCGAGCTGGATGGCTGAAACGTATGGAGTATTTACCGCTGTGTATAGTATAGTTGGCTTGGACATGTTGTTTTAAACTGTCCAGTGTATTGTAATGGGTGTAACTCTGATGTATAAATATAAGTGTATTGATACAGTTTTCTTTGTATAACTGATATTATTATGTGATATTATATTTTATCCGCTGCGAATGTGAGGTTTCTGTGTCTTGTTTCTATTTTCTTCTTCTTCTATCTCTTTCTTTTTCTTCTAACTATTTGGAAATTTCGGGTTCGAAATTTCCGGGTCGTTACACGTACAACTTACGTAAAAAAATTATTTCAGTTCACTTCCATTTAATTGATTTACATTCAATCATTTACATTCACTTTATTTATGCTCGATCCATATACATTCATTGGTTCATATCCAATTTAAATCAAATTCAATCATTCACATAAACTTTTACTTTCAATTCAATATATGCTTAGCAACATTTCATTCCATATTTAATTTATTTATGGATCATTTTATAAAACCATTTCATTTTAACTCTTCCTAAGTTAAATTTTATTTTATTTTCACTTATTATATTTCTACAATACTAATACTACTTATGAAGCATTCCATACAAAAATTTAATTAAGTTTAATTAGAAACATTTTATACAACACTTCCTCTATTTATTTCATTTTACGACTTAAGTTCAAATTCAATGTTATTTTACAACTCAAATTGAATTGCATCTTATAACTTAAGTTCATTTTTATTTCAAACAAAATTCTATTTCATTTAACTCGTTTCATCCCACTTTACTAAACTTTGAGTTAAATTTCATTTTATAATTCCAACTCAGATTTTCTTTTCTTAGTATTCACAGTTAACAAATTTAAAATTTGTTTTTAGCTCAATATTCCTCAAAGCTATAAGTTATACAAACTTATTTACTTAAAATTTCATGAAGTTTTTCTAAGTTAAGTTCATTCACATACTATATCTACAATTCAAGGTTATATAATCACTTTACGACTTAAGTGTATATTCATTTCATTATTGTATCCAATTCATTTCAAATCCCACTTCAATTTCATTTAACCCTTTACTCAATTTATTTAACTTAACTAAAGTTAAATTTTAATTCATATCTCGATTCCAAATTTCTTTTCTTCTCTATACTATTTTCAAATTATAAGTTCAAAAACTTATTATTTTAGATTTTCTCAAAACAGTTAGATAAAATTTCAGGTTTTTAACACCTGGACTTATTTTCAAATCATTCTGAAATCATATATATATATATATATATACACACACATAACTCCTTTATATATGAAGTTTCACTTTTGGAATCTAAAATAATTTTTTTATCAAAACATAACTTCAATGGTAGTAATTCCTCACTTAGAAACTCGAAAATGAACGCCGATGATGCTGTAGTCATCACCAGAATTATTTTCTAGTGACTGAAGTGAGTACTTTCTATCTCTTTTTTTATCCATTTTTAAATATTTATAACCCAAAATATTTTCAAAATAATACTATTATTATTTTTCTAAAACCTTTTGAAAAATAATTTCCAAAATCAATTGGTTTAAATTCTCTAACTTCTTGTTTTAAACCCGTTTTTATGTACAACTCATATTATAAATATACTTAGGCAATTTCCTTTACTTTTCATTTATAAATCACCTTTATAAATCATATTTATAAAACATTACTTCTGATGAAATTATTTCACAATTGCTAATTATGATTAATATCCTATGATTCATATTTATAAATTTACTTTCTTATATAACTTATTTCACAATTTTTTTGTTCAGATTATAATAATTACAACCTTTTATTAGAACAACCAACAACGAATGATAATAATCAAACATTATCATTCACTAACATCCAAACATGCCATATATAACTATAATAATTTCTGAAAAATTATTCTTTTGTATATAAAATATGATTTAGGTACAATTACTTCATTTACCCAGTTTCCAAAACAATACTGTGTCGGTTTGCCTTGTTTAAGTGTTTAGAAACCCTTATCGATAATGTGGCATCCCACGCACCGACCAGAATTCATAAGCCACTCAACAGATGAATTAACACAATATAAAACATTTTTAAATCACCAACAAATACACACTCATATATATACGCTCAAACTCATCCTAGGATCTCGCTTATCAAATCTCAAATGAGTAAATT